>JAWWLV010000121.1:20291532-20305539 GCA_035041135.1 Platyrinchus mystaceus | reverse complement strand
TGTAAGTATGTATCTGTATGAACTTCCCAATGGATGTGAGGGAAAAACCTAAGAAGAATGTGAATAGTTAATTAACTCTTGTTACATCTCAGTATGGCACGTGACAACATGAGTCCTTTGTTACTGGATTTATCCTCACAAAGAGGAGCAGAACATCTATCTGTCCACAATACTGAAGGCTCATCATGTTGCTCTCCTCATTATATGCACACCAGACATTGGCATGTATTCAGATAATAATTATTCAGTTCAAGAAAATGATCCTCTCTAACTTTTCTTCACCAATACTGGTACACAGTAAGATGCCATAGAAGATTCTTTCCATTAAGGTATTAACATAAGATAGTTTTATGTTATTAGGAAGATCCTCCTATCATTACATTCAATACTTTGATATTCTTTTAAACATTCTGATATCATTAGTCACCCTATAGCTGAGTTATTAACAGAACATATTCCATTTTTTTGTAAAATACTGTACAGTAAGCCACTGGAGGGCAGCATGACCTGTTTGGATAATGGCTCGATGGCCACACAGGTGGGAAAGAAATGGACCACCACTGAAACAACAAAAGACATCATCTGGAGAAGTACAAGAACATTCTACTATGTATAGAATCTATGTACATCTTATCTTCCCTTTTTTCCTCCCCTTCTATCCCTGATAAAGAAAAGGATTTAACAACAGATACTTCATTTGTACCCAGGAAGCGAAATGCAATGACAACTTGTAAAAATTACTTGTTCCCATAATGACATAGTAAAGAGCAATAAACGCCTTTCAAGAACAATAAAACCTGAATTAAAATATGGGCCTTCAAAATCTGACATATTACTTCACAGCCCAGCATTGTACATAGCACAAGTTCTTTAGAGAAGGAGAGATTGCTCCATTTAAAATGAATTAATAACATCCTTTAAAATATTCGCTCATTTCCCAGATCATTAACATATTTTTTATTTTTCCTATTTGCTGCTAGTATATTACTTCTTTCTTTTTCTTCTTCTTTGTCCCCCACACCCCATAACTTGATAAATATTCTTCTTGGAGAATGCAGAGAGTGGGGGAACTGGGAAACTGCCAATGGCACAGTGTGCTGTAAATTCCTGCTTAGGTATCATTTATGACTTCACAATCTAATTAGTATCTCACACGACGGTAGAAATTTACAATGTCAAAATTGAAGTAATGCAGTGTGAGGTCATAAGCTTTCCTGAATAAGTAGGGCATAGCACTAATGAATTGTGGTATTAATGCACAAGTTTAAATAGAAAACATGGCTTAACAATCAAAACTTCACCTTTGAGGGAACCAGCATACGTCAGCATTTTAAATGAGAACTGAAGAGGTTGAGCCCTCCAGTTCAGATTACTGATGGCAAAACAGAAATACTAAAATTCATTATTTTTAAAACACACCCAGCTGACAAGCACTCATGACAATAACTATATCTGTCTTTAAAGACTAGTATTAATAAATGGCAGTTACTTGGACCACAATTATGGCATCTCTGATACCCAAACCTGAAGCTTTTATGGGGCTTATGCAATTAACTACTTAAATGCATCGTAACACTTGCTTCTCTGACAGGGAAGTATTGATTTTTTAATCATTTTCAAGTCTCCTCTAGCACAAATAAATGTACTACAGTTACAGTTAATGCACTGTGTACATGCATTAAACACTGGCATGACACAATTTATTATTTTGTGATATATGGAAAAGAAGACTACCCTTTCAGAAAGTAACATCCTTGCTATGACATTAGTATTTAAACTACAGTCTCGTTGATGGTTGGGAATTCTTACGCATCAAGACAGCAGAAAACTGTATAGAATGGGTTACATAAGTATTAAAAAAAAAAAAAAAAAAACAAAAACAAAAAAAGCCAAACAGAACACCCAACTGCGCACCAAAACAGACAGGAATTAAAATAAAACTGTAGCACTAGCCCAGCAGGGTACTAAATAATGGAATTAAAAATATTCAAGACTAAAAGATACAGTATATATTTTCCTAAAGGTGTCACTGTGGTACCTGTAGCAACTTTCTGTAAGATGAATCGACTATAATTTTATCTATTTAAATTTTTTTTTAGTCACATTCTGTTAAGACACATCTGTCAAAATAACGAGCGCACTGCATTTTAGCGGATTCAAAGTCACATTTTTGTGTATTTTAATTATGTAGTTTTAATGTCTTGCTATATAATACATATTTAATACATTATAAAGCTAAAACAGTATTTAAAAGCCCATGATTGCTGCATGCCATTGTGTAGCAGAGGGCACAGAAAAGACCAATAAAGACAGATGGTCCATACAGCTAATGTTGAAGTCATATATCTAAATATAGATGTTGCTACACAGGTTATTACAAATAAGCCTTTCCCACGTGTTTATGCACACACATGTACACAAAAATGAAGTTGGTAAGTAAAGAGCAGTTAATTTTGTTTTGTTTGAAATAATATCATTTTAGTTTTAGGCTCGAAGACAGATGCCAGCATTTCACTCTGAACAGATGGTAATTCCATCTAATAGTGCATCTCTGTATTAGTAAGGTCTGTTGTGTATACAAACAGTAATAAACACTAGGTAAGGATCAAAATAAATTTTAATTGTTGACATTAAATTCTGGCAGCCATGGTTCTAAGGATACAATACTCCTTTCTCAAGTCTGTCAGGTTTACTAATACAACCGCTAAAGCTTTTCTATGCTCTGCCAGATTCTTGTCCCAGGAATAACATATTTACACTGTGGCTAAATTTTACAGGCCTACATATGTTTGAGTAACTCCTGCTCAGCACACTGCAGGTAGGTATTTGTGTACTCTTCCACCAAAGCCTTCAATTAGACACTCTGAATAGTTCAGGGAGGTAACAGTACAAAGTATACAGTTTTTAATTATGGTTAAGTTGAATTCAAAATGCATACATACAAATTAAAACATAAAAATTTGGCAAATTTGAGGACAAAAACTTATGGAAAATACATTTACTTTTCATCTTGAAGTTTACCAGGCAAAGTTACATGCCTCACAATGGGTCATCCATTTCATTTTTGCTACCGGTTACTAGTTCAGGGGACCCCAAGTCTGCTATCGCATTTCTGCTATGTTCTCTTTTTCTCTTCACAACAGTATCAGTCATTTCAACAGTAAGCGAGTCAAGTAATAGTACTTATGTCTTCTGAAAATATTTTAAAATTTTAGGAGGTTCTTTATAGAGTCCATTTTGGACTGTTTCCCAAAAAGAATGATACCCACGCACAATGGACAGCAAAAGAAAATTTAGTAACGTGGATATTTTGAAATCATATTTATTTTAAAATAGATGTAATACAGTGTATTTTTTAAAAATCATGAAAAATATATTGCTTCCACCATATGGGACAACCAACGACTCACCAACCGATTTAAGATGCAGCATATTGAGCTGACCATATGTTACAGTGCTGTTGAATGGCTGAGTGATTCATGCCCGTCACATTCTAGTATATCAATTAAAGCTCCTTGAAGTCTGCATGATTTGTGTCTCTGTTATTAAACCCTGCTAATTCATCCCACTTACACATCTGTTATAAATCTCTAGGAGTGCTGCATGATTCATGGCAATCTGTGAGCATGGTACAGCAAATTCTTCTCCTTGTAATTAACAGTAAATTGTTTTACTGCCATGCAATGAATTTTTCAGTTATATTGCAAATGAACTCCTAAATGCACGGTTCTTTCTTAAGAACTGACTTATATTATTAGGCAATTAAAAAGTATTGCTTTGAACCAAAAGCTTTTATTCAAGAGGAATGCAACTTAAACATAGTTTAAAAACCTTGCAAATTCGACAGAGAGGGAAAAGAACAAGCTGAGCTGTTTTGAGCTATTTTCTGAAGTATAATATGTGGTTGGTAGGGTAGAGCAAACAAGTAACTTTTGCATCCCTACTAATTTCCTGAAACTCAAAGAGCAGTTTAACTACAGCTTGAACACTTGGCAAGGCAAGTTTGAGCAGATTCTATTTATCTCAGAAGTTACTTAAGTCATCTGTCATTACAAAATTTCTCAGATTACTTTACACTTTTCTAATTGTAAAACAGCGTCTTTATTCTTGAAATAAATAATTGGATAATTAGCCAAGCTGAATCATCAGAGGATTCCAGTGCTGCTCAAGTGTTCTTGTCAAAGGTGAAGCAAATTCATTTCAGCTTTGCCTCTGTAGCTTTCTGAAGAGGCTTTGATTTTTTTTCCTGCTACATTCTTGGCAGCAGCCTCAAATTCATGAGTCCATACATCAAGTCAGTAGTTTAACAACAAATGAAATTAAATTCAAAGAAGGGAAACTAATTGAAGGACAGCAACAAAAGTGTTTGGTAATGTGCTTTTTAATATGGCATGCCACATTTGCATGATAATTTTTCCTTTTTAGCATGGAGCAGAAAGTGACTAGCTTAATGAGGGATTATTCAAGACAGGAATGAACAAAATGCATTCATAACTAAGAACAAAGATTGTATTATGAAACGGAAACAGGCAACTGCCGAGAAGTAACTGGATGATTGGTTTATGCATTATGAATAAAAAGGTAGAAAAATATTTATATTAGTATTCACTAATGACTATATATACAAGATTGTTGTAATTAAAATTATAAATTAACATATTAAGAGTGCTTGTTTAATCACTTTGGGTCCTATTCACAATGAAGAGACTTATGTACATGCATGCAAAACAATCTGTGTTTCCAGGCCAGCAGCAAATGGCCCTCGTATTTCTCTTCCTTAACAAAGGAAAATATACATTACTTACTACCTGTTTAATGGGTATTGTTGATTTTAAAATTGAGGCATAGCATTTTGTAGAAAAGCAGTCTATGACAGGCATAAACAAATGAGGCTTTTGAAAAGGGCTTGCACTAGACCTTATTCATGAATGGAAAAAATGGACAAATTACCCAGATTAAAAGGGTAATCAAAAAGAAAACGACATCAAGGAGTGTAAGACAGCCCAGAATTATCCCAGCAAACCCAGAGGCAACTCCAAAGCCACCAAATACAACCGCTTGAGAAGTCTGCCAAGAAGCCAGATGCAGCTGGTGCTGGAAGAATATCTTCTACAAATTAGCTTCTGAACCCTGTAATTGCCATCAAAAGCAAAGGATCAGGAATACAATGTGCTGGGGTAAATGGCAGCAATCACAAAGGCATACTTTGCTATGTCTTAAAAACTGCTTTTTAAATGAATTTAAAAAAAAATTAAGGGCAAAGGAAAGGCGAACTTAACTACAAGAAATAAGCTTAGTCACATATTAGTTAATGAAACATATCTGTATAGATTGTTTAAGGCACCCTTTGACTATATGATTTCAGATCACTAGCATAAGCAATTGTACTAGTCCAAGCACTCACATGGCTCATTTCATCCTGTTGAAACCTCAGAAATTGCAGGGAATAAAGAGGTGTTTCTCTGTCTCACTGAAAAATTTTGAAAACATGCATGTTTTGTATTTGTAATTCATAACTTTATGCAAATACAATGTCACAAAAAGGCACCTTTAAAGGACCAGGTCTCTCACTGGTACCAGCTAGTATGGTTGTATAGATTCCAATGTACCAGTTTAGAGTCCTACATGAGGGAAACTACAAAGCAAAAACTCCTTTTGAAATAATAATAATTAAAAAAAACCATAAGACCTGGTAAAAAAAAACAAGCTGGATGCCCTTCTCAGACAGGAATCTGAATATGGCAGAACCCAAAGAAAGGAATAAAGTAAAATTTTGCTCTATATATTGAGATGAAAAATGTATAATTACTATCCAATATTCCTTTCAGTTACATACATGCAATTCCACCTAATGATCTTGGGGTTGCACAAGCAAGAGTAAAGTTCAAATTGGATTCCAAATTTTCAAATAAAATTTAACAATGAACTTTCTCCTCATCAGTCAAGGATTTCAATAGAATATGCACGATATTGCAGTGCATAAAAATATTTCAAATACTGAAAGGATTGTGGAAGGTGCATCATCTTAATTTACCATTTAAAAGACTGATAAAAAAAGTATGGAGCACTTCTTAATCATTTGAATATTTAAAAGTCCACTATTTATGTATTTGTATCTGAATTGACCAAATTGAGGTTCTCTTTCTGTCCAGGCACCTTCTCTTTGGGAAACAGAGATGGGTAATTCTCTTCTTCTGTTACCTTTATATGCCTCTGCTCATTCTTAAATTCTGCTCCTGACTGCAGAAGTCTCTTTTCTTTGTCTTTTCAATCTTATCTCAAAACTTCTTACTGTCTTCCTCAGCACTTTTGTTTCTAATTATTTCACACCCTTGTTTCTGCCCTTGTTTTTAATTTATGTGCTACACTGTATTAAAAACAAAACCAAACAAAACCAAAAAAAGTAGCAGAAGAAAAAGAAGAATTATAGATTTTTAAGAGTATCTTTTTTATAAGTACTCTTCAAATTAACCTAATGGATATGAACAAAGCTTAAAAATGACTTGAGAGTTTTACTGACAAATTTTAGAAGCCACTGGCAATTCCAAAAAGAAGCCCTTTGCTAATACACATCAGTTGTGCCAAAATTACAGTCATCAAGGCACGCATTGATTTAAATGGTCCATGTGCTAAATTAGTATACTCCATACATGGAAGGAATGGAGATGGTTTTCCATTATCCTCCTGAGGATCAGAGGAGAAGAACTAGTCTAGTTTCGTATAACCTCTAGCCTAACTTGGAATACAATTCAAAGCTCCTGGGTTGTGTTACAATGCAAGGGGACCATCATGCTGGAGCACATTTCAGTCAGGACTTCCTCCAAAAATCTACCTTTGCCAGAGCATGGAGGGGGACTGGCATCCAGCCAGGAAAGCAGTCTCTTTGCCAGGAAGACATTCCTTCATGAAAAAGAACTCACCAATAGTCCTAGAAAGGCAATTTTAATTTCATTTTGCACCATTCAGTGATAAAAAAGGATAGTAATGGACTAAGACTTAAAAATTACAGGGACTAGTTTCTCATAACTTTGTTCCAAATTTTAACTCGCTTTGATTGTTATCATGTAAGTAGTGCTTCCTTTAAATTTTCTATAGAAACAGTTTTACAGAACTTCACAGAATGAAACGCACACACAGAGACACAAAAAACCCCAAACTGTATGGATAGCTTAAAATAAATTTCTCCAGAAACAAAAAATGTGGAAGATGAAATTGCATGCAAAATTTAAGTTTTTAATTTTTTAGTTTGCCAATATCCATTGCAACAACGTGCTTTAAAAACATAAAAGGAACCTGATACAGGAATGATTGTTTTCTTTCAAGGCTTACAGGAAAAGGCTTCATGGCAAAACAGCTAATAAATGGGGACATGTCTGCTATGCTATTTTGTATTCTCCTGTCTTCTCTAATGTGATAGGTCTCTAAGTATTAACACAACCAGGGAGGAGATGGTCATAAACAAGCTGTCAAGCATAACTAAGCTATTGTTTCTGAATCTTTTAATACATGTATAAATGCAAAGTTGGATCATTTGTAGTAATAAGGTGTGCTGTTTAGACGATGTTTGTTTCCATGGTTATCAGGACAGACTGAAACACCATTCCTTGCATGGCTGTGTAGTACGGGATAAAGTCATACAAGTAGGAGGCTTTGTATATAGCCAGCCTTCCACTTGAAAAAAAATGGAAAGGCAATGAAATAAACAGACAATGAAGAACTGAGGACAGACTAGAGGTAATATCCCAACAGCTTAAATTTCACTTCAGCTGATATATATAAAGTTTCCTATTTACTAGCTCTGGGCAACTCCTCATTCCCTGTCTGGAAGCTTCTATATCTCTTCATTGATTAAGCAGAGAAACTTTGATGGAATTCAGAAAACACAAGTATAGCCCAGGGAGTCTAGGAAAATATTTTGTACAGCAGAAAATTTCAGATTTTTTCCTATGGGAGACCAAATTACATGAGAGAGATAATGTCAAAGACCATCAACACAACATCCATATGACAGCACTACTAATTGGTTAACATTTTTAGTTAAGCATTTTTAGCTAGTATTGTGAAATTAATTAATATGTTATAAATGCCTATACAAAATGGAACCTCAGTATTAAGTAGTCAGCTTCAGATGACCACCAGTATATGTCATGTAGCATGGCTTTTGAGCCTGTATTTATAATATTAAAGAACTGTACTGACTACCTCATTCCATGAATAAAGACGCTTGTAAAGCTAATTTTCCTAACAATTTCTCTCTTAAAACTCTCTTGATCCTGCAACGTCCAAGAAGTGACTTTATGCCAGTCCTTTCTTCAAAGTCAATACAGCCTTTCTCCATCTCTATTCTGTACTGATGCTTATTTTCCCTGAAATTAGTACACAGCTGATACCTTTGGAATCCATGACAATGTGGTTGAAAGTAACTCAAAGACTGAAAATTTACTAAGGTGCGCAGGAACATACATAAAATTTCTTTATCACTGTTTCCATAGGGAAGTGTGCGTATACATATCTACAAAGCAAAAATCTCATAAATCTCAGGGCCTAAATAAACATTCAAAAGAGCAGAACCAAAACATGTATGTTGCTTCTGATTTAGACACACAAATACACTATATACTTATGTTAAAAAGAATAGAAAAGCCATGCAACTCCTCCATCATGTGTTAAGCAAGGCACTGGCACAGCAGGGGCATTTTATGCCCCCTGTTATGCAAACATGACACACACACTGAAAAACCCCAGCAACAAATCAACAAGTTCTTAGCATCATAAATGAATGAGTGGGTGTAGCCACACTTATGTACACTCACTGTTTAAACAAACGGGAACAAAAAATATACATATCACAACTTGCAATTGAGAGAGCAGTACACAAAGCCTACAGCCATAATAGTGTACCTTAAACCTCCATTGAAAACATTTTAGTTTTAATCTGTCAAGATAAACAAATAACAATTAAGCAAGTCACTTTGTATTAATACAACACCTACCCCTGTCACTGCGCATCAAACTACTATCATTATAGTAGTATTCATTAGTAAACTGTGCATCAGCTTTGCACTTTGCTACAGATTGTTTCCTTACCAGCTGCCAAGGTTTGCCCCATGCCTGGCTCACTGGTTACACAACCAATTTGATTGCAGAGAGTAACAGTAAAGTTGTACGTCCTGTAAGGTTTTAATCCCGTTGCTACGTAGGAGAGCTCGTGAGCCTCGGCTATATGCAAAACCTGCAAAGCAAACAGATTGGAAGACAACAGTTGGTTAATAATATTTTCATTCCTGCCAATTGATGACATGTTCGCTAATAAGGAACTTGTCTCTGAACTTGCAGATTCCTTCATTCAGATGTGGAAAAGCCTGAAAAGACCAACTGAGGGAGAGGATTATTTTGGAGAATCTGAACAAGCTGGGATTTAGGTGATAATACTTCCCATCACACTGTTTTATGAGGTAATAAGCCAGTTCCTGAGTGGATAAATGAGGAAACAAAGTTATTGCCTCATAAAACTGTGTGGTGGTGCAGTTATCACTACAAACAGTGCAGCTACAATCGAAATGACAAAAATTACACTATTAAGTTGTGAAATCTGACCACCATTGAAGGAGTGACATGATTAGCAGGCATTAGGAGGGAGGAGAATAACTAATACCTACGGACATTCGCATCTGCTTTACTTAAATATTCCTATAACCTATCAGAAGGAAGAGAACTGAATAAACCGTAGCATTTTAGATAACTTCGTTATCAGATGGTTGTTTAAATGAAAAATCTTGCAAGCCTGTGACCAGAAGCAATTGGCATTTATGTATTGTTACAATAACCCCAGGAGCAGTAGTATCCCTACTTCATAGGCAAATAAACTGAGGCCCATCTGTGGTATACTACCAAAAGACAAAATCAGCTCTGAAGGAGAAACTCAGTATTAGAGCAACAGATTCACCTTCCCATCCATTTCTTTGCTCATTCCTAAGATTTTGGCTTACTATTAGTGCCACGATATTTTTTTGCCAAACATTACAACAGTATTTTAAAGTCACATATTTTGACCTTTTAAAGCTGTTTTTTTCTGGTATTTTAGGCTTCCCCACTTCAAAGATTCAACCAAGAAGCCGGACAGGTACCTTCTTAATGACAATGTAGATTCCTACAACACAATATGGCTTTAAGACTATGAGCAAATATAGCAACAATACAGAATCAGTACATGCAAATATCAAGACAATGTAAATGTTGTTGCACATTCCCATCCATCCTCATTTTGAGTCTCTCCCACTACTGAAAAACAGTCAGCTCAGGAATACAACTTAAAACCTAAAAGTAGTGTATAACATTACAGAGCACTCAAACTGGTAGATGGAAAAGATCAGAGAATACACAGCAAGTCAGGAAAACAATTCGTCAGACCACCTTAGAGGACATCAGACTTTATCAATTTTAATATTACCAGTTAGGAAAAACTTTATGCAACTAACAATAATACCTGGGAAAATGGTGGCAAGGACCTTTGTTCAGTCATTAAACTGATGCTGTATCCCATCACTTCTCCTCTTGCTAAATTATCTTCCGGTTTTTCCCATGACACATTGAGGGAATATGGTGAAAGAGGTAATACCGATGGAGATGGCATGAATGCTGGGGCTGAAATAAAGTTAATATAATAATACTTATAAAATAAATGAGCAATGTGTAAAATGCAAGCTTTCTATTGTCCTTGTAAAACACCATTTCAGACAATCTTTTCCCTTTTTAAACTTTGTTTTCAAGTTTATATGGAATTTTCAGCTTATATTGATAGCACATAAAAAGTACTTCACTCTTCATTCTCCTGTTTTCTACTCTGGCTGTGAATGCAAAATAAAACTCTGTCTATGTCTTCAAAGAAATACTACTCAACACTACAGTCCAAAATCCTGTAGCAGGTAGGAAGGGACATACAGACAAAAAGGTCTTGAAGAAAAACTTTGTGCAACATGGGAAAAAACTGATAAAAGCAAAAAGTGTTCAATACTTCACCATCTTAAAAGCAATTCTGCTTGCCAGGCCAGTTTGAAATTAACATGTCTCTCACTTCTTACAAAACAGTTCCCCTGTCTTCCATAGTAAATCTGTTAAAGGATTGTTTGCACTGCAGTTAAATCCCCACCTGATTACTCTGTAATAATAGGATACCAACTCATAGCACTTCTGCTACATACAAACAACCACACTAATGGACCTCTTCCCAAATACAATTTAACACTTTTATAACATATAGTATTTAGGAACAGATAGGCACAAAGACTCATTCTGAAGGAGGAATTAGTTTAGCCTGCTGTTTTGCAGGAGCAAATGACTGAGGACATGATTTTCAAGCTAACTGCAAACAAAAGCATCAGTAACATAACAGAGATGTTTAACTGCAAATCATAGGCTCTATCAGTCTGAAAGTCTTAGATTTCTACTGAAAGCATTGAAATAAATTGCTGATATTTCAAATAATATATCAAATGGCAAGCCCTTTAGAAAATCTGAACAGAAGGGTCACAATAAGAGATGTTGCAAACTAGTTACACTTCAGAAAAAAAGGGTCCATATTATGACACTTGGTCTCCATAAAAGCATATGGAAAACCACACTGCCTGTCTCAAAACACTGTTAGGGCCACAGAAGGACTTTGCCATGAGATAAACACAGAAGGGTTTAACAGGGTGATGCTAACTCCAGGGCTGGTGGAGGCAAGATCTGATTAGCTCATCCTGGTTAACACATCCAGACAAAAATTCCCACTGTGGCAAACTGTAAAGAAGCAACTGCTCATACACATATCACCGGTCAAACAAAGTTCACCCCAAGTTATGGGACAGGTGGCTTCAGTGACCACCAAAGCCCCCCACGAATATGCCTCTATGGAAACCTAGAACTTGGACTATACAACGAGCCACTACAGCAGGAACTTGAGATAAAATAAAGGCAGTACTATTGTTGGGTGTTATCTCAGACCTGGGTGGGAGGCTAAAAAAGCTGGGGGAATAGAATGTATCGCTGATAATGGACACAAAGAATGCAGAATTTATGGGCCAGAAGGAAAGCCAACTCAGTAACTGTGCTGAAATCAGCTCCCACTGGGTAAAAGGTAATTCTAACAGGGGAGATCATGACCATCAGCTCATGGCCCACCAACACAAGAAACTCAAAAGAAGAGAAAAACTGAGCATGCAGACTAATCAGCATTAGAAGACAGGGAATCATTTAAGCCATAGAATAAGAGAACTGTGTAGCCAATAAGCATTAGCTCCTATTTTTGGTAAGATGTATAAACAGTGAAAAGTTTTGAATGACCTTGGGGGCCTCAACACTGAGAAGCCCATGGTGAAGAAGGACCAATGGGATGATGCTGGATCCATAGGTGATGACTATCTTCTGCTTGATCTCTCTCCCTCTCCTCTTTTCTATTTCTATTTCTTTACATGACATTTATTGTTAAATAAATACTGTTTAACAATACAATAAATATTGTTAAATATTATTGATTTTAGCATATGGTTGTGCTAGTACCTTAATTTGGACAGAGACATCTCTCACTAATTGGGTCTTAACAAAAGTTTCAAGCATTATACCTCTGAAAAGGTAACCCTCTCAAATTGGAACACTGCTTGGTATATTTTATAATCATGTAGCTTAAATTTTGGGTTAATTGATATGGATTATTTTCCTCAACACTATGATTTTACGGTGAAGAAAATGTTTTTGCCTAACATGCTAAGTTCTGAGATAATCTGACCTACCTTTAATTAGTAAAAACGAGAACTTGTCTCTAGCTGAACCAGCAGGAGTCACATTTTATTGAAAATTAAGAATACATGCTAATCTAGTTTTTCCTTTAATTTCTATAAAAGAAATTCAAACCAGTGCTTACCAGCCTCTCCTGTTTGTCCTGATATCCAGTCTGAAGATGTGCTACCTGCCATGTTTACTGCTACCACATAAAATTCATACTCTGCAAATGGTTCCAGATCAATGACTGTGGTACTGGTCTGTGGTGGAGCCAGAGCATTTTCATTAGGAGATTCCACAACTGGTTGAGGACTGAGCCATCCACTGCTTTGGAAAATACGAATTTCAGGGGGAAGAAAGTTCCCAGCTGATTTTAATTTTTTCCTCATGTAAAGTTCATATCTTATAATTATACCTAGAGAAAAAAGTAAGCCAGAAAAATTAATGAATTTAAATTATTTAATAATAATGTATTTAATGAGCTATGAATCAATCAATCAAATTCAAAGAAAACACAGCATTAGCAGGGGTTTTTTTCTTTTCTGCTATTTTCATCCAAATGCTATACTCCCTGAAACAAAATCATCTTTTTTTCATTATTCTTAAATTATGAGAAGGGAATTTTTGAGTGACACTTTAATCCCAATATTTTCGAACATTTAGAACATACTCCTGGATAGGAGATACATGTGCATCATGTATGTGTTGGGGTATGAAGCAACATATGATCTAGGTTGGATCACAGAAGTCATTTAACTATAAGAACAGATTGTAAAAAAATCTGATCAAAGATTTCTGAAATGGCAAAAATGAGAGACATGGCAAAGCCAAGAGACAATTACCATAAAATATACATATTTGGGCCTGTATTCATGCACAGAATGGAGAGTTTGCTTGGGAGAAACAGCATTTTTCTTTGACTTTGGAGAGACCAGGAAATCTGACCAGACATCAAAACAAATACAAGAATATTGCTTAAATCTGCCTGTGCTGGCCATTAAATGCATGTCATGGCCATGGAGTAAACTATGAGGAGTGTAAGACACTTGTTGAGGGACAGGTGCTAACAGCAAATATCATGACCTGCATTGTAGAAGCTGTTCCTCTAAATACTTAGTCATTCTTGTGTGGGCATTAATCCTGTTTAACATGGAAGTAGCCAGAAAATGACATATTCAAAGTGAAAGCTGAGCTACTCTTAGACAGATGCCCATTTTATGAACAGGTCAAAATGCTTGTTTTCACATA
>JAWWLV010000121.1:20273409-20289562 GCA_035041135.1 Platyrinchus mystaceus | reverse complement strand
TGCTTTCACTTCCTCAATTCTACTAGAGTGTTTAATAGTTCATTTGAAAAGCATTTGATCTGGGATGAGAAGTGAAACGAAAGTGCCAATAATTATTAAAAATATATATCCAAAGCCTATATTTACCTTCCTAACCCTTACTTTCCATTACTCTAGTTAGCTTTTTAGCATCTTTTTAGTACCCATGGCCAGTAATAGCTCCTGCATATATCCCAGAAGCAGTTACACATCTTAGTCATTACAGCACAATACGAATTTTTGTACAATCATACCACAATATGTTATTTTGCCTTAAGAAATAGTGAACATTGAGTAATATATTACATGTCAGAGCACAGATACTCTTAAACTCCTTCAAAGCAAATGGAGAGGACACAGCTATTTGAGTCCTTTCTGTACATCTGTGCTGGGAAGCCAGCCCTGAGTACAACTTAAGCATTATGAGTATTGCTAGATATTCACCCCTTGACACTGTAGCACAAAAGCAGCAGTGTCAGCCCAGTAATTGCTTATAGCACTTCAACTCCCTATAGCGATCTCAAACTCATCACTGCAGTCTCACAGTAAGGAGACTGGGTTATCTTATCTTTAGGCCTTGCAAACTGTGGTACTTTAGGCAAGCCTGAAGAACAACTCTGCCAGCTGAGCAATGGCTATTGAGACTTCCTCGTGTGTGTTAATAGCGAGTAGGCAGAAGATGCAGGAGATTTCAGTCTTGCTGGAAGGATTCAGCTGTTTCATCTTCCACTTTGGGGTCAGCATGGCGTTCCCAACTGTGAGTGCAAGTACTCAAATATACTGTAGAACTGTTGAGCCCTTTCTGAGCTCCATGGTCTCAGCTACCCTGCCTGAAGTGCTTCTGGGCACAGGAGTGGGTACCAAAGTTGGCAAGAGTCCTCAGAGTGTGACAACCAGTTGCTGTGAAGGACACGACAAGCAGGAGCTCCCCATATGTCCAGATTCCAATTTTGTAACCAGAGGAAAAAAAATGGCTACAGAGGCAGCATGGTAGAAATTTGGGAGAGCTGCACTTTATCGGATGATAGGATCATCCATCCTATGAGCCTGCAACTCGAAAGAGCCACAGAGAAGAAAGAAAGTGCATAAGGAAAAAAAAAATAGAAGAAAATAAGAAATTAAATAATTTTTTAAAAATACCAAAAAAAAAAATAAAAAAGGAAAAAAAAAACCAAACAGCTAGACTATTATTAGCAGTAGCAAGTACCACAAATCCTTGTGAGATAGAGGAGTATCTCCAGAGCCAGAGCTAGATTCTAGGCCCTACCCCCTACCCCAAACCATGTGATGACCTGCAACCAGATCTAGAACCAACAAGCAAGCTAGGACCTACCCCAAAACCAGGTGTTCTGGAACACATTCTAGAACAGACAAGTGAGCTAGAGCACTCTCTAGAAGCAAAGATCAAGCAGGACTGTGATCTAGACCAAAACTATCTAGAACCTGCTCAGGAACCATTACATGGCTCTGAACCAACCAGCAGTCCTGAACCAACCAGAAGCTAGAGTTAGACCATAGTCCTGAGCCAGCAAGCAAGCTAAACCATCATTCCACTCCAAGACTAGTGGGTGAGCTAAAACACTATCTAGAAACATACATCTAGAACCAACAAGAAAGACAGGACACTATAGCTCCGATGTGCAAGCTAGAGTGTGCTCTAGAACTGCCTCCTTACCAAACCTCCAACTCCATAATTCAATCCTGCTCTAGAAATTATTGCCCCAACACCATCCTAGCTCTACACCCAACCAATCCCTGACACCCAGCTTCTGGAAGGGACCTGGACTTGTAGCAACTCTAGGAACAGCCCAGACTCTAGGGCCCCAGGTCTAACGTGAAGAGCAAGCATTTTACTTTCCACTTTTCCAGTACAGAGATTGGAAGAATGCTGATGTTGTCTGCCAGAAAAGTAACCAGCATCATCTCAACATTATAGGGAAGTTCTATTCAGTATTGATGAATACTGATGATGAGTAGTGCTGAAAATTTTTTTCCATGGGAATTCAGGCTAGATAAAATTGGATAAAGCCAAAAGTTAGAAGGTTCTACATTCCTTAGCTGAACAACTCCAACTACACTGTGTTCCCCAGGGCTCAGTATTGGAGCCAGTAATGTTTAATATCTTTACCAATGACGTGGATGAGGGGATCGAGTGCACCTTCAGTCAGTTTGCAGACAGCACCAAGTTGGGTGGGAATGCTGATCTCCTGAAGGGTAGGAAGACCCTGCAGAGGAATCTGGACAGGAAGGATAGAGGGACCGAGGCAAACTAGATAAGGTTCAACACAACAAAGTGCCAGGTCCTACATTTGGGTCACAACAACCCCATGCAGCACTACAGGTTTGGGGCAGAGCGGCTGGAAAGTTGTCCAGGAGAAAAAGGGCCTGGGGGTGTCAACGGCTGAACATGAGCCAGTTGTATGCAGTTGTACCCTCAGCACACAAGAATTATAAAGTCCACACTATACTGAGAAAAAATAACATTATCAAAAGTTCTGACAGCATTAATAATGCATTCTTGAGATTCAAACACCAGAATATGAATTTCACATCACTAATTAGGGGGATTGCCTGGAAATGTCAAAAACATTTTTTTAAACCAAATTTATGTTTCTAAGAACATAATGTTTTCTTAAATAGAAACATGCTAATGTCTCATTATACAGCTAAATCCATACAGAATTTTTCACTTTCTACAAAATATGTAGGTAGTGTCATGAAATAACATCCTCAACAATGCACTGTTTCAAGTATATTACTAAGCTCAGATTTATGACAATGAAGTATAATAGCTTTTCTTTTGAAACTAATCCATATTTTTACTAAAGTTAGGCCTTTAGGCCAAATTTTAAAAATAGAATATTCCCTATTAGTTCTTTAATTTTTTTTTAATGTTTCTTTCTCTCAGTCACTTAATCTCATGCTTACATGGGTTGCACATCTTTCCTCATGGTGTGTACTGCAGAGTGCCCAAATTCACAGCATAAGCCACAGAGTAATGAAGTGTAACACTGCAGCATGAACCAAAACATAAAAATGTGAGGTGCATTCCAAAGGATCTGTGCTTCCACTGAATAACAGCTCTTTTTTTCTTTCTTCCAGGCTACACACCAACAATTAGAGAGACTTGACTTCTGCAAAATACTAATGCTGCATTGGTAAGAAAATGCAAAAACTAAAGAAGCTGCTAGAACAGAAATCAAACCTTTGTGGCATTAAACCACACCGGTCTTCTTTTAAAAAAAAAACACTTGTGTGCCATGTATACATGGCACAAATCCATCTCCTTTGATAAGTAGAGCAGTATTACCACAAAATGGCCTTTCCACCTTGGACAGAGTGTTGAATCCTTGAGGACTGCCTTCTGAGGATCCCTTTGCAAGCCTCAACATGAGAGAAGTGGTGCTGCTAAAGACAAATCAGGGGCTACACTGATAGCTTAACAGAAGGTGCTAAAAGTTAGAGGCCACAAAAAGCTTTCCTAATCTGTTAACAGTTTAAAACCAGGAAGATGAAAAAAGGAACTTAAGCACGTTATGGTCTCTTCTGTTCACCCAAATTCTTCATCTGTGACTTTGACTCTTTTAGATTCCAGTGAGTACTTTTGAGGAGTCAATTTTAAAGGTTTTCAGATTAAAAAGAAAAAAATTATCAGCTATTCTGGGTGACCCTGTGTCAGATTTTACACTAGGGTATTGATTTCTTTCAAGCAAAATTAATAACATAGAACAGTAACTCATTAAAGAAAAACAGGAAAATGTATTCAAAACCACAGAGAATGATAATGACAGAAATGCAAAATAATTAAAAAAATTACACACACACACATTTATATATACACACATAAACATGAAATCTTTGATGTCACCTTACTTACTATAAGGGTGGTAGTCTTCAGTTGTATAAATTTCTTCCTCATCCCTATACAGCTGGTAAATAAGCCTGTTAGAATTTGGAGAGTCAGGGGAACTCCATGAAAGATTGATAACAGAGGAATTGAGAACTTCTCCTGTAGGAGGAGGTTGCTGGAAAGGAGCTAAAACATATATACAAAAACTGAGGATGTAAAAATGAAGGTAATCCATAATCACACAAATTTAAAGAAAAATGCAAAGAAACCTCTAAGCTTTCTTCACTGAAAAGCCATTGAGTAAATGCACAGTAACCAGGTAAGACATTAGTAGACTAAACCAACCCATCCAAGAGCTCTCCAACAAAGCTTTTTATCCAAGTATGTGAAACAAGTGTTTATATTTAAACAAATGACAAATAAACTTCATCCCCCTAGCCACCCCAAATTAAAGCAAGTACACCACAGTTTTCTCCAAACTGCTTTTGGTATTTCGTTTTTGTTTGTTTGTTTGACAAGAACATATTTATCTGGTCACATTATTGAAGTTTCTAGTTTAATTAGAATTTATTTTTTCAGAGGATTCATTCCATTTTAGCATAGGTCAGGCACAACTTCCTCTAACAGAATGTAAATGGAAAATCCAACTAAGTACAAATTTTACTCAGTTGTTACAATACGCCTGCTTAATCAAATAACAAAAACATAAAGAGGCCAATTTTGAATGCAATTCACTTCACTTTTAGGCAATTCACTTCCATTTGCTTCCAATGAAATTGAAACCAATGAGAGCAAGGTATCTAACAATTTAAGAAATCAGATTGAGATGCTTATTTACCAAAATACTATTGTGCTATCACCTTCATTAACTTCAGAAAATGTGCTACTTCATTGAACCATTATAAATAAAGAGAAAAATAAACTTGAATTTCACAAGCCAAGTGCCTCACATTTTAAGAAAGAGCATTCAAAGTCTCTCCCATGCCTCTTTTGTAATCCAACTGTATGATCATGGTCCTTCCTAAGATAATAGCTAATGCTCAGAAATTAAACTTTATATGCATAGATACACACATGTTCACGTAAACATGCGATTCTATGGTTGGACTGAACTGTCTCAAAGGCCCTTTCCAACCTAGAAGATTCTATGATTCTATATTTATGTTATTATTCAAGTCAGGGCATGGGTTGATATCTTGCTGTAAGATCTCCAGTAATCCAGTCATACTGAGGAAAGCCCTAATCTCCACCCTCAGTACACCAGGCATTAGCACAGAACAAGACTGGTCTGTTTTGGCAGCTGGTAATTGCTATATCTTGACTCAAAGGCAGACTGTTCCATTTCCCTATCCTCTTCACCAAGAGAGGGAAGAACAGGGGAGAGTGAACCTTGAGGAAAATATTTTGCTCCAGGGATGAGAATAGCCCAGGGCAACACCGAAATCAGCATAGGGAGTAACTACCAGGAGCTGGATCCAGAACCACCTAATAAGCTCTTCTCCCCTACATTAAATATTATGGGACAATGTGAGGATTAGAAACATGCAGGTTTTTTCTCCCTGTTTTTATAAACTTTCATCTTGTTCATTAGGTGGATACTTGCTTAATATAAAGAACACAACAAAAGTTAATTACCAAAATCTATTCATCCAACCTATTAGGATGCAAGAAGCAAAGATTAAAGGTGCAGACAGAAAATGTCACAAAGACCTCAAGCCACACAAGTGACAGATGTAGAGACTTATGCCAAAATCAGTGGGCCACATTACATGTGGGTTTTTAATACAAGACAAAAAATTAGATGAAGCTCTTCATTTTGAGTAAAACAATGAAAAGCCCTACTACTACTGCAGTCTCTCAGCCAACAAATAGCAGGAAATCGTTCTAGAATTTACTGGATTAACAGAAAACATAATCATCATCTCTCATCAGAGAGCACAGGTTGTTTTGCTCCCAATCTGGAGCTTTTGAGTTCAGGTCAGTTAGGAAGTGAATGTATGCTAAAGTGTCTACAGAAGTCAAATCTGAGAATCAAAGGAAAAAAGTCCCTTTGGCATTTTAAAAATTTCTCTCTATGTCATACATACTTGCAAGACCTGAACAATATTAGAAATTTACCACCATCACCTTCATTCTCCATTCACAGTCTCAACCAACTGCATTTGCTCCCACGTGTTTGCTGGTTTGAATTTTGTATGTGTAAGAAAGTACTGTATTTCAGATTTTTGCGGAGCATTTGATATTGCAAAGTAGAAAAAATGTATACAGGTCTTTTCCTTAAAGAACACTAGTTGGACAGTGATAGCAACTTACATTTGCTTCCCTTGGCAAAGACCCATAACCAGTAATGGCATGTGTCAACAAAATACTGTTCTGCAGTGAAAATAACCACAAATACCAAGATAGGCAAAGCTCCATATCTGTGCAACAAGTTAAAATATTTTGGTACGAATAAGCAAAGGACTGTAATTGCTATATCATTTATGTCCAGAAGAGGACTCCGCTTGTCATTTAGAATACTGCCTGATGTATTTTTATCTAACTAAAATCTATGATATTATTTATCTATGTCATATTATTATTAATCAATTTTAGAGTTGAATTGCTCTTGACCTTTATCCAATGTATATCCCAACATAAATAAGTAGGTTGGCTTATGTTTGTAAAGCACTTTGAAGATGAACAGCATCATAAAAGTGCCATGTATTATTATTATTATACATTTAGTTGAAACATCTTACATTTTTTAAAGAAACAACAAGCCAATCAACTGTCTGCACAGTGAATAGATTACTGTGCCTTCTATGGAAGAGTATGAGGAAAAACAAAGCAAAACTGTGTCTAAACACTTTCAAAATTTGAGGAAAGCTAAAAAAATTATCTTTGGAAACAAATCAGTCTCTTTATGTTATCCATAATTATAATGCAGTACATTCTGCAGTGCATATTATTTGAAATTTAAACTGACTTACAATGAAATACAAACTAGTGCCAAAATGAGAGCTGTCTGTGCTTGAAACACTTTGTGCATGTACATTTCTGCTTGCAAATCTATAGTTTGCACATGTCACAGTGATGAGTATCATGTAAATACCCATGCAGAACACTGAAAAAATACTTTGTTGAAGGAGGATCCAGAAACACACTCCAGACATAACTTGGGAATGTCTAAACCTGCTGTTGCATTACACATGGTTACCTGAGGTGACTGTCACAGTGTGATCAGTGTGGTCATTACTAATTAGGCCTGTTGACAGAAATGCCCAATTAGCATCTGCAGAGCTGCTCACTCACTGGTTACCTGACTTCCAAGACTGGGCTGTGAACTGGGTACACCAGTAAGGTAGAGGTGTCAAAAAAAGTAACACAGCTTTTCCAGAATTAGCTGAGGTCCTTACCCCATGGTTTGGCATAGCATGGCATGATGTCCTCAAAGCCAATTTCTGACCACTGACCCAAAGACAACTTAAAAATTCAATTTTCTTATTACATATACTTTATCCTCTACTTCTTTAAAATCCTTGCCTGTTTGGAGACTGCGCAGTGGTGAGCAAATTTAAACATTTAATTTTGACTAATTATGACATAAAGGGTGAAATTGTGCCACCTCTTTGTATCCAGACTCACTGCAAGGGTAGAAGTATAGATATTTCACTGCAATTTGTTTCATTACAATTCATTATCCATCGTATTGCACATGGCATTAGCTCCACCTCACACATGCCAGTTTCTCACACTGTGTTACACTATATCGCACATTTTCCCAAACTAACTGAAAAAAAGGCCCAGGAGGAAAAAGGCAAAGCTACTGAGGAACAGATTTTGAATTAATCCCCAGGAGGTGGTTTTCAACAGACCACCTGAAGGCAGTTCCTCTGCCTTCCGTCAATGGCAGGAAAGAGGGCTAAGCTTCAAGTCGTACAAATACCATTGTACTCATGTGACTGAAAGGTGAACTCTGCATTGGTCACTACTAAGAACATGGTGGGAAGTGCAAGGGAAATATGGACCAATACTTCTCCCCTTGCTTAGACTGCAAGCAGAAAGCGTGTATGACACAAAGTGTTCTGTACGTCTCTCTAGAAAACAGTCCTAAGACACACTAAAAATCACTCAAACTTCAGGGACCAAATATATGTGGGGCTGTGGGGGAAGTAAAACTCAATTTCAGTACTGCTGACCCAATTCAATACTCACTAAATCAATAAAAAACTTTAATTTGAAAGACATGCTTTTAAGACCTAACATCCACTTACTTTTACTGCAGCCAAATAGGTTGTGGACATCCAAATTACTAGCATCAGGAACACAGTTGTCACATTTCAAGCCAGTTACAAATTGTTTACAAACACACTGTCCAGTAACAAGATGACAAGTCCCACTAATGGCTCCTGCAGGATGACAATTACAGTGCTGACATCTATAAACAAAAACAAATCAAGGAAGTGATCAAAACACATTAACACTTCAGTTAAGCACAGTAGGGTTTTGTTTAAAAGATTCTTGGTTAACCTAATTAAAAAATCAAAAACAGTTCAGTAGCCTGAAACACAGCAGAAAATCTATTAGTCTGATTTAAAAAATTACAAAAAAAGTACCCACTATAAACATTTCAATGCCAGAATAATATTCTAATTTAGATAGAAATGGCTTAGAATTAAAGAGCTTTTATATATATTGATCCATACACAAACTGGATAATAATGTTTGGTAATAACCACATTATGCACTCAGTCCTGCAGCCTTACTCACACAGCCTTTCTTTAGAGCTGCAGAGTTCAGTGATACACAAGTAACCAGTCTCAGAGGTTTCTGCACAAAAAATGCAACCTTCTACCTCAGTGAAAACTAGGCTTTAGTTGGGGAAAAAAAATCAATTAATAATTTCTTGTCCACAAAGGCAATTCGAAGTTGAAAAAAATAGCATGCTGTGAATAAAAGAGAATGAATGGTGAACAAAATTTGGAGAAAAAACCCCTCAGATTAAATAAGTGACAGAAAACAAAAAAAAAACAGAAATATGGTAATTATAACAGAAAGCACCGTTTCTTTGCAGCCTGATAGACAAAACTGGAAATAACTGAAGATAATTAATTAATTAATTTAATGGGCAAATTAAATTATTTTTTAATTAACAAGAACAAAAAATGTAAAAGCATTGCTATCACACAAATGTCACATTTCAATTCTGTAACTCTCTGTGAAAACAGTAGAATACTTTCAGGATTAATTCATGCTTTGGCTTTTGCAAGTGAAACCTCTTGCAATCAACTTATTCTCCACTTGATACACTGTTTCCCCACTGACATCCATTTATAGCATGGATACTGATGTCAGATTGTGCAAATATTCAAAGACTTGGTACGTCTCAGAAATTAAGCAAAGCAAATTATTGCAAACACTGTTATGCTACCCATTGCAATACAGACTGCCATTATTAGTCATAACAGAAAGTCAACAATGGCAAATAAAACTTCATACTTTAGATTCTAATTTCACTATATTTTAATTGCTGCAGGCTAAAAAAGCTCTGAAATTTGACAAGGACTGGGAGAAACACAGGACTGTACAGTGAAGCTAAAACATACTGGGGAGTCTACTCCCCTTGCTCTCAGCTGGAGAAGTCCAACTCTCAGGTATAAGCAACATACTTTCAAGGGAATCTTAAATTACTCCAGATGCCAGGTCCCAAGATGATGAATCAGCAAAAAGACCTCGGAGAAATCCAAGGCAGAGACAGTCATGCTATGTCCCCTTTACTCTGCTAACCCTAAGACTAGACAAGAATCATTGATTTATACGTGGTGGATTTTCCCTTGGCCAGTTTCACCAGATCCAAGGAAATACGTGGTGGTGTCTTTAAAAAAGTTACTTTGCCATTTTCCCCAGTCACAACCACCTCTTTCTACCTATATGAAAGCAGAAATAAAAGTGAGTTCAGTTATATTTCAGGTATCAGCTTTCTAAGGTAACAGAGAGAGAAGGGCAAGGTGGAAATTGTTTTCACATTAGGACACTAAAATTCAGGTCAATAATCAGTGAAATAGACATTAAATGTGACAGATTTTTAAACAAGCTTAAGAAAACTCTTCGCATACATTTTCTGCCTATCACAGAGCTCACTGTATTAGAGTTCCTTTACTCCACAGCAGCTCGTGCTGTGTGATCTCCTGGGGAATCATTCAACACCCTTAAAAAGGCTGATAAAAGCTAAAGCTGCAAAATAAGCTGCAAATTTGTTTTATGGACTAATATCCTTCTGAGAATAAATAAAATACATTCTCTCTTGGAAACTGCTATACTGTAGTTTGCTCTCTTTTACAGTCAAGAGAAAAGGGCAATTTTTTTCAAACTCTATTAAGTCTTTTCATCTGTAGACAGTGTATTCAAATCCCCCTTTAAGTAGAGATTTTGTTTAGAGTATTTTAACATCATGACTAAAAAAACCAGTTTAGTTACAGAAAAAAAAAACAACAAAGAGAATTATTTGCTCAGTAAGACAGTATTTTATTATTTCAAGATTTCATTACAATATGCTCATTTGGTTGGGGGGGGTGTTAACAAAAGTTTCTTGATAGATAAAGAGAGAAAGACAAGCTTCTCTTACTGTTCTCGTAGATTTTTGCACCTCTTATGAATAAGGGTCTCCTGATTATTGCAGGTTTCATTATCATTTGCACATGAGACAATCAAACTCACATACATATACGGTCACAGCGACAGTTTTCAGTGCCTAGAAGGGTGGGGTTCTTTCTTTCTGCTTGTTGCATTTTCTTCTAGGAAAAGTGCAGGCTCCCTACCTTCACCTATACTGAATTAGGCTCCAGATCCTGCAAATAACAGCATATAGTTCATCATATTCTGTTCCACAGGATTACACATTATATTTGTGTAATCACATTAATAATTTTCTTAAACTGAAAAACACTAGAACTGGATTTCTTGTTATGCATAGTTCATGCTTTTCAATCAAGATTAAGGATTCAGTCAATCAGTGATTTAAATATAATAACTAATTCTTTTTAAAAAATAAGTAGCTTTTAATCACGTAAAAAATATTTTCAGCATTCTTGCTAAGTGCTACTTTTTCAAAGTACTCCAAGTCAAATATATTTGAGTTTTGTTAAAAGAGAATTATATATAATTAAGTAAAACAGACTTTTAAAACATGGAAAGAGAAATGTCATGCCAAGATGAATTGCAATATTGATTTTTTGAAGATAAATGGTTTTTGTAATATTAATATAGAGAAACCTTTATTACATTGACTCTCTAGGTGCAGTTAGAGCCTCTCCAGCAATCTGTTTAAAATCTTCATTTTTCATCCTTATGGGAAAACCTCACTTACTAAATGGATTTCATAAACAGCAATCTGTCAGTATATATACATATATATAAACAATTTGTGATGTTCACTGACCAGTTCATTAAAGTAAACAATACAGAGGTAAAGCTTTTCAAATATGTACTGATGCCCACAACCAAAACAGATCTGCTCAGACTGCTGAAAATACACAATACTTGCAATTCTTTAATTGCCAAGAAAATTTTCCTGCTACATAACCTGGAACACATTAAGGAATATGGAGTTCATATTTTATCTCTAAAACACCACAAAATAAATCAGCTCAAATATACATTCCTCAGAGTGGGAGAATTTTAAAGCTTCACAATCTGTGTATCACAACTTTTGCTTCTTTTGTGCTATTGTGCAAAGACAGGTACATCTGCCACTACAGATAGCTCACATCCTTTTTATTCTGCAAACACAGAGTCCTTAAAAGACACTTGAAGCAAGGATGGCTTAAATGACTTGGCAACTTTATGGAAAAAGAAAAGGCATATTACTCTTTTTTATGAAGATATTTAACAGCTAAAGAAATGGATTAAAATAGATTAATAAATAAAGACTTGCACTATCATTTTCAGTAGATAAACATTTCTGCCTGAGGAACTGAGGTACATTGTCCAAGGAGATGACAACCACGGAAGCCAAGCATATGCAACACAGGTTAATCATATTAATGTGCTACCAGAGTAGTCTTCAATACTGTCATGAGGATTAACAAGTATTAAAGCATTAAAGCCAACTCTGACTTAAATTCCAGAACTGTTAAAACTTTCTATCCTTACAACAAGGTCTAGATCTAGATAATTTATATTTTTACATTTTGAATTTCAGAAGACAGCTTAAAATGCAGGTATTTGAAGGCCAATATCTAATTCAGAAAAGCTACTGCTTAACACAGACACAAATGTCTCTGTCACCTGCTAAAAATGGGGGGAAAGGGGGGAGAAGAATCTATTTCAAGGAACTAAAAAAAAAGAGTATCATTAATAGTAAGGAAAATATATTTAAAAGGGAACTTTAATATTACACAGATTTTATTCCTTGCCATTAGAAATGACAGGAAGTGAAAATAGGAAGTCCTTATTCCTACAGATTACTTTATGGCCATTAGTAGATGCCTCTATGACCCAAAACAGTAAAAAATAATTTTAAAAATCTCCTAATGAGTGACAGTAACATTAAAGTTAAAGTGAAAAATCTGCAGAATAATGTCAAATATATGCAAGATGACACTGATAATCACTGCCTAAAAGCATGTCTACCCCACACTAGCAGGGGGAAAGGAGCACAGGAACAGGAATATTGTACAGATTTTGCTTCTGCCTATGCTGTATGGTTTGGGGTTTCTGAAGGCAAAATTACAAAATAAAACCAAACAACACCATCAGTCTGCCTGAAAATATGATAGCATTAGAGCTGTGCAATCTTTCTGACAATATTTAAAAGGAAATTGAGATTGTGAGGATTAAGCAAGAAAGATGATCCTGGAAAAGAAAGATAGAGCAATAGTTGGAAGAACAGTGCACTACCTATAGATATGTTTTGCCCCTTACATTGCAGGAAATGTATCCTTATAATTCCAATGTACCTAGAGGCCCCAGGCTACATTTGATAAACAATTTACCCTGTGGCACATAACAAAATGTTGAAAAAGAATACATTGCTTCAGAAAAACAGATTTTTAAGAGTAAAGGTG
This sequence comes from Platyrinchus mystaceus, assembly GCA_035041135.1. Classification (NCBI taxonomy): domain Eukaryota; kingdom Metazoa; phylum Chordata; class Aves; order Passeriformes; family Tyrannidae; genus Platyrinchus; species Platyrinchus mystaceus. The sequence goes on along the minus strand of JAWWLV010000121.1, from coordinate 20,276,647 downwards.
AGTGTTTGTACTGCTACCAAAACAAATTTGGAAACATGGTGATACCTGTAGTTTTTCCTTTTCTTCCCCTACTAAAATATCTTCCTGAAATATACAAAGGCAGTCAGTGGGCAGTCAGAAGGGCACGTTACCTGCATTTTAATAGTCAACGACTAACACTTCAGAAAACAACACACCTTACTGAAGATGCAGAGAAAATGTAAAGAAACTATTTCCAAATTGCTATAACATTAGAAAACATTAGCCTTATACAGCTTTCATGCTGTTTCTACCTAAATCCGTGGCAAAATTTCTATTTCCTTCAGCTCATGGGAGCACAGATGATTGTATAACGTATCACACGTAAATCAGAGGGCACACATGAACTCAAAGGATTAAGGCAACTAAAACACATCTTTTCATTGTCACTAAATCTTTGACCAAGCTACTACGAGAAAAATGTAACAAGGAGGTTGTAAGTGACCTGTAAAAAAAGAAACACTCACCTCCCTGTTTCAGAGTCAAATCCAAAATAAAGTTCTTTGCAACGTTCGCATGTCTCTCCTGTTACAGAGGCATCTTGGCAACTACATTGGCCAGTTAGTTTATCACAGATCTGATTCACTGAACCAGCTATGTGGCACAGGCATGGCAGACAGCCAGTGACACTGGATGGAGAAAAATAAAAACCTGGAAAATAAAGGGATTTTGAGAATAGACAATACGCAAAAAGTGAACACAGTAAGATTATTATGAACTTATGTAAAATCGGGGATGAAACAACAGAACCAAAGCTTAGGTAACACAAACATCAACTCAAATAAAGCACTGAAGTTTTCCTCCAGAGCTGAGCTTCTAAATGTTCTCATTGGCACTTTGCAAAGCTATTATTCATTCTCCATTTGCCAACTCCGATTTTTTATTCTCTCTCCTCTTTTAGACAGAGCAAATGCAAAATAGGGGGAGTACATTAATGTGTCTGTGGGGAAAGTAAAGACCCAAGGACATGAGAGGTACTAATGAAAGCACCACTAGCAGTAGAAACGTAAAAAATAACCTATGAGAACAGATATTTGTCCATTTTAGTCTGAGATCTCATCTCTGAAAACGGCCAGCTGCAAACCATAAGAAATGCACATATTTTTTCAAGTCTCTTAAATCTTTTTCAATGAATGACTGGCTTAATTCTTGAAACACTATGATGCTTCGTAGGGAAAACCCTTTGATGAGTATTCCCAGGTCTATGTAAAATTTGTATTTTAGTCCTCTGTAACACAGAGCTTGTACCCAATACAAATACTTTTATAGAAACTGAAAAACTGATTAAAAAAATTACTTATCTGCTATTAAAAAGCTTTCATTTGAATCCTATCCTTCTCTCCCTTTATTTCCAATTATGAACTGGACTATTCACTTCACCTTCACCACTGTAAATTAGGTATGCTTCTGCTAGGCTATCTTTCATCCTATTGCCCTCACAAGCAATCTTTATCTATGCCTTGAGCACATTGCTGATAAATACAGTTTATAGATAGAGTTTATACAGCTCTAATCTGGTCACTGAAGAACTTACCCATTATTCACAGCCTCACCTGAAATTTCCAACGAGAGAGCTTTTACACACATTGTTTTAAATGATGCTGTACCACTTGTATAACCTATTTTGCTACGTATGGACTTATTCCATTCTTCCTAATTTCTTTCTGATCAGAAGACAATTCAAGCAATGGCATACCAGTAAAATATATAATTTCATAGGTTTCCCAAATTATTTTCTATTTTTACCTGATTAGTAATAAACATTCTATTAGGTTTTTTTCCCACAAATTGCTCTGCCTTTTTTTTTTTTTCCCCTCATGCCTTTGGAGTGGTACCATATATTAACAAATGTAGCAATGCATGACAGCTCTGCAAAAGATGCTGATCACATGGTATTAACAGGCTCTAGTCAAAAACAAGTACCTATCTTGGAAAATTAAGCCTAAGATAGGGCCATTGATACAATTTTCTATCTGTCAGATGTTTGCTATTAATTTTTATTGTACAACTTTGATAGAAAAATTTCAACTGTTACTGAGATACACAGTATTTGCACAGACTTCTCAGACACTTGTCCTTTCCTTTCTCCAGGTAAAGTTCAATCAGTAGTTTCTTAGTCATGTTCTCAGTTACTGAATATTATTTGCTGTCCAATAACTTCCTGATGTCCTGCTTTATAATAAAGAGCCCAAAATTATATTGTAACATGTCATATTGCCTAAGGCCTTATTATTTGTCTTACAAGAGATAGCTCTATATATACACCCCTAGGGTGGTATTCTCTGTCTTTGCAGCAGTGTTGCGCTGTGAGCTCATATCCAAATAGCAGAGGAACTAAACAAATTGAAAACATTAGAATTTTACTGCTCAAATCTTTGTTCAAATTTAGCCTCTGGTCCTCAGTGAGATAAATCTCAAGTGGACAGTGAAGTGATATCAGTCTCCAGTTAACATACATTCGCATCATAAAAAAACCATGCTGTTGGCACTTTATTCCAGAGAGGCCCCAAACTGAGCCACCACAGAGACCAAATAGCTTGAAGTTATTAGTGAGGCAGCATGTATTATCTCATACTGCAGTTGTCTGCACAGTGCAGTGCCCATCCTGTGCATAAATAGAGGAGACCATTTCCCAGCAATGTCACTCTTGAGCACAATGAACGACTCCACTCACAGAACGTAACACGAAGGTAGCAAACAAGTTTAAGCCTGGACTCATGCAGAAGGTCAAAGCATTTCTTCAGAACCCAGTTTATAGTTGCAGTAAATGATAAGCATTCAGGCTAAACTAGATCATTGTCCACCTGAAATTTTGCATGAAACTATGATTCTGTGATTCTATTCTATGATGTCTAAGAAAAGACTATAATGGGTAAATAAGCACATCTCTAGGAAATAAATGCATTCTGCCTGAGCAGGATCGATCCCTACAGCATATATCGCTTTCTCGTAAGAGAGAAATTCGTAATTATAAAGAATCTATACCTTAATGTTAAACAACCTGGCTCTCCTAATGTCATGCTGCCTAAACCACTGTAGAGCAGTGAAGGATTTGGTATGATATTTTTGTAATAATCTTTCAGAAATGCTCTAAAAGTTTAACTCATTTTCTGGATACTACTACATTACTGTTGGGGACCCCTGGTGGCCTAGCGGTTAAGACACTGGTCTCTCAGCGCCAAGGCCACAGGTTCTAATCCCGGTCCCCCGGGTAGATGGA
>JAWWLV010000121.1:20094943-20273309 GCA_035041135.1 Platyrinchus mystaceus | reverse complement strand
TTTACTACATTACCTTTTTTTTTTTTTTTTTTTTTTTCAGAAATACCAGGTAAAACTTTTTTTAAAAGTAAATGTGAGGGATAGGAAAATTAGAGCAATTTCTTCCCCCAACTAATTTATATGTAAATTAACATGATTAAATGTGGACAAAAAGAGAAGAGACACCAGATTACAAATTCATGCTGTTTGTCATAACCATTACTCTTATTATTTACTTCCACCACCTAGAATTTGGCAGGAAAGAGTAAGAAACAACTTAATGCAAGCTTAATTTACAGCAAGGTTAGAAGGGCTCATAAAAGTTGCTTTATGAAGGATCCACTGTTGTATAAAAGAACCAATTTCCAATTTTAAGACAGCCACTGCAAATCTCTACAAGATCTATGTATATAACTAGTATTATGCTTATTCTTTTTCAGATTTTTTTCCAATTCAACCCTAACTGATCACATTTGTCAATCAAGCATACTCTTCATAAGGAAGAATGAAAGTCATAGCAAAGTATTCAGCTTCCTTTTTTAATAATCCTCTTACTTTTTCTCCTACTGTATAGAAAAGGAACACACGGACAATTCTTTAGCACTTTTACATGCTTACCAACTATGGCAGTAATGCTCATTTCATAACCATAGACTGTTCTTCAAAATGCACATTTAACCACACCAACAATACTGTCACAAGGTAATTCACATTTTTCTGGCCAAGAGAGGTAGTATGTACACAGAAACTCAGCACTGGTGCCCAGACAGACATCCTACATGCTAGCTTATATCTTTTCCATACTACGTAGCACTCTATAAAAACCTGTGGTCGCCAAGTAATGAATATTAATTAAAATATTACTTTTTTTACAGCTTTTCTGCTATCGTAACAGGATCGAAGACCTGTTGAATAAGATTCGTATGGCCCAAATCCCAGTCGTTATGGCAACACAGTTCCAGCATGAGACAGGGACAAACTGCTCACAACAATTTGGGGGCAAGACAGATCCTGCCTCAATCACTGCAATCGAAGACATCTTGAAAGCAAGTTTATATACAAGGCAAAACTGCTCTTTCATTTTGCTTCATGTAGAATCAAGCGTCCCTCTATTTCCATACACTTTACTTAAAAAAAAAAAAAAAATTAAATGTACAGCAATCCACCAAAATGTTATTTGTATGAGAATAAACTGGAAGACAGCAGGTCATGGATCCAGCCAAATGGATTAAAGGCATGACTGAAGGCTCCAAAAGGAGTTTTAAGGAAGGAGATCTCATTATAAAACAATTTTCCAAAACTACATCCAGTTTGAATTTAGCTCCATTGGCAACTCTCCCTGCATTTATAACTTGGCAACTTTTGGAAACCTCTCAAATTCTATCAAAGCACATAAAAATACGCTACAATGGGATGTTATTTTAAATACCACTAACTAAAACAGACTTACAATTACACAGAATAAGGAAGTAAAATACATATGACCTGTATTCCACTAAGAAAACTTGCATCACACAGTTGAAATGTCCCAACACACTATGAAGTCCTCACCATGTTTTTAGGGCTGCCAGTATTAACTAATTAGTTGTGTGCTTTAATTAGACTGTATTGGCTACATATACACTTGGCATACGTTTTCTTATCTTTGCCCCAAGACAAAGCCATAGGACATGTTTACAGTACTGGAAGCCAATTAAGATCTTCCATACTTCTATACGGAAGATTTCATATACTCTCCTCTGTTTTATAGAAAAGCCTCTTCTGGAACATACTAAAAAAACAATATTTATATACCAGTTAGATATATTAAACATCTAAATGAGCTCACACTGGGATCAACACTAAAATAGCAAAAATAGTGCAGTTTGCTGTGCTACACTAGGAGCAATACAGCACTTTTACAATGATAAGAATTTACACTTTCACCTGCACCAGAGAGCTCAGCATTCAGCACATACATGCTTAGTTATTAGTTAGAAAATTTAATAATATTTCTTACAAAAATATGTTTTAAATTATTTTTCTTTTTAACAGGAACTATTGTGGAAGTATTCCTTTGAGTGCCATGTAAGCTTTTTTACAAACCAGTCTGTTCATACTATCAATTAAACCTTTTTAAACCATTTAGTTCTGCATAAACCCTGGCCTTTCTTTTTCAAGGACAAGGGCGGTCACTGACTCGGGAAGCCTTGACATCACTCCTCTGCCGATCTCTGATTAAGTGGCTGCTACAGAGGGTTAGCAGGTCAAATAGCACTGGAGGAGGAACTAAGAAAAACAGAATGCTGCCTTATTTATTAGTATATGTACCTAAAATAATTTAAATGAAAGCATTTTAAAAAATACTTAATGGAGGTTAAGCAGCTTTTTTAACCTCTGTTCAAATTATTGAATGGCATATTAAAACCAATGGAGCTATAATGTACCTTTTAATGTGACCTGCTACTTGAATAAATTGCGTATGTATTTAACTTGAACTAAATCTATCTGCTTAATATTATTATGAAGGGTAGGTTAATATTATCTGTAGTTTCACTTTACCCACCTACTTTTTAAAACAAAAACATTGAAATATAACTACAGAGCTTCCCACCTATAATGAACATTTAAACTTAGTTTACAGTAATATAGTATAAAATCTTGAACTGATACTTAGCAACTGCAATATCACCTACTTGTAGGGCCAAACCGTAAGTAGTCCTTGTGAAAGCCAGCACATCCTCACCACAGCAAGGCAGGTGAATGCTCCTTAAGTGGCACGTTTGCCAGCCTCATCAAAGTTCAAGCAACCATCTATGTGCCTCCCGCCATGCTCAGCTTTATGCATGAAGTGCCCTTCCTGAAGCGATTGCACTCTGCCTCCCAAATTCACATTTTTCATTATGAGGATAGCTGGTGTTCATTAAATTATGACAGTTTACCTCTCATTCAGTGAATGGGCCGTAATTATTTGTCTTGTTTTCTCAATATCTAGAACTAGCCTAACCTTACTTTGAACATGTTGAAAAAGCAGTAATAATACAAATTATACAAGCTCTGGAAATAGAATAAATATTTGATGGTGATCAGGACATTAATACTTCCTTCTCACACAGTTAGGAAGAAATGGAAATATAATTAATAACATACGTCAGAGATGTCAGATATGAAGCTGTCTAAACACACACTAAAAACTGTAGGAACTACAATGGCAATAAAAAAGGCAAAACTTACTACATCAAACAGATTGTCTTCCAATTTCCTTACCTGGTTTACACTCACTACACCTTCTCCCCTGGCGCTGAGGCAAACATTCACACTGTCCAGAAACGGGGTCACAAACTGTTCCTGCCAATGTGCCCAGAGCGTCACAGTCACAACGCTGGCAGCCGAGGAGGTTGCTCATGCTGAGGTTGTACGTATGAAGCACGCACTGACTGCACTGAGGGCCAGTTACACCAGCTTTGCAAGGACACTGTCCTGTTGATTTGTCACAAAGCAGAGAGCCATTCACTGTACCCGCCTTATCACAGTTACATGGCAGACAAACAAAGGAATGATTCTTCTGTACTTTGCGGTAGCCATCCAGGCATTGGTCGCATTGTCTTCCTCCAATATTTGGTTTACATGAGCACTGCCCTGTCCTTGCATCACACACAGTTCCAGAAAACGACCCTGCAGCATTACACTCACAAGCCTTACAACCAGTTACATCCAGCCCATAAAAGTTGTCCATGCAGGTGTCACAGTGAAGCCCTTTCACTCGTTCTTTACAATTGCACTGCCCGGAGAGAGGGTTGCAGAATTGGTTCACTGAGCCGTGGCTGTTGCACCAACAAGGCTCACATCCATCTTCATTAGCATATCTGAGAGCTTTAAATCCAAAGTTGCAACTATCACACCTAAGACCTGGAAGGAGAAAAGGTATTAATAATAAAAAAAAGGAAAAAGCTGAAAAGCTATTAATTTCAGCCTTAAAACAGGGTAAGTATACTATAGTGTAAATAAAAAAGAGAAAGGAAGGACTAATATTCTTCACCAGCATAATTAACAGGAGTGACAGGGCTGCACAAATCAATTGAATAACTGTGGCATCCTAAAAATCTGTTTACTTTTCCAATTTGTTTCAGAAGCAATGCGTTTCTGTTGGCCTCTCAATACAATTTAAGATACTTCTGCCAGAGATTCTTTGTAACATTTCTTAGACAAACCAGAATTTATCTCTTTGTCCCCCAGAACAGCACTTGTTGCACAATCAATGCTTACATGAACTCTTCACCCTATATTGTAGAAATGCAATACACAGGGAATTGCACTGGGCTCTCAATCTGTTCTGATAATAGATTTATATATTTTATTAAAAACATTAAATATACTCTAGGACAGCACAAGTTAGACTAATTACAATGAATGATTTACTTAACACCATACTTCAGTTTTACCATTGATTACATTTATGTTAGTGTTTACTGTTGGCCCTTAATGAAAGTAGAAAATGTTTTCCATAATCCAAAATGAAATATTTTTATCTAAATTATGATTAAGTTAACTCCTGGAGTACATTAAAATCTAAACTGGTTTTGTCATGCTTCATCCTGTAGTTTTATTAGCTTTGTTCTCAAAGTCAATGCTTGCTTTATCCCTGCCCCAAGGGATGGCATTTATATGTTAGTTTATAAAATGTACATTACAAGAAAGCAAACTAGATTATTATACGAAAAATGCAAATTCAGATACGTATTTTCCCTTGCACTGGGAAAATCCTTCACTATGAAGCCATAACTTGATTGCTTCAAATAAGAAGATATAAATACCATGTTCCAGCAAAACATTGTCATCATTTAAAAAATACAAAACCATACAAAAATGCATCTAGCAACTTAAATGTAGAAATATAAAACTAAAAATGGTAGGGAATGAATTATATATATGGATAAAACTCAAAAACTCCAACAGAAGGCAAGTTCCTTTAACAGTGATGAATGACTCACCTAAGGCATATCATTTAATTTCAATAAGGAAAATAAAAAAGGACCACTATTGCTGCAAATTTTAAAAATAACTGTATTGTTAACAAGAATTATGACTCATTTTGAACTATTAAAATTGGTCTACATGGATTCATATCATATCAGTTTTAAAAATATGCGCAGTGCTTATTTGAATATGCCATACATATTCCTGACAGGTAATCTATTCCTAACGATACTGAGGAAGGCCTACAGGGCATCACATTCAATGTTAACAAGTACAGGGGAGTTAGCACGCTTGGCATTTAATTCACATTCTTCTACCTTTTTATTCTAGATGAATGACCTACTTTAATAAAATTATTGGTGCTAATGTATTTTACTGGTGATAGAATCATTAGTAAGATTTAACAGTTGTGTTAACTTTAACAGTTCATGTTTCATAACATTGCAGTCCATAGTTGCATTTTTCTGTTATCATGTTTGCTTAAATAGATAAAATGGCAATAGACAGATTGCTCTAAAAACCAATTTAGAAATCCAAAGAGGAAAGCTCTCTGATAAAGTTTGCTGCACAGGTTTCAATATACAGAAGCTTATTTACAATTGGTTGGAAAAACAAAAAAAGAGAATGTAGTCTGGAATGAATCAGGTTTTTATCATGCGAACAAACACTTGCGTAAGTGCAGCCCCCACCATTGTTACAGGTAAGTACAGAAAGCATAGGTTTACACATTTTTCTTATAACTATTTCAGTGAAAATAAAAACAGTTCTTACTGTTTTCATCAAGGGCATAAAACGTTTAATATATAGACAACCAAATATGTGAGAACCAGACTGCATTTCTTGCCTGCCAAATTGCCATTAAGACAGGTTTTCACAGGTGCAAATATGATATGTGAGCAAAGAATATATAATTAAGAATGCTCTGAAGTCCTTTTTCTTGAAAAGAGAGTGGGTTTAAGATGCACAGAGGTTGCTTTTTATTCTTAGCACCTTTTTTCTTGTATGAAAAGCATAGCATTCCATAGGAAAAAAGACTGAAACTGTTCAGGCTTCTATCTGTTTAGAGATGGTTTCATTATTTGTTGTTATTCTGCATTTTCTTCTTTCTTCTAATTTCCAAAAGAAACAAAGACTCACAATATCACAAATGAGTCAGCATTCACAAATGAGGGTACATAAAATATCAAGTATATTAACATGTGTTTAAACATTATTAATGCAACCTAGAACCATGGTTAGGCTGAAAAAAAATAAATTACTAATTCTGTTAATAACAAAGCAGAAAAGGATTTTTTCTTTTTGAGACATATGTATAGTCTGAGACATGTACAGTTACCATGCAAGGCTCACTTTATCAGGAAATTCTCCTTGCATAATATTCCCATACATCAACATTTCAAAGTGTATTATATATACTGTGTATTTTGGGCACTTGATAAATTTTGTCCTTATGTGGCTGTGGCTCCCCTCAAATATGCTGGAAGTAATAAATTGCTATAATCAAATCTAATTTCTGAAAAATACCTGTGGGAGTAACAAACAAAAAAGCACGTCTTGTAAAAAAAATGATAAATAACACAGAAGGTAGCAGTTTATTATAATCAGCTTGGCATTGAATTACAAAATTAAAATTATGTGGCCCTTGATAACTAACCCTAGCTATGTACATGATCTGTGGAATTATGTTGACTTATTTTGCATTTCATAGGAACAGTTCAAAGAAATATAATAGAAAAAAATTGATAGATTTATCACAAAGGACCCTGTAGCACAGAATATTTTGAGAAAAAAATCCATTTATTTTGGTCTATTAAGAAAACTAGCATGGAAACGATTTGCTTAGAAGTCATTAAGTATAAGACATTTTGAAAAAGTGTTAATTTCCTAAAAGAAACATCTATGCAGTAAGCAAATTACATTATTTCTGTGACTTATTAGTATGGAACTATGTAAGCTAATGTAGCTATGCCATAAAGAAACTTCTAAAGGGTTGATTAAACTAAGCTTCAAGCTGTAGTTTGATAGAATTATTAAATTAATATTTTTTCAACAGTTAATTTCATTCGTTTTTATAATCTGCCTTCAGCAAAGAAGTTTTCTACACCTTTCATTTAGAAATCAAGTGTGTTTTATTTCCAGGGAAAACAAGAAAAATGGCTCCAAACTCTTGCATTACACATACCAATAACATTTGCTTTGCACTTGCACTGTCCTGAATTTTGGTGACAGGTAATATCTCCATTGACTGTCCCAGAGGTATTACAGTTACAGGGACTGCAGCCATCAGGGTTTGACTGTTGCAGATTGTAGAATCCTTCCTGGCACTGATTGCATTGTCTGCCAGACACATGTCTCTTACAATTACACTGGCCTCCAATCTAGAAAGATACAAAATATCATAGAGTGATGAACATTATCTATTTTTAGATGATACATTCATTAGGAACAAGAACGGGAGTATGAGTCGGGGAGGAGAAAATTTTAAATGGAACAGAAAAAAAATATAAGCCTGTGTAACATCTTTTTAATTTGTTGAGAGAGAGGAAAAAAGAGAAATATTGAACAGAGTGTAACTATTCAACTTTTAAGTAGAGTTTAAAAAGTCCTGTTCTTTCAAAACAGAAGGGAAAAAGAACTGAATAAACAATGCGACCCTATTTGCCATCTGGACAGAGAATCTGCAAAGAACATTTACAAAATTGCACTGTATAAACGGTGACTTATTAAAACAAATAGTACTTTTTTGAATCACAGTTACTGCAAGGAACTGCCATCTTCAAAGGTCAAGTTTTGCAATTTTTGTTCTGACCATATGCTTCTTTCTTTTAATGAAAATGTTAGTTAAATACGAATGAAGCACAGATGAAAATTTTCCTTTCTTATTATTCACCCAAGATAAATTTACTCTTCCTTTACTGAAGGATATGATCCAACAGCTCAGTATCTGAAACCTCTTTTCATAGTTCAGCTGGTGTCCAAAACATTCCATTTCAGTGGAGGGATATAAAGGTCCTCACCTACTCCCTAAATGGGTAGCACTGCTATTCAGAAGGAGCTGACACATCCTATGTTCTGCCTGGACCATGATCTGGGAGTACGAGTCTCAGCTCTTGTGCAAGATTAAAGGGTTCCTGAAAAGCTACCTCAATGTCTGAAAGCCAGAAAAAAACCCCAAACCAACAATCTCTACATTCATCACTTTCCAATTTGGTGGGAAAACCAACCACAGGAAAAGGGCAAAGGCACGGGGATGGAGAAAGGCATCAGTTAATGCACAACAGAGACAAAAAGCAGCAAGACAAAGCACACCGGGATGCAGGAGATGTGAAATGGCAAAACGTTTGGGATTCATAATCAAGGACCAAAAACTAACTTTTCTAACTGAAGTGTTCTGGAAAATACAGATGGCAGCAAACCAGTAAACTCTGCATTATAAGTAATTTTCTTTGGGTCAGTGTATTTTTTTCAGGGCAAATATTTCCAAATATGAAAAAGTACAGTGATTCAAAACTTGCATTCCTCTACGACATCAACAGCTGCAGTTCAATGTACTTTGCTTTTAAATAGCTACCAGAACAAAAATCTCTCTTAATGGTTACCTTTTTCATCTTTAATCTATAAGTCAAACAAAGCTGAAAGAACAGGAGAGACAAAGCTACTTGGAAGTTCCACTTAAAATAAATGTTATTATCGCACCTTCAAATCTACAATAAAGCTCTAAGCTTGGTTAATACAAGATAAAATAAGAGTATTTCAACATCTATAAGTAAATTCTCAGTGTAGAAAATACTGAAAGTTAGAGAAGCATGTACTCCTATCCCTTCCTCATAAAAGGATTCTGTAGCCCATAAAATTTCTTCAATATGATTTAATTATATAGATCTATCACTGATTTATCAGCCATGTTCTTCAGGAAGTTGAAGATATTAAAAAGGCAAGACAACATTTTTATATAAAAGGCAAGACAACAGCAACTACAAAAAGAGTTAAAAGACCACGATAGCAGAAGGCACAGCAACAAGGATTTTTAAGATAATTCCCCTTTAGACTGGATTTGATCTAGATATTTAGTGTATTATAAGAGATGGAGTCATGCATCACGGCTATTCATCATCAGAGAACTCACATGTGAAAAGCAACTCTAATCCTAAATGAAAAAAAAAAACCTAATAGATAACTGCAAAAGAAATATTTTGTGTTAGTGATCACAGAATACTCAGATTACACAATAGCACTCAACTCATATTTTAAAAGTCTTTAAAGTTACTCCAAATGCTACCACAGGAAGGGAAGCATTACATGCAAAAATTCATTTTCAATCAGTGAAAACTGGATCAAAACAAGGAAGTTAAATAAGACAGGATAAACAACACCAAATTTTAAAAACAGAACAAGGCAACACAAAAATGAGCTTTTAAGAAGCAACATGCCTAAGGCATGAAGGGAACAAACATTTTTTTAAATGTCAGAAGCAAAGGAAGACTACCAGAGAATCACTGTGGGGAATAAATAATTAAGTAGTATGATTAGCAGATTCAGAGTGGACATCAGAACTTTTCACTAAAAGGAAAGTGCAGCATCAGTCAGGCTTCCCAGAGGGGATGTGGAATTTCTGTTCCCAAAGGTACCAAGACTTATCCAGACAAAATCTTGACTGATTGGATCTATCACTGACAACAATTCTGCTTTGCGCTGAAGCAGATCAACAACTAATGCTTTTATAATTATGTGTAGCACTCAGGAAAGAGAACCACAACAGAGATCGCAAAGAAAGAATTTAATCGCTTTTCACTATGAAAGAAATGCTACCTTTCTATTTTAGGAATGATTTTTAAGGCTGGTTTCAAACAAAAATGTCACAAGGAAGATATTTTAGCAAAATCTCATTGTTGAAAAGTGACTAAACTTGAGACTAAAGTTCTAGATGAACCAAAATATAAAATTACTGAGATATTAGTTGCTTAAATCAGTATCAGCAAAAGAGAAATAAAATTATAAAATTTACATCAATCTCCTTAAAAGTCTGTAAGGAATTTTCTGAGATCCACAATCTAATAGGGTTTTTTTGTATTATTATTCTGTATTCTATTAGAAATTAAAACATGTTTGACATATTGAAAAATATTGGTGTTTTTTTTCAAAAGAAAAATCACGCTTCGTGATTCTACTGCATTTCTTCAAGTCAACAACATCTGGAAATATCACATATACTAAAACAAACGGATGATCAAAAATTCAAATTAATTTCTACATCAAGAAGTACAAACTTAATGCCTGGAAAAACCAATGTTGACTATTGGTAGACAGTAGTGAGTCCAAAATTAGCTATTTCCACTCCAGAAAGGAGATCTTAAAGCTGCTCCATTTCCCCTACAAACAATTTGAAAGCTCCAACTCTCTTAAAAAGGTGACAGAAATACTGGAATTATTAGGAAAAGAACTGAAAGGTATACAGAAAATCTCATTGTGTAACAAAACACAATAAAAATCCATTGTGTATCAACCCTTTGCATAATTGGTATATCTGGTAACCCCCTCTAAAGTAAAAGAGGTTACAGAGTGAGTAGAATAAGCAAAGATACAAATGAAAAGAGGCTGTAGACTTTTCAGTTAGGAAAGAGATGACTAAGACGAAGGGAATACATGGCTGTAAAATCATGAATGGCTTACAGAATGAATATTCATTATTTCTCACTTGTAAGATAGAAATCACAAGAATCCAGGAAATCGTAAGAACGTAAACTTAAAAGAATGAAACCATATACAGTACAAGTGTATAGAAAAATACACTTTTTTTGAACCACACTGAAAAACAAGTTAGATTAATTCCATATGTGGACACCAAATACAGCCACTCAGGCAGAAACCCTGAGTTTGTCTCAGGAAGTCACAAACCCATAAACAACTGAAATCTAGAAAAGTATATCACAGAAGGATCGTGCTTATGGCAACTATCAGAGAGGATACTGTGCTAGATGAGTCTCATTTCATCCAGTATAGCTGTTCTTATCCTGAACACATGGAAGTCCAAGGCTAATTGTGATCAAACAGTAGCTCTTTCCTGATGCAACACGTCAAATATGTAGATGGCTAAGTGCTAAGAGGAGCAAAGAAACCAGTATGTTCAGCATAATTTTGTGTCAAGCTATTACAAGAAGCAGTAATTTTCATCACATTCAGTAGCAGAAAATGTATGTCCCCAAGCTTTCTCTTAATAGGGTAAAAAAAAATTATGCTTGAAGAATAAATGTAACTCTTCAAATGAGGGAGAAATGTCTGGTCACCTGAAAAATTTGAATTTTCCCCAGGATCCAGTCAACAAAAGCACTTGGAGATCTTCACATATAAATAATAATTGGGCTTAATTTGGGGAAAATCTGGAAAAATGGGAAATATAGAAAAAAATGGGAAATATAGAAAAATAGTATCTTTCATTTCTCTCTACAGACAGAGAAGCACCAAAATATTCTGGGAAATGCTTGGCAACAAATACTGACAACAGAGAAGTTGTACAAGCTGACAAATATTTATAGTACTGTAGAAACAGGTACCAGATGTTAAAACGTGGAAATCTACATCAAAATGGGTAGAACAAGCCATTTCTGTAACACATATTTTTATGTATTCTACACAAAAATCTAAGTGAATTACGAAACTAAGTGGTTACTATTGTCATTACTATTATTATTTCTGTAAACCTAGCTTACTCTGGAAAGCATGGTATCAGTGAGAACACTGGTAGCAATTAATACTTAAAGATTTTTTTAACCAGGATTTCACCAGCTGTGTACTGGAGATATTACTGAACCTTCCCCCTCCTCCCCCCGATTCAAATGCTATCTGTCATTTAAAGAAAAATATTTTATTTATGCTGGTTATAGAAGAGCAGAAAGCAATCTGTTCTGTTGCTTATGCCTGAGAAGCCAGGTTCTGGCCCAAACAGTAAGCAGACAGAAACAACCTGTGTACTAAATCACTTACAGAAAATATCTGTCTAGATGGGTCTCTATGAAAATGAGCCTAGCCAAGCATTGCTACCAAGTGGTGGTGTATCTTGGGAGCTCATACTTAAATTGTTATTTGATACAGAAAACACTGATGCTGAGCTGACATATATCCCTTGTGCCATTTATAATTTACGTATGAAATACACATTAGTTCTATATCCTTGAATGTAAACAGTTACAAAACGTATGCACGAAACCTTCTCCTGCACAAATCACAGCTACAGCTTCATTGTCCTTAATGAGGAAGCTGACTATTTAAGGCTTCTAAATTTTAGATATACTGAGCAGTTCACACTGCTTTAGACTCTAGGGATCCCACTTTTTAATTGGGGGACACTGTAATCTTACACATCACATCTAGAATCACAAATGCAAAGAGATGCCTGTTCAGAAACTCTCCCAATGTCCAGTTACTAAACAGATATGAGGACTTAAGAAAAGATTTAAGCACCCAGGACAAAGATTGACATATTCCAAAGAATTGTCTTAGTTTTTATTTGGAGTACCACAAACTATTTAGCCACAGCAGTCATCTAGTGACATATCATAGTATCAGAAATATAACTTCTGACTACTTAGGCTCTTGTTGACTATATACAGTCTTAAAGTATAAAATGGAATTTTCTAAAAAAAATAGGTAGTCTAAGTTTTTCGAAAGTTTTAAAACCATCTTTTTCCTCTTAGATTTGCCTATAACTTCAAATTGCTTTTCTTTGGTTTCTGTAATAGAAGCAATATACTGCCAGAAATGCAATCAGAAAGTCTCTCCAATTCCAGAGAACAAATATGACATGAGGCTTGATGTTACTAAATGAAAAAGTAATGCTGACACCTTTCTAAGTTTCTTTTAACAAAGTTAACTTCCAGTTTTGAAGGCCGAAACACAAGAAAAAAATAATTTTTTGCAATTGGCTGAGTCATTACTAATTTCAATTATTTACCAGGGCAGAAGCACCTTCCCTTGACCCACTGAAAATGCAAGTTTTAGGGCACTGCAAGACTCAGGGGTATATTCAGGTCTGGCATGGAATTCCTGCTGTTCATCCTGCCATCACCAGTTTTGCAATTGATTGGTACCAGCCTCAATGTTCTGCCTTTTTGATATAAATGCTAATTATATACTTCTCACTACCTTCTTACTTGATGCAAATCTGGCAAGGACCCCAGCACCTAGTTGACTGCAATCTCAGGAAGTGGGAGGGGGGAGCAAGGGGGCTGAGGACTTTTATTTTCTTTTCCTTTTCTTCAGTTTAGGAAATGAGAACTGTATGGTGTGCTGGCTCACACACATAGGTTAATGGTCTGACACCAAATACCTGAGAGTATTCTCGGTATGTCAGCTTTGGGAACTGAAAATTGAATAAGCAGCAATAATGAAGTTCCTTTGCACTCCCCTGATATCTCTTCTTGTCATCGCTTATGATGACTTTCAAAAGTCAGTAGCTTTCTACTACTTTTACTCAAAATGTACAGTGAGGCATTTACCCTCTGTTCATTGCACTCCAAAGGGTGGGAGTGGACCAAATACCCAAAATAAAAAACTACCACAGAAAACCAAGATTTCCACTGTAAAAAATACATCAGAAATAAAGCTATGGGATTATGTAATATAAAAAGCTCATTTTCCTTCACATTAGCAATAGGGTTAAGGCCTTCTATGAAGGGAAATCCAGGATTCAGAGGACACACAGTGTTTTATAACTTGATTTTTTAAGGACTCCACTATGCTTGTGCTTTTCATTTACACATTTGCATCCTATAGATTCCTTATTCTATTTGGTATATCTCTTGCCCGAAATGCCCTTAAATTAACTGCTTTAACCTATGTTTTTTCCCTTGTAACAAACATTTCATTACTTATTGTCAATCACAATAAATGAGTTGAAAACAATGTAGGTGGATAAATGAGAACAGGGGAATGTTCATTCTAATTTTAGATAAAAAAATTAACTCAGAAATGAAAAGAGAAACAAATACTATTTTGGTTTAAAATATATATATATATAAATGCGTAGCTATCTTTTCACTATGCATAAAATACAATTAGATGAAGCATTCAAAATTCTTAGTGAAAAAAATAAGAAATTCAAAAAAGAAATATTTATGGAGTGTACAGAAAGGTGAAATCTGAAGCCTGTTCACTTGAAACCTGTACACTTGATAGCACTGTAATCTTCATTTGACTCTTCAGAGAAAGCAGTAACTAACATTTTGTTCATTTTCTTGCCTTAGAAAGAGTCTTCTTGCAAGATGAGACAATACAGCTGCCACCTTGACAGAAGGCAATTAAGTCTTTGCAACTCTGAACAATAGCCTCTGCAGTAAAATACCATTTCCTTGCAACAATAAGTACATAAAATATATTTATTTGGATGTTAACAGTAAATTTGTAAAAATCATCAAAAGCTGAGTAAAGAAAGATACCTAAATTCACTGAGAGCAGAATGGTACTTCCAAAGGTTAGGTAAAAGCAATAGCACCACTTCCAGGTTTGCCTAAAAACAAATGCCCAGGAAAAGAGTGCTTTTTTTCCCCCAGCTTTATATATGGTTTATTGTAATAGAATCATGAAAGGACTACAGACTGCCATGCCTGATTGAACACATAAGCATTTGTAGAGCAGTCTGGGTAAAAAGCAGCACAGGAAAATGAGTAAAGGCTCGTGGTATAAGGGCCAGAAGAAATTAATCTCCAGCTCTCCATACAGAGCAAGAATGATCACATCAGTAGTATTCTGGTAGAATTTTCTCGTGTGTGAATGGGTAGGAAGAAGGGAAAAAGGCAGCCAATTCTTCTTTCAGTCTCATAAAACTCAAGCACCTCAAATAGTTCATCTGGACTTTTTGATTGTTTGAAATATTTTGTGACAAATATTCACAAGGAGAACTCAACCATCTTTTGTACACTGATTGAATGTCAATAACAAGAAAAGAAGTGGACAGCTTATCAGGCTGTAGCAATTGTCTCTTGTACTCACCAGTTTCAAAGAAAGGTCTCTCTCTTCAAAAACACCTAATGAACTACTCATGAATGCACTGCTACACTACCCTTCTGAAATGCCGCTCATTACTATAAGCCGTGAAGTTAAAATGTTGAAGTTTTTAATATGTTAGTTTGCACTTTAAAATACAAATGAAGTCACACACTGATCTCTAAGTGGGCATGATCTTCAGATATATGAGAACTCAGAAACTATGCAAGGGAGAAATGCTACATACCTACATGCATTTCTCACCAAGGGGAGAGTGTAAAAGGTGAACAGGCATAAAGTTTTCATGATCAGTCCAAAAGACTTGAGATGGTAGTAACTGTGTTACAGTAAGCTCTTCTACCCATCTTGTAAACTATCTACATGAATAATACTGTATTTGATGAGCAAACAGTCTTTCTGTATGATTCAATAGATTCATTTGTGATTCAGCGGATTAATTTTGGAACTCTCTACCTCTTGGAACTTAGTGACACAAGTGGCACTTTGCAAAAAGAAAAAAATGTTGATGACCTGAAGAAAGTGGTGAGTTATGCAGTGAAACTGTATTCTGCCCCATTTTTGGCATATTTCCTTGAAAATTATCAATGTGATGTGACAATTAACTTTCATGAGTAGGGTCCTTATTCCTTATGATTCCATCTTCCACAGGTCAAATTTGGAAACACTTCCTTCAATGATGCCTTCCTATTTCATGTAATTCATTTCAGCCTTTAGGCCCCAGCCTTATTAATCTATTCTTTAATGCCTCTCAATCATTTCTCCCTGCTCTGCTTCTACTGCAGCAATTGATGCTTTATTAAGCAATACAGTCTCCCCCATTTTTCCCATTTTACCTCCCCATTCATACTTTGGTAGTCAAGCTTCATCAACATTCTTGTATATTTCAGTATAAAGCAGTGATTTCTGTAAACTACTCTTTCTCTGATTACTAATCACATCTAAAATTGATTTATGTTAAAATTTCACCACAAACCATGGACACATAAATTAACATTTGCTTTCTTTCTTCCTATATCTTGAAAAATAGTCCTAACATGATATCCGCATTTTGCAAGCTTTTTTTTTTTTTTCCATTTCTGTGTTGCTGGCAAAAAGCATCACCTTCAGAAGACTGAAAATTACAAAATAATTGTTATTTGCACTACAAGGGGTTATTTTAAAAAATTAATTGTGCTAAATTTGCATGTCACTCAAAATATGCACCAATGCACATGCAGCAATGTGAAAGTGCACTGAGTCAAACTGGGCATGTATCTGTACCACTACAGAACTGGGGATGAAAATACAACAGGATCCACAAGAGTTCACTTTTAAATAAAATGCAGTGAAAAGTGGCATATTATGAAAAAATCTAGAGATTGCTTTACAAATAAAAGTCTTGAAAAAAGAAGAGATAGGAAAAGTGGCAACAAGCTCAAGAAGTTCTACTCCAATTACCTGTAGAATAAATTCTACCTTTAAAATACATTTCAAAGAAATATTCCTTCCCTATTCCTAACAAAATTTAGAGTTTGGCAATGGACAGGACATAGATGAATAGAACACAAAACACAATATATCTTTTACATATGTTTAAGATTTTAATCAATTTTCCTGCCTTTTTTCAATGTGAATATTTTGAAAGATAGCTTTATTATGAGACTTGACATTTTACATGTCAATGAGGTCCTTTGGCTTAAAAAGCATAGTTGACAGAATTCTCTTTTCAGCATCACTCTGTGTTTGTTTTTTTTTAATTAAAAGGGAGATCAATCCCTGTCTTACTACAGAGAAAAGTAGCTTAATTCTAGTTAAATTTCAGGCTCAGCTTATTGCCCAGATTTTCAAAACCTGGTGGTAACTTTAAGACAATATAAATATTTTCAAAAACTCTCAAGACCTAGAAGTTTTAACATTACTGAGTGCATGGGTATCTGTTAGCATCGCAAAACTACTATTCATACAGCATCTTTATGTTTGTTGCTGATCTAGATGAGTAACTCCAGCAATACATCTCAAACTGCTGTGTTTTCTCAGCTTTCAATGTCTAAGTCAATCATCATTTTGAAAAGGCTGAACTTCAGCATTTTTTTATAAAGCAGTTACCATCTAAATACATTTTGTAAAATCTTACAGCTGTTTACCCAGCTGATTAAAAGGTTTTCTCCTTTTTCTGTATTGAGGCTACTTACATTATCACACAGAAGGCTCATATTTTTGGTGCCTGTTGCATAACAGTCACAGGGTTTGCAAACATCAGTGGCTGAAAGATCTGCACCTGCTTGTCTGTAATGGAAATCCTTGCACAGCTCACAGTTCCTTCCTGCATGAAAGAAAGGTTATGCATTATGGCTTCCAATTCATTAAAATTAGCTGTATAATTCAAAATTAAAGACTATTCCTTTGAGAGAATTCTATAATTTTCAGGACGTCCATTTTAATGCACCTTTCATCTCTACCTGCCAATTTAGTGATCCAGAGCATATGAAACAATGAACCTGTTACAAACTATGTTTTACTCCATTAAACTTCCATCTGTTATATAATACCACACTTATATAAAAGCTGTGCCATGCAAATGCCTATACATTTTTTTTGAAAAACTATCATTGAACCTGAAACTTTTCTTTTTTCCCTTTACTAGATAAAGCCAAGAAAACTGAAATAGAAGAAAACTGTTTTAAAAAGTATTCAGATATACTACCTACACTGAAAAAAGACCTTTACTCAATAAACATGAAACTAACATTTTTAAGATGTCTGTTAAACTGGTCCAATTAGAAAAGTGATATTCTGGAATTAAATGCTCTAGCACATGTAACAGAAATTGCTTTGAAACTATATGTTTTAATTATGTATTAGAATGTTTTTTGCACAAAAGTTTTTATACAAGATTGGGTCAAATTTTAGCAGTATTTTCCTATGGCCTAGGAATTGACACAGCTGTTATTACTGCACTATCTGAATAGCTAAAAAATACATATACATGAGAATTTATTGGACTGTCAACCACTGAGCATTACTAATCTCAGCTGACACAAAACTTAGTCAAAAAGTGACTGCAAAACAAACAGTCCATTCTCTTTGGTGTGACTTACCAGCTGTGTTGTGCTGACAGTTATCACACACTCCACCACCGCCCCTGTAGTGCTCCTGAGGAAAAGGATCCATTGCTAAGTCATAGTGGCAGCTCACTGCATGGCTGTAACACTGACATGGCTTGCAATTATAGGCATGAACTTGGTCACCTGGACGAAAAGGCTTGTCATTGTATAATGGCAAGCAGCGATCACACTGAAATAAATATAATAAATAAAATACTATTTCTTAGAAATTAGTATTACTTTATCTCACAAGAATGCTATTATACTCTCTATATTGATATTTCATTCTGTGTTTTACCCCATTTAAATATTAATAGCATTGGTTTTAGACAAAAAGACCTATGCTTTCTCGCATATAGGAAAATAACAAACCCAACTTTTTAACTATTATTATTTTAGGCTCTTTAAGTTAATTAAATATAACAAAATCAAGGAAGGTAGGTAAACGAATAAAATTTTAAGTATTTAGATGCTCAACACAGGCTAACATCTTGAGATTCAGATTTACCTAAACTTCTAAGGATGCAAAATGGAGCCTACTGTGTTTGAGGTGACATATTCACCTACTGCATCCATTTGGATGTATTTTAAACAATATTATTGTAGTTTCTAACCTTGTAGTAACTGTACTTTGTACTGCCACCATTTAACCTCATGAGTGAAACAAAATTACATGGCAATTATAATTTCGATCTTTCAGAAGGAATTTAAATGCTGCAAAATAAGTTACTTCTGTAAACAATTTGGGCAATTACTTTCTTCTTTGGGCAACTTCTTTCTTCTTCAGTTCCAGAAGTGTGCTCATCTTTCTTCCTATTACTGGCTATTATTCCAAGCACTATTATGTCTAGGCCAGTGTGTCTATGTCACCGCTATGCCGACAATTAGGTGACTGTTGAAGTTTCCCTCACAACTGATGCTGGGAAAGCATCAGCTGTGGGTAAAATGAGAAACTGAATTAAAACCCATAAGCTTAAGATAGTCCAAGAATTGCAGACCAGTCGCAACTCATAACAAAAGTCACTTGGGAGACAAAATCAAAGCGTAAGAACTTACCTGCTGAAATTCAGTTTTAAGAAATTAAACTAACAGTAAGCAGTAAGATAACAATAGCTACTGCACATTTTTGCCATCTGTTAAAAACAAAACAACAAAAACCCACAACATCACCACAGTGAGGAAAAAAAAGGAGTTTTCAAAGTGGAAATTAGCAGAGCTTGAGACCTTGAACTCTGGCCTTTCTTTATCCGAACAATCGCTGCCTAGTTGTGATTAGCTCAATTTAAGTACACTAAGGGACACACCTTGAATGTTACTGTTATACAAGTTACAAAGCTCAAATTTATTCAAGTCCTTCCCTCATCCACATCCATCTTCCCTCTCCCTTTGTCTCTACCTTGAGGAAAATCAGCATTACACAGCACCAACATGAGACAAGGGTTCATTCAAGCATGGCACAACTTGGGAAGCACAACAAAGAAACGAGCTCCCAGCCAAGCCATCCAACTCATGCAGCTTCCTCCTCTCAGCATGTCTATGGAAATATGTCCTCCTTGAAAGGAAAACAGCACAGGAATAGCTACCAACCTGCCAGCCCTGAGTTTCCATTTGTGCTTGGCTAGCCACACAGCAGCTGAAAGCATTCATCATCTCATTTCAGATTTAATCTTAGATCAGTTACTTATGCACACCTGTGCTCACACCTATTGTTAAGCAACACAAGCAGTAAGGAGTAAGAAAGAAAAAGATGACATTTGATTACATAGGATGGAGCCTCTTTGAACTATATCTCTTGTTCTGTGGCTTAAAACTTCAACAGAACTTTAAAGAATCACAGAATCATTAAGGTTGGAAAAGACCTTTAAGATCATCAAGTTCGGCTATTAATCTAACACTGCCTGGTCCACCACTAATCAATGTCCCTGAGTGCTACTTCCACACATTTTTAAACACTTACAGGGACAGTGACTCCATCACTTTACCTGGGGAGCCTGTTTCAATCACTGAAAACCCTTTCAATGACAAAGTTTTTCCTAATATCCAATTTAAACCTTCTCTGGAACAACCTGAGGTTGTTTCCTCTTGTTCCAAATGCTTGTTACCTGGGAGAAGAGACTGACTCCCACTTGTCTACAACCTCCTTTGAAAAGTCTTGGCAAAAAAGTAGTCATTCAGAAGTTGGCAATGAGTGTTAAACAACTGTTTTTCTAGCAGTTGTCCCATGTGTATGCAATAAAAATGTGAACTGGGCTCCCACCTCACCCTGCTGTTTGTTTGTCACAGCTTTATTAGGTTAAGAATTGCATTTAACTTCCAGACCTCAAGTGTTGAACTTTCAAAGATGTACACGGCTTTTAGGTAATACGTGTTCCAGGGCAGCTTCACCCTGCTCTGAAGACAGTCATCTTAATTTCCTCATGGCTTTCATCAGCACCCTCATTACAGCATTTGACTATCTATCAAGACCATGTGCTATCAGAGCTTTGAACTACATCTGTCTCTTGTGAACTTCCCAAAGACCAAAGGGCTTTTAAACTTAAAAGCCAGGTTTTATGAGAGGGGAAGAGAAAAAAAAAAAAGCAAGCTAGAACACTCTAAATGACTCCAAGTGACTAAGGAAGACAGAATAGAAATGAAGAGTGTCTTATGGGGTTCCATCCTAACACACCATGTATCAAAAAGTGCATTTTTTTTTTGCTACCTCGATTCCTTCTGCAAGCTATAAGTCTTTGTTATTGAGTGACCACTTAATGTAGTTAATATTTACAGCTCCTCAGGTACTATGTATCATTCATTTCAACATACGATGCTGATTGACCTTTAACTAAGGTTTACATAGATTCTTCTGTAACAACATGAAAAGCCTTATTTTTATAATTCTTAATAAATCAACAATGCCATATGCAGTTTTCAGACCACAGATGTTTAAGACCATTAATTATTTGCATATAAAACTCGAACACCTGAAGCCTTTACTGTATCCAGTCACTCTCACTTTCATTCATATTCTTTGAAGTATTCATCAGAGTTGTTTTATTTATTTTAAATTCTATTTTCCATTATTACTTGTACAATTATTCCTGTATATTTTGCCATTACATAGAACTTTATTAAGTTCTATATGATCAATTTAAAGGAAGCTTGGAGTTGTAAGATAAGACTGACCTTCCTTGACTGTCTTGTTTTTTCATGGGCTGTTTCCAGCTTTTTATGCGACATCACAGAAAGTTTTTGAACATACTTTTACTTGTGTCTATAAATAAGTCTGCATATAAATGTTACCAAAATCTGGACTCACATCTTGGTGTCTCAGTTTCCATTTGTAAAAGGCAGAGCTATTTCTCAAAGCCGGACCCAAGTCATTTACTTTGTAAATGAAGAAGCTGAACATTTTTTTGCATAAACTGAGAGATAAGCTTTGTGAGGATTTATTTCCTCTTCTCTCATAATCTGGCCCCTCATCATCTGCAACTCATTTTTAAGCATTCCCTTCTTTCCATCATCTCAAATTTCATAGCAACATATTTCATCATCATTCTTCACCAAAACAGAACTCAGGAAAAAAAAACCAAACCAAAACCAAAACCCCCAAAAATCCATTTGGTATGTCAAATTTCATAACATGGTGATGCAAATAACTAAACTAAGATTTCTATTTGTAATGAATTATGCAAATTTTTCATTTCTGGTATTGCTTTGCTGCACAACAACTAGCCAGATGTATATGACAGACAAATTCAAGATGGTAATTTTAGCTGTATTAAGTGTAAATGTGACAAGGACAAACTCTGACATATCTAAAAGCTTTTCAAGAATCTCTGATTTCTGGTCCAAGACACTAAAAAACCCCACCCAAAACCCAAAAACCTTTGTATACCCTCTCAGTCATGGTGACTTACTCACTGATAGAACAGGATGGAAGTTAAAAAAAGACTTGCTGATAGTGCAATTTCTTATCAAAAACATTTTCTCCTCCCTACCAAAAAAGTTTTATTTAGAAACTTCCTTCCTCAAATTCTTACTTGAATTAAAAAAATATATAGATAAATAAATTTATTTTTCAATTCCTAATTCAATGGGGTGGGAGCCTGAAAAATAGGTGTAAGAGTATAAGACAGAGTTTTACTGTTGCCAATGACAGTCCAAAATCAGAATGGGTTTTGGTTTGGCTTTTAGTATTTGCCTTTACAAAATAAAAATCAAAACCTTTAAGTTGTTTGGATTCAATGTAAATCTTTGATAAAATTCAAAGTAGCTAGAGATGTACTTCCAAATATTAATTCTATCTTATTACTACTTCTATTTTATTTCATATTTAATAGATACTGACATGGTTATTAAAGAATGAGAAAAATAATTAAACAACATCCTTATTGTACTCTGAATTAATACAGTTAATTTAAGCACTTCAATTATAGTTACAACGCATATATGCCAATTCAAAAATGTGACACTCAGCGGAACAACCCATTAACATTGAGAGGAAATATCTGATAAGTCAGATACATCATTAAAATGTATTTGGTTTGTTTTCACAAGGTAGCATAAGTCTTGCAAGAGTGCTTGGTGAACTTCCAGATCTTATTAAATATTTATAATTAATCCTTACAAAGTAACATTTCACAATGTGTGTTCTAATTAAAGGGACACTGTCAGTTTGAATTTTTTTTCTAATTTGACCCATCTAAAAACTTGACATTTCTGTTCAAGTCCCATTTAGACTGTAGATCTTACACTTCAGCTTAAAAAAATGAGAAAATTTAAATCCCCTATGAAATTTGACGAAGATCTTTCACCCAATCATAAGAGCTATATCAAATGCTCACAGGTGAACACTCCTTGCTCTGTTCCAGCAAGTACTGACTGCTTGGTTTTTTTCTGATGGCAGATTAGTCTCCCCTTTGCTATTGTTGCTATTCCACATAACTCCTTCTTAATTTTTAGAAAGGCTACTTCCAAAAGGCACAAATGTAACAAGGAATACAACAAGTACTCACAATGGAAATATAACATTCAGTGAGACGGTGGGATTCATTCCCTTGGTGTAGGTCATTCTTTCTTAACCTCAACTTATTTTCTTTTTTTTTTTTTTCTTCTGAGATAAATAATTAATCTAGGGACAGAATCTTTACTTGGAGCAAGTTTTCTTTACTTATATATCATTCGTCTGCTTTTGCTAAGTTGTATTTGAACAGCTTCCAAGAAAACCAAAAGCTGCATGAAATAAGTGCAAACTAGTCCCACCATTCTATGCTCTCCTCTACATATTTATCTGGCATACCATGACTTACAACAATCAACCTCATTTTGGTTCTCCTTTGGCCAAGAATTATAAAACTATTATAAAAAAAGGAAGTTTATAATTTTGCATTTAATGTGCTTTTGTTTGCATCATGGACCACTTGAACTGTTCCCTTTCAAATGAAATTAAACTGGAAGCCGAACTCCAGGACTGTGCCTACTGCATTCCACCTACTGAATGGGACTGGAGTCCACAGGACCAGACTAAAACCACCATGAAGTAGTACATTCACTCCACGGGACATTTGTTAGTTGCTACAGCAGCAAAGACATAATCTTTACTATATGCTCACAGTCTAAACTCAGATTTGTATCTAACATTTAAAAGTGGCCTAATCCTCTAACAACATCCTGAACACTCCTAATGGTCTGTGGTGGAAATGGCTTGGGGCACGGGGTGGGGAGGAGGGGAAGTTTTTTGTTTCCTTAATTAATACAAATCTGCTATGGAAAGTTTCCCTATAAAAGACAGGACTAGACTAACACACATAACACTCTTTCCCAGGGCTAAAATTCCAATTTTGAGGCTGTTCATAGGTGAATGCAGACAGACAAAGGAGATACTAACATTATTTCCTTCTGTATAGCTTTCCTTAACACATAGGCACCTATAAGGTTTTGCAGCTGTATCACAATTTTCAGCATGGCCATGGCAATTACACCTGAAAGAACAAAAAGGTAGTGAAAAAAAATTAAAATATGAAAACAAAGTCAACATTGTGTATTACATAGTCTGGATCTTTATTAAGTACAAATAAATGTCACCAAAGAGTGACATTAAGTGCAATAACCTACAAAAAACTCAACACAGTTTTAAGCATCAAAAATTGCTTTCCAAGAAAACAAAAACCAGCATTTAGTAGAACTACTCTTACCTTATATAATATGTAAACTGTTTTTCAGTATGCAACATCAATATGTAAAATTTTATTAAATCTATTATAATTATTCATCAATATTAAGCCTTACGGTGCGGCTCTAATTTTTCCAAGAAACCTTAAACATGTCAGGCATAATTTTGCAATTTAACACATCTTACATCAGTTAAAATATCCGTTTCTTACTAAAATAAAATCTGTATAGAATCTTAGTTAATAGCCATACCACTCTACCTGAAGGGCTGTTCTTCTGGATGCATGGCATAGCTTTGCAAACTACGGCTGTAATTATTTTACTGTTATATTGTCACCAAGATAAAGCTATTTTAGTAAACGCATTATCATAACACAGCTAAATCAATAATCAAAATATATCAGCAATGTAGAAAATTTTTAGGCAAACATGACATCTAATGTTGTTCTTTCCCTCAAAATGAGAACTACCAAAATAATTTCAGGAATACTACTTAACAAAAATCTGCACCATGTGATCTTTGGAAACTATTTCATTGTCAAATTTGCGTATTATTTATGGGGCATAATTAGTCCTTTCACAAGACAGCACACTTATCATATACAATAAAGTGTTCAGTCACAGATAATGTAACACTGACCAATTTTGAAAGGAAAACTTCAGCTAAAACAAAGAATGAGCTCTGCATTAAGACTGTTAAAATTGGCATGCCTGGAATCTAAAACTTGAAACAGTTACTGAAGTAAAGCATAAGCCATCGCTCCATCGTACAAATGCCTTTGCTTAGAGGCATTGATAATTCCAAGGAAAGGACTGCTTTTGATAGATTTGTGTAATAAGTATAATTAATTGTAAAATCACACGTGAGCAAATATTTTAAAACCACAGCACACTAATACTTTCAATATTGATACACTGCTTCAGATCGAATTCTTTTCTCATTCACAAATGTGAAAGCAAAACAATTTGACTAAATTTTAGGCAGGTCCTTTTATGCTTTGCACAGCTGCAATAGTTGGAGGCAGTGCTGGGTGTGGGAAGAGTCACATAATACCTACCTTCCACTGACTGTAACTTCATTAACTCCATAGTACCTATGCCTGAAATTTACCCAAGGTTCATTGGTATGATACTGGCCACGGAGATGAATCCTCACTTGTGTAGCTTTTACAAATTCTTGGAGAGATGGAGTATTATAAAAATCATTGTAACCAGGTCGGTGATTTGGTTCCGGGGTAAGAACACTAAAAGTTAGATTACCACGAGAATATGGTGTAAAGCTGTTCAAATAGAGAGGAAGGCAAATTAAAATCAAAATATCTCATATTTTACAGATTCTGTCTCCTAATATCCTGTTTCTCAGAGAGAGTCTTCATTTAACTGTACATAGGAGTTTTGTGCTTTCTGGGTAAAAATTCTTATGTCACTGGATTCCCGATCACTGGAATTCAAGAAGGGAAAAAGAAATGTCCTCTATATGTCTGTTTTGCCCCAAACTACCACACTCTTCTCCAAAAAGTAAAGCCTCTAGCATGTAACTTCAAGATAGGAATAAAGTGTGACTGATATAGTGTCATCTGCACTAAGGTTTTAAAAAGTTTAACACTCTGAGAAACATGAACTACGCTTGAACCACATAAGGAAACCATTCTGATGACTAACAAAATAATTAACTGGTCCATATTGTTAATTATATACCTTCTAAACACATTTAAAAACCATACAGAAACAATTACTATATTTTGAATTCCAGAGTCACTGGACCATATAATCTCATTTGATGAGTGAGCAGAGTTAGAAATACATGCAAGTGAAGTACAAGAGAATTTAATGTAATGTAGAAGAAATGAGAGTAAAACTGTATATTTAAGCCCAGGAAGGGGAAGGACAGTCCTGAGAATTAAAGCAAAGGCTGACTATATGTAAACTGCACATTTGGACAATTTGGTATGAATCATATGTTATTATATGTACTAGGCAGAGTTTAGCTATGAGTAGAACTTGCCTCTGCAAGAGAGAAGAATGCCTGCTTATTTGCACACCTACATGGGCTCATTAAATATAGATAACCCATGTTATCACCTGGCACCTGACATAGAACATTCAAAAAAATGTCACTTCAAAATATCTCAGAGCTTTTGAAAGATGAGATTTCTAGTTAGACTAGGTCTGCTGAGTCATACTCCTCTGTCTTCATGAAGAATCTTTGAATTTACTGTCCCCCAATCCAGGTCAGTGCTTCACAAAAATCTCAGTGGAATATATATCTGTGTTTTTCTCTGGGGGATACTGTCTTCTCTTCTACTTTGCAGAAAATTAAATAAAACATTTTTTGCTGCCATGGCATATAGAACTGTAATGTAAATGTTTAGACAGGTACAAATGGCAGACAAACACCACTATTTTGTTATGGAAGCACCAGAAGGGACAGCAGAGAGACTGTAAGGCTGACGGCAACTAGATAAGCAGGTCATCAAGATTTTAGGGCATCTACATGCAGTTTCTCACGAAACCAGGAAAACAAAGGAGATCCTAAAATAAAGGTCAGCCAATCTTCAGACTAAGCAAAGATTCAAGCCTCTGATAGGGGGATTAAGGACAGCAAGCAACTCCAAGCTTACACAGGTGGTACAGGATGGAGAAACAAAAACCTTAATCACTTTCATTTCCTAAAGGACACAAAAAAGACCATTCAGTACTAGCATATGGTCACCAAAACAAGAACTCTCAAATCATGGTAAGGATTTCAAAGCCAAGGTCATTTGCCTTCCATGTCAACCCAGGGATCCTGGCTAGGCCACCAGGTAACAAGCACACTGGTGTCCAAATCCTGGACAGACAATTTGGACGTGTTTTGGCAGTTACAAGTATGTGGCTGGGAGAGAAAGAGAGAGAAACCAGTTTTGGTTTACCATAAAATCCTCCTACAAAGGGAACTCTGTTACACTGCTGACACAAATTTGGAGCATTGTTTCAATAGTCACTACTCTGAGAACACAGAATAATCACCATTAAAGGGTATATGTCCTACCTTTTAAACAAATGATTCTGTACATCAGCTGTACCCAAAAATCATTCATTTGTATCACTTCCTATCATCATGTATGTTTTAACTGAAGGGTAGAAACAGTGCTGCTTACAAAACATTTATGGAAACAGTTCATATTTAACTCCTCAATTCTTTTTAGAAAATATACAAATACGTATTTCTGGGATGAAAGTGGCCTTACACCTCATCTGGTTTATTTATCCAAAAATGTTTGGCTTGCTTCAGATATTTCCTTTCTCCTCTACCCCCTATTCCAAGGATCAGCAATAAACCTCAGATTCCTTTGCTGAAAAGTGGTGTAACTCAAATGACCTTATGCTCCTCTCCTAAGAATTCTGAACTCCTGAAGAACAGACAAAGATGCTGACATTTGAAAAGTCTTAAAAAAGTAGTAAAAGTGAAACAACAGAAAAAGCAAAATGGGTGGTAATATATTTTCTCACTGATTTCCAGCTAAATACTAAACAAGCCTAATACTGACTGGCATCTGAATTCAGTCAAGAAATAGTGCATTTGAATATATGTAGTGGTATGGATTCAATTATGTGTATATGTGTGTACCTACATGTGTGTGTGTGTAAAATGATAACATATTAACTATTATAGATGTCATACATATTTATGAAATGTATATTTTATATTATATAGCTTTAAATATGCACATGCTCATTGTCTGTAAAAGGGCATGCAACATATTTCTAAAAGCTAGTCATCCTCCTTATCCCCCTACAGTTTTATATTGGTTCTTGCTTAGAAAGGTTACAAAATTTCAAGATACCATTTTCAAGACACTTCTTACAAGTTTTGGATGACCACTAGTAAGGCTGGATGACTGACTTTTGTACTTAGTTTTGGCCTCTTTTTTAGGCTTCAGAACAAGTTGCACTCTCAGAGATCAGAAGGTAGACTTTCATATCCAGTAGACAGTTTAAAACAATCTGTTATGTCAGTACCTTCCTCCACTTATCATCTCGATGCTCTGTAATTCTACTGACAATAGCCCCTCAAAACACAAGCACATAAAATTTCAAAACTCTAGCACAAAAATAACTGAGGAATCAATCGTGTCACATTCATAAATGACTAAAATATGATAAAAATGACAGATGACTTTCTGGAAATCTGCAATCGAAAGGTCAGATTTAGGATCTTTTATACATTCAGTAGTCCATAATAAATGAGTATACCGAATTAAAAGATTCTATCTCATTGGGACATAGAAATGACTTGTGTCAGGACCTGTTCAAAGCATCTGTATTATGCAGATAATACCCACTCATACCTATGAAGCTGGAGACAGTTGACAGAGTCTGGTTTTTCCAGAGATCCATTGTTCTCCATTCCAAAAATACTGCAATTTCTAGCAAAATACTGCCAGTCTTCCCATTTTAGATCATCTCTTTTTTTTCTTTCTATTCTTACTGCTTCAGGGTGTGGGCTAAAGAACTGCAGTATAATATAGAATACCTACAAAGAAGATAAATTTATGAACTGATATTAACGGCTAAGTTGTAAAACAATGAGAATATAAACTTCTTTTTTCTATGTGACTACACAGTCTGCTCTACCACTCACAGACAGAAACAGCAGCTATATTTCAGGCCATATATTCCCAATTAAAACCAAAGACAACCTTTTTTGTTAAACAAGCTCTTTGATCTCCCAGACACTATTACACAACTACTGATCTGTGCATCAGAACTCCACCTTTTCTTGAAGACCATTTCAAAATGCGCTACAAAGTCCATGATTTGTAACAGTAATATTATTTTGGCAAAAATAAAGGTTATAGCTTTGTGCTGCCAAATATTTGATGAGTCATTTGTCTGATAACAGGTACTTTTTTTTTAGGATTCTCTCTATTTTTAGCTCAGAATCATCAAATACCTGTGCTGTTTAAAAAAGCACTTCTCTCAGCATGCTGCTCGTGCAGAAATGTGTGTAGCAAGTAAGCAAAATCCAAGAATGACACATAGATTTGAAATTGCTTTTAACTAAAGGACTAATTCCTTTGTATGTCGCCAAAACCCATCATCGTATTCTTTCCCTTCTCACTATTAATTAAAAAAAAAAAAATCGGCTAGCAAGAATACACAGAAATTTGGTGAATTCCCTATTGTGAATGCAGCCTCATTATTGATATGTCCCTCCTTCTAAGACATCCTGACACTCTTCAACAGCCCAGTGGAATGTTAGATGAAATATGGCCTCTTCAGTAACCAGGCCTGCCTATCGTTTTCTCCTTCCATATTCTTTGGGAGGCTTAACTACCATCTCCAGAATATCTACACAACAGAAATCCCCTCTGATACGTCAGTGTGCTTTTGACATGCTCAGCTTCATTTGTCTGCAGTCAGTTTTCTACCAGAGGTATGGAACAAGCACCGTAAGCTTTAATAGAAACTAAAATTAAAGTTGAAGATTACAAAAGTGGAGGTAAAAGACAGCAATCAGTTTCTAAATATTGGTGTCTTCACAAAAGATATCCTCTCTGGTATATCTATTCTAGATTACTGCTTGTTACAACAGGCACATCAAAAGAGAATGACAAAAACCATAATGCATTCTGCCTTTTGCACTGTTACACACCAAGAAAAGGAAGCTTTCTTCCTTGTCCTCTAAGGATAACATTTTAAAGCATAAGGTTGAATTTCCTCAAAATTGTAATGAAACATCTACAAAAATATTTTCTTAGTTCTTATTTAATAAATAGCAAATGTAATCTTCCCATTACCTGATACTGTCCATTTTGCAAATCTATTGTGATTGAAACACCACGATCCAGACCTGCAGTATTAGCAAACACAGATGAAATCCAAGTGGTCCCGATGTCATCATCATTGATGTAATACAGAGGATGGGCTTCTGCATCCAACCTCAGCACTCTGTCGTTAGTGGTATCATCTGCACCATTGGGGATGCAGTACCTCTGTATCAACGGGTGCACTCGGGGATGACTTCCAGGACAGCGGCACTCAGACTGGGTATGGAGATGAGGGAATTTTCCAGAGAACACTTCCAAAATGTCTCTGTCACAGCATATAGAAAAGTAATTATATACATGACAAAAAAGGACAAGTGCCACTTTGTGCCTCTAGGCTCATAGATTAAACAAAATTCAGTTTAGATTATAGAGGAAGCACTAAAGGCCTGGTTTCAGCTCATAAAATTGGGACAGTCAGCTACAAATGAAGCCCTCACAAGGTCTCTATGTTATCATTGGTTCAGGAGGCACCTTCAGAAGGTATCTGTGAAGAGGCACTACAGGGCTGCTTTCATCTCTCCACATATATGAAGTTCCTCAGACATATGGCACTAAGGGAACTTAGTTCCTTGTTGAGATGTCTAAAGCTAGATAGGATGAATCTAGCCATATATGCAAGCAGAAAAACTCTTAACGCTTTATTGCAGCATCATGTCTGACTCCAATTAGTGGCCTGGATACTGCTTTTAAGGATACCATAGCATCGACACATTGCCTGTAACCACAGAAAAGTTGAATGCTTGCACTCAAATCCTCCAAAAAGACCACCTTGAACAATATCACATTGCACCTTGGAAAACCTGGATAGAAATATTTTCACTTTTAACTAATGTTAATACAAATGCCCACTTTTTAGCTGCCCCAGTTTGCGATCAATACAGCCATGTCAAATCATTGAGTCACTTGAGTTTCCTCTGACATCAGCAACTGATATAGATACACAGGGAGGGAAGGAGGGAGGCAAGCAAGCAGGCAGATATATGCGTGACACGAGCAGGTCTTTATCTGTTCTTCTCTGGTGTAAAAGAAAGATTTTGTAAGCCTAGTAGATACTGAATTTTTATATTAAAAACCTGTTACTTTTCCCATTTTCTTATTTTATCAGTAAGAACATAATTTTTGTGTATTTATTAAGTAAATAAATACTTGCTAGCTGCCACTACAAATTCCACAGAACCCAAAACTACAGGGCCTTTTACACAGACATAGCCTTAAATTAATTGGCACACAGGCAAGACTTTCCTTCACAGTTTATCCCATTTTGGACCAAGTTATTTGTGGATATAAAATGAAATTTACAAAGACATCACTATGCCAAAACATGCTGTAAAATATCTTATTTTTCAATTGTTAAACTTTATTCATTTCATTGACCTAAATTGTAGTTCAAAGGACTTGACAAGCATTGCTCTGAAAAAATAAAACCAATGTGATTTTCATAAAACTTGGAATTCAGATTCACATTAATATTTTCAATTTGTAGGAGCTCAGTTCATCATAATGTCCTGCAGACAGCTGAGCTCCTAGGAAACTGCTCTATATCTTATTGAAAGACTATCATTAGGTAGCCTTAAGGTCTGCAGTCATGAGTGTCATTGCAAGCAGCCTACCCAGAAGCACCACACAGACAAATAGGACCTGACTACTTCTGGCCAACTTGAATTGACTAGATTAATCCAGCATGAGCTGGATAACTAAGGTAACATTTCTTTGTAATGTGCTAGGAAGGGAGGCTGGAGGGCAACAGAAATTGCACTGGCAACTGTAATTTGGCCTCAGGAATGTAGGAAGTCAAAGCAATTGCCCAGGGCTTTGTGGGCTGAGCTAGCGAAGTCATTGGCATCTTATGGTGACAATCTAATCTAGAAAGCAAGGAACAGTTCGGACAATGGCACCTCGGGGTAAGGGCGTGTGCGTGGGGTGGGGGAAGCACCTAGAACAGCCGACATGGACATCCGATTCTACGGGGAATCTGAAACCAGAGAAAAGAAACAGCGAAGCTCAGCCAGACAGGCTTGCAGCCACAAAGCCAGCATTCTAACCAGCTGGAGCGTCTGTCCTCTTCAATTGGATCACTGGTATTTGAGTGGTCTAAAATGGACTAGTCCGCTATGCTCCCTCCCTTGCCTTACAGTTTACACAGAGTTCTGAGAAAGCTTAGCAAGTCTTATCCACCAGGACTAAGCTTATCAGCACACACTATTATGTCAGAATTATGATGAGTAGATAACACCTAGACAGTTTATAAGCATTGAAATCTAGCAACTGGATCTACTCGTTGCAGAATACATAGTAAGTCAGGTTGTAACAAGGACAACAATAAGAAGGAAAAAAGCACACATTTATTACTGAGTGTTGTGTTGCACTATTATACAACATATACCGCTACATATATTAAAGTCTGCTTATGCACAGTTCAAAAGCAAAACACATTAAGTTGTTGAATTTATTTTAACTCAAGATTTTTTAGATTAAATATAATCTTTGAAATGAGGTTCAGGAAACTACAACATCATAAGCAATCATCTAAAAGAAACATCTGAAAAGCACTATACTTTGGGAAATAAGCATATTGTTATCTACACTTTCTTCTCGCCTCTTGCTTACTTTTTTACAAAAATAAAAGTTCTTTACCTGTTTGTAAGCGCCACTGGGTAAAATCGAAAATCTTGCATTCTTCCAACAAATTGCTCTAAACCTAAGAAAATATACTATAAATAATCTATTGAGCAGAAGGCAGCTTTGCACTGCATGAGAGCACCTTTAATTCAGCACTCAGAGATCTCTCTTGCACAATTACCCCTCCTGAATGAAACCATCTTGGATCTGGACAAAACTATAGAGGGCAGTAGCTTAATTTTTTTGATAAAAAAGAATGATTTATAATAACTTTATAAGAACATTTTGTACCTATCTCTTTTCTGATTAGAGAGGTGGCACAGGGATCGGCTCATTAGACAGAAGTAATGAGCCAGTCCATGTGCCACCTCTAATTAGAGAAGAGATACAGTAGGTACAACTGTACCTATCAATTTATACAATAAAGATAAAAAGCATTTTAAAATATTCCATTCTTTTATACAATTATTAGTTATCCACTATTCAGAATCAAAATTAAAACAAAACATATTTCCAAATACAAGCTTTAAAAAATGGGGCACAGGATATTTTCTTGCTCAAACCCACAATAAAGTTGTTTTAAGTGACATATAGCCATATTTAGGAGTTAGCTTCAAATTGTGAATGTTCCTGAAGAGCAATAGTCAGTGTTCTTAGACCTACAGAACCAAGAATTTGTGAAAAACAACAAAACATCCCCCACTGTTCTGCTATGACTATGTCATGCTGTAGTACATATAAAACTCTAGATGCAGGTGAAGAGTAAAGCTATTAGGCATTACTAGGCTGAAAGATTCTCATTCTGCTAGTCTCATTCTGCTTTCTTCTGCAGGAAGGTATTACTTCTTACCATTACAGATACAAACTTAAAATTACTCACACACTTCTTTTAACCACACCATGTACATTTTTTTTGCATATTCTAATGCATTCCACTAAAATACAAGATTCACCTGTGAAGCTTTGTCCAATTTGCAGGGTACCATCAGCATCAGTATCTGCAACTGTTCCCGTAAGAATCCTTGAATCAAAAGGTGTGTTGTCATCTTCCCAGCCGTTCAAGAAGAAACTAATTCGGCTGTGATGCACCTATACAGTCAATGTAAAAGGGCAAGCACATGGTTTATTATGCAATCACTTTGATTTCTCTACATGTGGAGTCTACCACTGATTAACCAATAACATTATTTCAACCTATTTGCTGTGTTTCTTTATTTTCAGTGCCTACTGAAAGCAGTTACCTCTTTTCTGTCCATTCAGTTAATAGATCACCACTCAGATGCACAAGGTATAAAATTTCCACAGCAGTTAAATCAAAGAAGAAACTACAGTATAGGGATCTGGCAGGGAGGAGGAAGAGAGGAAAAGGAGAAGGGCGGGTCTGTTTCACAAGGTACAAGGCTGGTTACAGCTACATCACCACTTCAGGCCATGGGCACATGTTATAACTGTCACAGCTCTTCTCATACACATCAGTTCAAACAGGCCTCAAGGGGCTGTATACCATGCTCAGGATAACCAAGCACAGCACGTTTCAGCCAGGCCTCTAACACCCCTCCAAAACACCTCCCTAACCCCAGCATGCTTCTTTCTACAAGGGCTGAAGGGAATGGTATAGGAACTGCCTACATCTGCTTTACACCCAGTGGGTAATTCCCTCACATCAAGGGAACCCTTGGCTAGGAATATGCACTCAGCCAGCACCCCAGGGTACTGTTTTCTGCAAGTGTTCCCTTCCCTGCCAATTCATTTTAAATCTGAGCTAACGTTCATAGAAATACTTTATGGCGTTCTCCCAGCTCCACAAAGTCACAAGATGCTGAGCTTTTACAAAGTACTTTTTTTTGCATTAAAAAATCCTCAGGTTTAGGTTACATAAAATTAGGAAAATTTTATTAATATAGGAGTGTCTTTCAGCCTTACATTTTATGAAATCCAATACTCTGTTTAAAAAATATAGGCCCACACAAAATGAAAACCGTAGGTTATCAGCTATAGTCAGCTTCCCATTAATGAAGTTAATTATACAAACTAAGTTGAACTTATCCAAAACTTTTATTTCAGAAAGTCATTTATGTGCAAAAATGAAATTACTTGATTTTTAGCAATATTTAGCTTGCATAAGGCTTTTTTCACATGAGAACTTGGTAGCTTTCAGCATTTGAAACACCATTTTTTTGCTGCCAATTTACAGAGCAGTATTTTAATTTTGCAGATATGGATGCCTGGTGAATCATGTCTATCAAGGCCAGATAAAACTAGAGTGATTCAGCCCGTCTTGATAGTCATGCAAATCAAAACAAAATAAACATGGAATAATTGCTTCCATAAGAATAATATCTATGTGAGGACATAGAGGGTTTAGAAGCCAGAATAATTTGTTACAAAGAGGAAAGACAGAACTTATTTACCAGTTAACAAGATACCAGCTTTAAAACCACAATATAAGCACTCACAATACTATTTCACAATAAAGTCTTTCAAATTTCAGACCAAGATAAACGGACACAATTATCTATAAATCTGAGCTCAGATGATGAGCATCCGTGCCTTGGGCAACATGAGTCTATCAGCATTTTAAGAAAGAAAACATGAAATAAGAGGGAGGGATTTGTTTGGACTTTTTTTTTTTTTCGGTTTCACACAAAATTGTACAGATGAATTTTTCCTCCTTAAACTACACTTTCAAACATATACATGCATGCTGAGCTTTATTGCCATTTCCAGATTCAGTCAATACTTCCTAAATTTAGACAGGAATATTTATTGCCCTTCCACTGATGGAAATTTGAAGGCTATTATCATAATTACTAAGCCTGGAGATTTGTTCAAAAAGTTATTGCATATGAGTTTCACCACTCAAAACACATCTCTCCATTTTAAATTATCTTTTGTGTTGACACATCAATGACCTAAATACAACAGTTTTTTATTTAATTTTAATTCAAAGCCCTCTAAACATCTGATGCCCTATTTGCAAGAGCCTAAGTATACGTATATATGGTGGTTACATCGCGTTTTCTTTCTGCATCACATTTTTTACAGCCTGTTACTGTCATTTGATGTTTGACTGTTATCATCATAAAAGATACAGGCTTTTCTACTTTGTTATTTGTAGCATTATCTCATGTTTTACAACATCTTTGCACAACATGCCTGCACATGAAATATAACTAGTGAAAAGTTCTCAGTGGTATTAATGCATAAAAAAGAATGTGGTTCCATCTCTACTGTCTTTACCCAGCCAAAAGCTGATGAACAGCCAATTTTCCTTTATCACATTAGCACAGCCATGAGGGAAACACATTTGTTCTAGTCAGCTACACTAAAGATACTATTACCAATCTAACATATACATGTTTTATATCAGCAGTATTCTCAGAGTATGAGGGAGCCAACAATATATTAACACTAGCATGACAGTTTATTTAAGAAAAGAAAATTGTCTCTGTAGAGGGACAGAAGTTAGAAATGTATGGCTAAAGCTCAGTGTCACTGGTCTAATAAAGGTAATAATTCTTAAGCTTTCTTTATAGCAGGTAACACTCCTGTGGCAGCTCTGTCATATCATTCAAATAAAAATGTTGCCTTTTACAAGTTTAAGAGTACCTTTATTTTTAGTCAGATATGAAGCATGTTTCCGCTTTCCTGTTTCCACTGTAAAACATTTGTAAGGGAAATTCAGAAACGGGCGCACTCACCCCCATCAGCTTCTTGCAAACTTACTGTCTCAGACACAGCTCTATAGGACCCAATTCTGCCTCCCCCCATGGTAGGCAGAGTGCTCACCTCCATGCATCCCCTACTAAAATCCCCACCTACATAGTGGGTCTATTTATGACTTAACAGCAACAGAATTGAGCCCTAAGTGAGCAGGTATTTTTACTTGTTGAAAATAGGTGACTAATGACAATTTTAAATCTCCCTCCCCCCTCCCCCACCACCAATCTCTTCGTATTAAATAGGATTTAGAATAGTTGGGTTTAATATAGCACATCCCCAAGGTAGCCCTAAGCACTTTACAATGCTGAATTGGATATCAGTAGTGCAGTGACTGTGTAAGGCAAAGGCAGCAGTCATTATGCATTTGGCAGTAGCTCAATGTAATGATCCCCCTGCTGGTTATTAAAGGGGGTATGAATATCTGACATGGGAGGAAAATGTAGGAGGGAAACCATGTGTGGTATAAAAAATCCCAGCGGCTCTCCACTGTGGGAGGAGAGGAAGTCTCAAAGTTTGGTGTCAGTTTAGACTAAGCTAAATAAGAAGAAAAGCTGGCACCAAATCGGCTGTTTAATGTAGTTATTTAAGGTCTCCTGACCGTTAGCATTAAATTTCATACAATAGCACAGAACTAAAAGAACATTTTCCCCCCTGACTAGGACAACAGGATTATTCCCCTGTTGTCTTTATTAATAACGTTCAATAGGAATTTGTCCCAATTGAGTAACAGGAGATGGGCAGGAAAGGTTGGCTTTGTGGTTGCACAGAGCGCAGGACCAGAAGCCTGGGACATCAGCCCTCTAATCCCAGCTCTGAAACCGCCTTGCACTCCCGTGCTTCCCCATCTGTCAGATACTTAGCAAATCACCTCACAAGGAGGTAGCAAGGATTAGTTACTAAGATACATTCACTCTGAAACTACATCAGCCCATGCCAACATGGAACCTAATACCAAGCAATGGAAAATCCATTCGATGGTGAACTGAGGTGGTGAAAGATGTTCACACTCTTTCCTCTAATAGCATTCTTGTTATGATCCAGAAGAGTTTCAAAGATGAGAGGTGCTGGGCCAAAGAGCTGAGAGGCAAGTTCCTTTAATACATTCTGAACTAAGCTCTTATGGTTCTTTGGCACAAGCAAATTGTGCATCAGAGACATCAATACCAAACCAAATCACTTCCTATCTAAGAAAACTTCCTTGCCCTGTGGGTCACAGTAGTGCAGAATCACAAAATCACAGAATGGGTAAGGGTGGAAGGGACCACAGTGGATCATCTGGTCCAATCTCCCTGCTCAAGCAGGGTCACCCCAGAGCACATTGCACAGGATTGTGTCCATGCTATTGTTAATAAAACAAGATAGGTACAGAAAACACATCACAACTATATTTTCTCACCTAAAGATCTGTGCTATTCAGATCCTACCTATGAAAACATAACAATGAAATTTACCACGATTTTTTCCACTTGGTTTGGATGAGGCAGAGCTGCCATGTGAACAAAAGCCAGCATTTTCATGCATTAACTGCTAACAGAACTGGTACCTTCCACTATCTTGCAGCAATCGGTGTGGCAAAAAAGAAGCAACACAACTGAATACACTTCAGAGCAGTTGCCCTGGCTAAGGGAATGTGACAAAAAGCAGGAGCAGGGGACCATACAGGAGCATGGCAAGCTTGTATGTTAGTGTGCCTGAATACTTTTTGAATCTCAAACCACCAGCAGCTCAGAGACTTCACCAGTCAACCATGGTTTCTACATATTAGTAGCTTTCCATGGATATATTCTGCCTGATTTTGCATAGCTGCTCCTTGAATGAAGAATGTAATGGGTTTTTATTTTCACTTTTTTTTTTCATAAGCCTTGCATTGTACTGAAGTCTATAAGTATAATGTATATTCGTATAATCAATGTATAACTAAATAGTATAAGAATTAAAATAGTATAACAGGTATCATAAAAATAAGTAGTATTACAAAAAAAATTAACAATATATTTTTTCTAAAAAAATAAGCTGAATATTCCTCATCATTAACACAGAGGCAGAACACATTTTGATATCAAACAAAAAACACAGTTATATTGACTCCACTTTCTTGAACTACAATGACCCTTTCCAAGCCAAAGCCAATTTGGGGGAATTCTGAGACCACAACCTACAAAGTTTTGTCTTTCATGTAATAACACACACACACACTGCAACGTACGTGTGTGATAACTGGTCCACTTAAACAACATACATTTTTTC
This sequence comes from Platyrinchus mystaceus, assembly GCA_035041135.1. Lineage (NCBI taxonomy): Eukaryota > Metazoa > Chordata > Aves > Passeriformes > Tyrannidae > Platyrinchus > Platyrinchus mystaceus. Next base: position 20,234,737 of record JAWWLV010000121.1, on the reverse strand, counting down.
TTCAAAAACATTAATCACTCTGTCATCAAAATGCCCTGATACATATATATAAAGGCAATTGAGACAATTTTAGTCTCTTCCATGTGGAATTGAATTGCACTATTTAAGCAAAAATAAATGAAGTTAAGTGAATCTTTCTTCAGCAGACACTATGATCTTTTGGCATTAGTAAGATTTTTCCATTAAAAGTCAGTTCTAATATTAAAAATACCCATACATCTTGTGGAAAATGATTTCTAATAAATAAGATAGGAAGAAGAGACATAGAAAAGAGTCCTTTATGTTCTATTAAAAAAATCCTAAAGAATACCTAAATATATTATAGCAGAGCTCAAGATCACTATCCAGAGATCAAAGCTTCACTGCACTAAATGACACACAACCAACAGATGCAGTAGTCTCCTCCCAAAATATTTTACAATTTGTAATTATTATATGCTACAAAGACATATCTGTTTTTCAGTTTGTACAATCTTTCCTTACAGGTTATCTTTCCTATCCCAATATTTAATGTCATGGGAAAGTTTTATTAAAATATTACAGATAAATTAAAGGGAGTTATTTCAAGACAACATTAATCTCTTCTACTGGTTGAACACACATTCTTTTTACTCTTACTCATCATAGCTTCTAATAACCATAAAATACAATTTAATCTTAACATTCCTTCTCATCATCTATTGTTCTAATAACTAGATCACACTGTCTGGCAAGACAGATTAATAAACCAGAAGGATTTCTTCCCAGATGTGCAGGCCATAAATGAGGAGTTCCACAACAGAGAGAACTCTGGCACCAAAAATAAAAGAAAAAAAAAAAGTCTTTTCTAGTCATTTAAATCAAATTATACTAATCCTGGCCTACTTAGTTATCCAGCCAACTTAGTGATGGCAAGCACTTGGACTGTAACTTCAGCTCTTATGGCTATTTAGACCATCAAACAAAGTCTCAGATGGCAGTGGCAGGACTGACCAACGTACATAAAAGAAGGACAAGGACCCAAAACGCATCTTCCAATAGTAGGAAAGTAAGACATTCCAGTACCTGTAATAGAAACCACTGTTTTCATATAAGATGAAAAAGAAGCAGTTCAGGGATCTACGATACATATCAGACAGTGAATGAGATTATTCCAAAACTCAGGTATCTGCATATTAAAATTTTTTAAAAATGGCTATTTTGTCAGTTAAAAATGCAAATTTAGCTAGCTGCAAATGCAAGTTAAATTTAAAAATTTAATACAAACTAAAACACAAGGCCTGTTCCTCAAATATGAGGAAAAAAAGCAAATTCTCCTTGAAATAAGAGAACAAAAAATAAACTGTAAGAAGACTCAAGTCTGGTTTGGTTTTTCCTTTAAATAAGCTCTATTTGCACAGCAAGTAGTTTCTCAGAAATAGAAATAACTATTATAAAGATGGCACATCATTTGAAGAATTTTAAAGTACTTTATGAGAAGCAATTAGGCAGCTATATAATTTACCTCTAAGGCATTAAAAAAAAAAGGGGAAAAAAAGTGCTATTTATTTTCCAGATCAGCAAGCTGGCAGAAATTATCCCTCCCTTTACTTGTCTTAAAAACTAAAGCGACTCCAGAAAAAATAAAGTTACACAGGCTTTACAGAGATGTAAATTAAAGCAGAAGTTAGCATAAATGATTTGCTTAATCATTCAGAAACAACAAGGAGTCAGAGATTATGAGAAATCAGGAGGAGCTGCAACTCATCCAGCTCACAAATTACTACACAACGTACCGTTACAATTGCTTACTGTCACTTAATTTGGTATGGTTCTTACAAAAGTTGCCAGCTAAACATAGCTTGCTATCTGTTAAAATAACCAAGATTCAGAAAACCTTTTTTTTTTCCTTCTTAAATGTATTGCAGATTTGTTGCATCAGGAACTTTCTCAATGAGTTCATTCTATAGAAACAGACAGTGTATTAACACATTTTCTCCCAAGGTGAGAAAACAGATTAAGGTTATGACCAAAATGACAGGCCTGTGGCTTCCTTGAATACTTTAATAGAGTCAACAAATCAACAGTGGTCACTGATGACAACAGAGGAAGGAGGACAATAGATGGAAGGAGCGGAATTAGTGATGCTGTTATAATGGTCTAATCAGAAACTTGAGCATAAAAATTTTTTTTCACCTTCAACCTGTCTAAATATGTTCTGTTTGCCTGTTCATATAAAGATATATGGCATATTCTACCACTGGGGGACATATGGGTTCACATCTTTACGAAAGCAGGTGTGAAACAGAAGCATAACAGTTAATAGAAGAGTAAAGGGGTTTTGCATATCAAAGAGATGAGACACACACAGGTATGTATTTCAGTCTTTTCCTGAATAATTGCAAATCTTGCTGAAGCTGCAGTTAAAAAGGCTTCCACACATCTTTAATACTTCATAAATGAATTTCTGTAAAGAGGAAAGGTCAGTGATATGGACTTCAGCAACAGAATTCAGGGGGGAAAAATAGGTTGAAACCATTAGCATGAATCCAAACTTATTTTCAGCTGTAATATAAGCAGAGCCAGCAACCAAAAATCACAGTGCTGCATTTTACATACTTTTAAAAATCTGAGCATCTATGTGCCCCTAAATTGATGAATCACAAATGGCAGACAACTCTCTGCCACAATTCAACACCTTCCTTCACTGAATAAACTGCAGAATTTACACACCTTGAACATACATCTCAAAGGCTCCTTCTCTACCCCCCCTTTCTGCCTTATTCTTATTTTGCATTATTCTACTAATATTTACTTCTTCTTTTTAATCTACCAAATTTACATTTAGCTTAAAAAAAAATCCTACAAAACAATAATAATGAAAAACCCCAAACAACAAGAAAACGTAGTGAATACAAGTGGGAGCAGATTCTATGTCCCCAAGGACTATTTTTCTCAAACATTAATATAAACAGGGAACAAAACAGTTTATCGTGGGAAGGGGAAGGGCAGGCGCTGATCTCTTCTCTCTGGTGACCAGAGACCAGTGACAGGACCTGAGGAAATAACACAAGGCTGTGTCAGGGGAGGTTTAGGTTAGACATTGGGAAAAGGTTCATCATCCAGAGGGTGGTTGAGCACTGGAACAGGCTCCCACAGGGATATGGTCACAGCACTAAGTCTACCAGCCTTTGGACAGAAGCATTTGGACAATGTTCTCAGGCATGTGGTGTGGTTCTTGGGGCTGTCCTGTGCAGTGCCAGGAGCTGGACTTAATGATTCTTGTGGGTGTTTTTCAGCTCCAGATATTCTACCATTCTATGATTCCCCAAACTCCTCTGGTCCTCCCAGGACTTCAGACAATCTGTCTGTCAGCCATGTTATGACTGCTTTAGAAAATAAAGAGGTGTGGTAGTTCCCACAGTTCAGTCTCTGCAGATGAGCCAGGATTCCATGTCCCAATCAGGCACCTCCTACTCCACCTATTACTCACTGGCACTAGTACACAGCCTGCTCCTATAGTTTTATATTGACTGTCTCTCCTTACAACACACCACATGCAGCCTAACCCAAATTTAAAGCCTTAGCTGAATGGATAATTCAACAATAAGGACTATCACAGTGATGACATTATTGCTAGAGATGTTTGGGCAGATGTCTTACATACATCAAATTCTCCTGTGGCCTTTTTTTTTTACTTTTTTTTTCTCCTCTCAGAGACAAAGCTTACAACCCTAAAATAAAAAGAGTTCACTTTTAGTCTTCTGCACTTGGCATTTTAATTTTTTTTACTTGCAATGAAAATTGAGACAACACAGAGGGAACTTGGCAGATCTAAAACTTGGCAAGAGATAATGAATTTATGTAGCAAACACATGAGAACAAGGATATGTCAGGAGGAATTTGTCTAGGAACTTGTTCTTAAAAAGACCAAAAAAAGATGCTAATAACCATGTTAATAGGGACAGAGGAGTTGTGGGAGGGCAGGCTGTGGAAATTAAAGACTAATATCCAGGAGGACAAGGCAGGTCAGATAATTAATCTGCATAACACTTGACAGACAAATGGTACCAGCAAAGAAAACTGCCTGACAAATTTGTCAGTGAGCTTGGTGCTGCTTTATCTAGAACCCTGCCACAATTTCAAATCTTCAATCCTGTTTTTAGATCATTTGACCAATACATAACAGCAAATGCAAAAGCTACATACATCATAAAATCTATTTTACCTGATATTTTTAAATTACTTGTTCACTTTTCTGAATTCCGCTGTGTCCATATTCAAATCCTATACTACCTTCACATGGCAAAAAATGAAGTTTTCAAGCTGTAAGAACTCTGCACCTCCAAGCAAACTCAAACCTACTACCCAATGCTCTGTATTTCAAGCCTTTGAAGCAACTTAGCTCCCAAATTGAAGGACAAGAGCAGAAAATGATAGAGGCAAGCTGCAACCAGGGCTTCTGTGTAGGTTTCAATGTGATGCTTTTCACGCATCTTTGGTTCTCAGGACAAGGAGCATTTTACAGGAAGAAAACAGATAGGGCTTGGAGCTTTTCATTGCCACCACTGACAAAAGCAACAGCACAGTCAAAGACTTTGTTATGATGACTTTCAAAAACAAAGTGCCTAAGTTAGCATCCATGGTTAGGGGAGATTCCTTTACTTACAATCATTCTGTCATTTTTAGAAAGAAGACCTGCCAACATAGTTCTAGGCTGAGATTCATTACTCAACTGTTGCCAAAATTACAAAGTCAACTCTGTTTGCTCACTAGAACATGCCAGTATGCAACTGTAACTGTTTTAATTTGTTAAGTATTTTATTTTTTGTTCATTCATATCAAAATTCAAGGATGCTGCAATCCTATTCTTCACTGAGAGAAGGAAGTAAAAACTCCAAGATCTCCCTTTCAGAACCTCTTTAAGCTCTATAGAAAAATCACCTTTAGCCTTTAACAACAGAAACTGAAGTTGTGAGTGGAAACAGTATATGGACAAGATATTTGGCATTAAGTCATCGAATTTTTCTTCAAAATTGGGATGCTGCTTTAAGCTGACCAGGAGTCCACACAAGGAAATGGTCTGAAATAATTCAAAAGTTTAATTCTTCAGTATGCTCCAAATGAAGTTGCAATATATGTAAGTTCACCATAAACAGGATCAACTAACCAAATCGGTGAATGAAACTGTATATTAACCCAGACTATTTGAGAGCCATTATGAGAAATGATGTGGAAAGATGCCTTTCTTTACAAAATTTATAAGGGATCCTAACACACATCAGTATTTGATGACACTGTGCTCAATCTTGTTGCAGAATCCAGAGGATTTTAACTTTCACTAACATAATAGGGTAAGAACACCTATGCTGACTATATTTTCCCCGCAGGCCAGAAAACTGGTAGAATACCAGAAAAACATTCCAAAAGGAAAAATACTTTTTCATCTTTGCTTATATCCTCTACTTTTCTTTCTTTCTTTCTTATACTCTTGTTGTTAGACTTTGACAGACACTTTTCCAGGAGCTCCTGATAAAAAAAAAAAAAAAATTCTTGATTAGATAGCTTTTGAAATTAAAACTGCCCAAATGGGAAAAAACCACCATTTTTTTAAAATCTGAAATTGACTTATCACAACATTCTGTCCAGAGATAACAAGTGGAGTGACTAGTACTTCAGCTGTGAATTTATTTAAATGTAGACATACACATGCAGTATTAGGAAGGCAAAAACAGGATATGAAATAAACATAAGGCATCAGCTCTAAGCTCACTGTCAAGAATATACCAAGGCTTCTAACCACAGAGTTCAGCTGAAGGTAACTATCTGTCAAATGTAATCTGTGCAAGTGAATATGCTTAAGCTGGTGCTACGAATCAACCAAAATTGCTTTGGTCTTATTGACATTCAATTGCAAGAAGTTGCAGCTCATCCAGTCCAATAGACATCTGACAACACCAAGAGTGCTTCAGTGACAGAAAGCTTTAAATATAGATGCAACTATCATCACAATACACATGGAACTAAACTTTATGATCCCTCATACCATCTTCAGAAACAGGTCATCAGCTGGATGCCATAAGACTGCATGGTCATGGTCATCCTCTCTGCCTGTTGCCAGTTTCTGCAGTTAACAAATCACTGCAATTTAAAAAAATTAAAAAAAAAGAGAGAATCCAGATCAACTGACAGAAAAAGATCACTCAATCTTCCATCAGTGTCCCATTAAATCTCTCTCCAAAATCCACTCTTGCCATTATCATCTTTGTTCACTGTTTAAAAATAAAATGCCAGATCAAAATTTGTTCAAACTGTTTGCATTAGTTAAGGGCCAGATCTTCAGCTACTATAAACTGATTTCAGCTTCAGCAACATCAATTTACACCTGCCCAGATTCAGACCTCAAATATGTTAAAGTTACTTATTTTCTCACATCTGTTCTTTACACCTTGAAACAAGATGTCTGATAACATGTGCATGTGGGAGGTTGGACAATAAAGCGACTTGCACACTGGGTCCCAAAAGAAGACACAATTTGTGTCCTAACTTCACACAAAATAAAGGAATACCACCTGCAACCACATATGTGCCTGTTTCACTCTTGTCTCTCAGAGAACTTCTGCCATTTCAGTGGCACGTTCTATCACAACACAGTGTCTTTGTCTAAAAATTTTCATATATCCACACCATCTACATGACTTGTTACTTACCCCCTTGCTTGCCTTCCGCAGCTTTAGTTCCTTCTTGTCTTACAGTAAATTGAAATCATCCCAGATTCACAAACAGATAAAGGAACTTGGGGAAGAAGAAATACATCTACTACATACATACAGCTTGCAACCATGTTTAAGGGGATGTACAGTGTAAGTGTTTTCGGGGGGAAGAGGGGAGAAAGATTCATATCCATGTTATGAGCACTCTGAACACTTATGCCCACACTCTGAGAAATCTAGTGTGAAAAAAAACAGGAGACTTGAGGAAGAAACCTCATCAGGGGACCACAGTGACAGAACTGTCTTAAAACAGAAGGGCTGGAGAGCATAAAGGGACAGTAGAAGAAATGGTAAAGAACAGCGAAAGGGAAGGAAAAAGCATAAGGTCGGGAGGGGCAAGTTGTCTCTTTGCCTTTCCTTCTTTTGCCTCAGGCCCATATCGGCCTTTCCTTTTCTTGACTTAACTGGGATGAATTTTAATTGCAGCCTCTCTCCGTGTTTTATACACTATGTACTCTCTACTTGTGTGGAGTGGATTTCCCATTCATCACAGGATTGCAGACAAAAACCCCAGGAGCATTTTGCTTTCCTTCAAAGTTAGCTTTGCTAAAATCAATAACTTTAGGGCTGCTTCCTCCATCCAGCACATACCCCCACACCACAACCATTTCAAATTTCATGATTTTTGATCATTTGATTTTGTGCCTTATCTCCATATACAGATTTATATTTGCAATCTTTCCATAGCAGTTACAATATTCTATACTGTTTCATTAACAGTATAAAGGCAACAACCTTATAGCAACAGTGGAAACATGCTCTCATTTGTAGTTTTAACACAGTCAATATGATAACAATGTCTTCCTTCTTTCTCCTCCTCAATTCCCCAGCATTCCTCAAAACAAAGTTCTGATTTTCTTAGGGACCACTATATCTTAAATATTTTTATTGCTTGGGCTTTTATCTTCTGATCACCTGCAAGTCTAGTGCAACAGCCAAGAATCACAATTACATTAAACTGTCCCTACCTTGCATGCAAACCACTGAAATTATTTTAAACAAAGACAAAAAAAAAAAAAAAAAAAAAAAAGGGGTGAGAGCAGGAGTATTTCCTACTGCAGATTGCAGATGGAGTATCATCCCTCAGCAATATTGTTACATCTCTTCCAGCTTTATATTAACTCTCCCTTCCCTGAAACTGTGTATCTTGGCATTTTAAATCCCCCTTCATTTTCCTGGTTGTCTCTCTTATTCCAATAATATCTTTCTTATCCTTGAAAACATGTCACTCCAATTCAGCAGTCTTATTACATATGCTCCTAGCATTTGTATAAAAGATATTTAGCTTTTCTCTTTGCCCTCCTTTACTTTTCTTTTTCACTATCTCCTACAATGTTAATCCCTTCTCAGCGGGAAATGGTTTTCCTTCAATCCAAGTCTTTCTTTTTGTGAATATATCCACTGGTTCAGCTTGAATTCCCTGAAGAACAACATAATTTTTTATATTTTTTTTTTAAAGGGGAGGTGGGAGGAGGGATGGAACATGGAACCCCAGAGTGCTCCTTGAAGCAATTAACTCTGTTCAAGATCAAGTTATATATTAATATAAATTTGACCCCAAACAGCCAAATTGGAAAGCAACTGGAATGTAGGCCAATATATAACGCAGTTTTTCTTAAGAAAAGCTAATAGTTATTTCAAAAACAAAGTGTTTAAGATGCAAAAATGCAAGTACCAAAATAAGAAACGTTAATTTTTTGGATGGGGTAATTTTAATACAGTGTTAAAAACTGAGTGATATAACCTACACTCAATTATCTGATAAACCAGGCTGAAGACAAAGAAAGATCAATGTGAAAACAGCTTTTGAAATGGCCTGTATTTTTAGAGAATTAGTATTTTAAAAAGTAAACATTGTTTTAAAACAAACAGTTGAATCAGAGATTAGTGACCCTTTTGCTACATACAGACTATGCATTCCAATTTTAGACTGGCCCTTTTAATTTAATCTTTTGTTGGCCAGTACTTCAAAAGTATTTCAGTAGTATGAAGCAGTATTAAAATTGTTAACTACAGCTTTCCACTTTCTACGCAACCAGCACTGTACCAATGATGAATATTCTCTACTGCCAGTGTCAGTAAAGCTGTATCAATCTATTAGGGATGCCTCAGGACAGAATAAATATATCTGGGCAGGGGAGTGGCAGAGAGAAGCCAAGAGCTCAAAACTGCAAATACAGATTCTGTTAGAAACGAAAGTAATTAACAAATAAGCTTTGCTACAACTATTTTAACCATTGATCAATCTCTGTCCTTTTTACATGGAGAGGTTTAACAAGTGACTTCTGTGCTGTAAATGAGTTCAAAATAAAAAAACTTAAGAGGATCCTAGCCATCAGATCTGAAAATACATGGAGAACTATTGCTTTCCTGCTGCATAATGACTCTATTTTCCCCAAGTCACAGAACAAATCAGATCCAACATCCAATGATCACTATAGTAACAGAAATGGAGACAAATATTAAGGATTCAACAAGCTGCTTTTTAGTAGCTAAAACAGTTACATAGACTTGCCAAAATTAATTGAAACAAAAGGTCTGAAAGTACATTTTAGATAATCTCATAACAATGCACATTTTCTCTCTGCTCCCTCCATTTAAAATACAGCACAACCACTGATTCGGAATTTTCACAAACTACTTGTAATCACGTAAATTACAGATGAGATGGAGATGTCAAATGAAATATCCCTTCTGAATAAAGTCTCTGTGCTTCACTAGTCAAAGAATAAGCAGATCCCCACACAAATGAAGGGGGAAGCTCTTACTAATATACAATTATTAGCCCTGTATTACAGTATCAGCTGCACATTAAATTCTAGTCTTTTGAATTGATTATATCTGAAGAATTTTGCACGATTTTGCACCACTCAGTACTGGGACATGTAAGTCATTCCCAAATATAATACATTGGTTCCACAACAACTGAAAAAGCTCTGCTGGGACTGAAAGGTTGAAAATCCATCCCTCTGTCTTTTTTGGGTGATGATTTGCATAAGAAGAAAGCAATTATTCTTGCCCTTTGAATGCCTTGCCACAAAAGTTCATGTATCCAGTTAAGGGATTTTTGCAAATAAAGTCTCATCTTTTCTTTCAAGGCTTAGCCTCTTTTCATGGTCAAGGAGCCACAAAACTCTGCCTTTGATTCTTGTCATATTCCTCCCCACAACCTTACTTCAGGCCCTTCCCTCCTCCTCTGTGCCCTGCTTTCTTCCCTCCATCACAAAGTCCTTTGGAAATGGTCATTCAACTATTCCTTTGTAATGTAACTCTCCAACATTCTTTTTGATGACAATTCACTGTAAGCTTCAATTTTCAGTTTTTGATAATAAGTGCTTTTCTCCAGAGCATTCTTACTAAGAATCTTACCAGCCAAGCTTTGCCATAGATCCAAACTGTGCTGTTAATGGAACATAGACCAAAGCTGACTTTGGAGGACAGTGTTTTGGTAGCTTATTGTTGGGAAAAGCTAAATGAAATAGTTTATGCAGGAGCTCCCTCAACCACATTTTGCGAGAGAGATGAGCCAGGAGAGGACTGGGGGAGGCTGGTCATAAAATTCATAGTGGTGCCCTGTGCACTTCAGTGTACAGGCCTGAAGCTAAGGCACAGAAAGGCCAAGGAAATTAATGAACAACAGCATAGATGAGGATGTCAACAAACACAATACAAGGAAAAGACAGAGGCCCTTCAAACATAATAAAATACACTCAGAAGTCCAGCAGAAAAGTGGCAATCCAACCTGCTATATGCATAATTATCTAACTTACTGAAAAGAGGTACATCTATATGGCACAAGTAAGTAGTAACTTGAAGAAACAGAGTACCTACTATCAAGACTCAGGCCACCTAGAGAAGCTCAGAAAGATGACAGACTTTTCTTTTGACCAGTCCTGATTCCAAGAACCACATAAGTCCCATGGGACATTGTCATCAAGCTAGAAAGAGAGAGGCTCATACCTCTGAGTATTGACAATAAATCTTCAAGGGTAAGAATTCCAGTGGAAAGAAAAAGAAGTTTGAAGTTCTGAAATGTCAGATTAGGAGAAATATTGATGGTTTATTCTGAGCTGCCACTGAATATCACTTGATGCTTTGCTTACAGGTGCAAGGACGATGAACCTCACAAGACATATAGGCCACCTACGATCACAGTCGATAGCAAGGGTACACCTAAACACCACCAGAAAGGAGAGAGGAGAGGTTCAGGAGGAAAATATTTTGGTTTTTACTCAGGAGGCAGAAGACAAAAGCCAGTGCCATTCTTTGAAATGCTGCCAGTATCACAAAGGGTCAGACAAGCAAGGCTGTATGACTCTGCACACAGATTGTGCATGGAAAAAAAGATATAGGTCAATTCAGAATTGAGACACTTTTCTGGAACAGACAGAATCAAAGAAGGGTCAGCTGCTCCTATACCCAAATAGAGCCAGTTTATTTGTATGTCAAATTAGGAAAGAAACCAAAAGTTGAGGGGAAAAAATAAAGTATCTAAAACAGAAATGTCCTAACTAAGCATGCATGTAGACTGTAGCTTGTGACAAAATATACCTGTCTTTGAAATCTGAAGCCTAAGATGTTTGAACTTGAATGTCAGGAATTACATGGAACATACTGCTGAAAAAGTGTTGCTATGCCTTAAAGAAAGTTCAAATTTTCATAAAGTAAACAAGCTTACTTCATTAAAACATATTACAGAAGCTGGTATTTCAGCACATTTTTTAAAATAAAAAGAGCACCTTCAGATTCAATGGAAGATCAGAAAAGCAGCAGGGGAAAAAAAAAAACCAAACCAAACCAAACAAACAAAAAAGCACATGGATTAATACTGTATACTAGAAAAGGCAACGTGACTTTTGTTGAAGAAAATCTAGATCCAATAAGGAAGAACTGACCAGTAAAATACATTGGCTTTCCAGAAAGGTTTCAAACTCGGGAGAGATTAAATGGTCACATTTCACACTGACAATAGTTTATCAACTCCATCAATCTCTGCTATTTAAAATTTTGTATCGGCTTGAAAACAGTGGCTAGTGTGGTGAAAAAGGATGGAGTGAATGCATTCAGACAGTGAAAGTCAAAGCTTACTTCAAAGTTACAAAGGATTTCAAAATTGTTAACGAACAGACAAGCAAAAGAACATTCATCAGCTGCAGAAGTGCCCCTAAGCAGCAGACTCAATGCTGCTACCAGAAGGTAGTAGACAAGAGAAATATATTCTTAGCCATGTAAACATACTAAATTCTGAACTGTCACTACTACAAGCGGTCTTGCAGTTACTGTAGAGAGTCATCCACTAATGAGTAAAGAGGAAACACATTCCTTGGTAAAGAAATGAAATATAAATCCATAAAACTTTATTATTTAGAAACTTACAGTGCAAAGTCCCTGGAACAATAAGTGGAGTTCTGACCCTTGCATCCCCATATAACTCCAAAAGTTTTGAAAAAGATCAATAAGGATTAACAAAGTGCAGAATGGCTTCAATATAAGGAGAGATCTTGTTTATAAACAAAACATATGATCAAGTTCTATAATCAACGTATCAAATAGCGTAAGAATCATAAATAGAAAGAAATTAACAAAATACATTGGCAAAAAGAAACTGGCAGACAGCAGATTTAAAATAAAAACACTTTCATAGAGCCATACTTCCATATGTGGAAGTCATTGCCACACGACTGCAATGCCAAAATATAAATTATATATATGCCAATATATAAATTATAAGAAAAAGAACTAGACTATTAAACTAAAACCAGGTCAGTCAGTGGCTATTCAATACAGTCTAGCTCAAAAAGCTTCAAAACCACTGATTGTCAGAAAATAGGTCAGCAATATATCTAAAAGAAAGCTGTGCCTGTGCATCTACTCTTCTTTCATACTCCGAGACAGACTATCTAGATAGACTGTCCAACGGGCACAGCAGTCCTTAAATGATGCAAAAATTACAGTATTATTGAGCTGAGGCACTGGAATGAGATACAGGGACAGGAGTTCCTCCTCATCTTTCATCTCAGAACTTTCTACCTTCCAGCCACGCTGACAAGTTGTCCAATGCCAGGAAATATTCTTCCATGAGATACATGATACATGTGAAGTCTTATCACAAGATGCCTCCTGTGCACTGCCACCACCACACATGGATTTTGCACTGTATGAGATCTACACATCATTTATGTCACTCTCCATTTGCTGCATGCACAGATGTTAACATGAGATGTGACAGAGTTCACACACAAATAATGGAGGTTGCACAAAGGACAACCTGAAAGTTTCATCTTCCATTTCTTGACCAAACTTCTGACTTAAGTCTGTCTTTAAGCTACAAAAACCTGAAATGTAGCAATTACTTAAAAACAAAGAAGCAAACAAAATAAAACAAAAATTCAGTAAAAGTAGAAGCTGCTCTTTTTGGCTGTACTCACAAAGATTTTAGACTCACCAAAAAAATTTTCAAGTATCTCACGAAAACATTTAGCAACTAGCACATCACAAAGAGGGAAGGACAATGGTTCACAATATCTTTGATCCATCTTTACCAGCAAAGACTTCAAAATCAATTGCCAGCTTGCTGCTCACATGCTGTACTTTGTGCCAAGAACCACCTGATGGAGGACCTTCTGCCCACATTGCAAATGGTATATTCTAAATGCTGATACTCCACTGTACAATTACAAGCTTGGTCTCCCCAACAAGGAATCAAATTCAAGCATATCAGCAGGGCTCTTCAGCAACACAGGACTCCAAATGGACAGAAGGCAAACCTGTATCAACAAGAACCCTTTCCATACACAAAACTGATAACGTAGATGTACCCTGTGAGTGTCATCCTAATGTTTTATACCAACAGCTACAGAGACACTTCCAAACTCTTCAAGTTTCTCCCTACACATATGTACAAGCAAAAGAGCATTCATCAGCTGCAGAAGTGCCCCTAAAGTTCTACCAAGCAACACATATCTGAACACACTCAAAACACATAAACATGTACATAAGAGATAATTCAGAAGCAAGGACTATCTAGTTAAAACAATATTGTTTATATACCTCGCAGTAGGACTCCATATTTCTAGCAGTCTGAAAACAGTTGATTCTAATGACCAGCTTAATTCACAGGATGTGAATTAAACAACACACAGCTCTTCCAGTTCTTCTAACTCCGGTTATGCAATTTTTACTATTATTCTTAATATTGAATTTGAACACATAAAGAACACCTTTCAAACCATTCTCTCTAAGAAGTAGGCAAGCTACTTCCATTTGGTATGACATACCTTTTAGACTAATATGCCACCACAATCTTAACAATTATTTTTTTAAAAATATGCTTAAAATTACATTTTAACTTTAACTACACATGACAGAAACAGATGTATTGCACATTATAGTGGTCACTAGAAGTTTGATTCCCAGCTATTAATTAAAGAAAGAAGTTATGGTATGCTTAGGAGGACTCAAAGTTATTGCCTAATTAAACACCAACACCACCCCTGCCCCCCATTTCTAGAGTAGCACAAACCATTATTAATCTCTACTTTACTCAGTTTTATTTAATAAAATAAAAATTAAATTAAAAAAGCAAAAGCACACCAGACACCAAAAATACAAATCTAAGAACTGCAGGATCCTTAAAGATTTGAGACTAGGGGGAAAGATGAAGGCAAAACATTCTTAACATAGTGCTTTCATTATTAAAAATACAATTTAATCGGCTGCAGCATATTTTTGTATAAGGAAACAAACTGCTTGTAAAACAAATTGAAAATTGATGGTTTTCAAATCTTGTCTGAAACTCTCCAGACAAATCAGGCAAACCATTCAACACTACCTCCTCTCAACACTGGCTATACAAAGGCTTAATTCCATTCCTACCATGTATAACAGAGTCTGGGCAGACTTCAGTGGGATTTGCAATTGCAATTGAAAAAACACATTCACAATTTCCAGAATGTAGTCAAGATGTCACTGACAAAACCTGTGTTTTTGCCATTCTCTAAAACTAAAATCTTGTCACAGATGAAGTTTCTTGTCTTGTATTCCCAGTCAGCTGTTACACTATAAATTTAAATCCACAAATATATTCAAACTTATATTCAGGAAAGAAAGGAAGTAATTTAAGAGACACTATAAGTGAAGACTAGATAGAGGCATCTATGAAATATCCCAGTTTCCCAAGAAGCTGAAATTAAACAATGGAGTTTTCAAATCAACAGTCAGCATGAAAGTACCCATGGAACAGACGGAGAAGAGGCAAAACTCACAGTAGGACTTCTGGACATAGGAACAAAAAGTTATAGTAACATCCAAGAACCCCAAGGCTGCAAGTTCAGCCTGGGTGTCTGAACGGCCTGGTCGGGTTAGGGATGCTGAACCAGCTGCCAAGAGAGCACAGTTCACTGTGTCTATGAACAGTTCTCTAAACAGACCCTCAAATACATTACAGACTGTAATGGGAGTTTTATTTCCACTGTCTGGTGGGAGCATAGCACCAACCATATGGATAGACTGCATCCTCCTAAATATTTTCGATACACAACTGCAATTAATGGACAAGAAGCTTCAACATGTAGAATTGATGAAAATTCTCCTCTCCCTTCTTGAGGTTGACAAACTAATCCTAATAGATAGTAAGTGATGACTTCACACTTACTTTGAGATCAAAGTGATTTGTTAAGTTGAAATGCTTTCTTGCTGTGTCATGTCCTTACTAAACTTAGGGACTACACAGTTTAGAACACCTTGTATTTAGTAATACATACACAGGGAGTATATAGAACAAATGTTTGCCTTCCTGCTTTTAAATCTCAGGATCTTTGCTTTTAAAATAAATTTTAAAGTATTCAAGAACTTGTGCAGAAAATAAAAGGATTTCACAAATTGAAAAGGACAAGTTTTCTCTTGATAGTCAAACAGTTATGATGTAAAGCGGTCTCATTAAATCATAAGTACTTTAACCTTTTCTTGAAAGAACTGGAAGATTTAAAGATTTATAAAGAAATTTTGCCTAAACTAGGAAATGACTCATATTTGACATGTATTGAAATGATAATGCTGATTTCAATAGGCACTCTAAGAGCATTTTCCTCCCAGGAGAGTAATTCAGTCACGGTTACCTCTCTGCATTTAGATTTTAAACTTACTTTCTAAAGCTTTTAATGTTCTATAGTCTGCCAAAACATGGCAGAGTTACATAGATATGATCAGGCAAAATAAAGGCTAGTAAAAAGACTATTTTTATAATTGCAGACACTAAATATGAAACAAAAACATCAATCTGACATGTTCTCAAAGAATCTCCTGTTTCAGCAGCCTTGGCTGTATCTGCAAATTCATGTTTAAATTCCACTCTTCTTAATTGGTTAAATAAATTCTGAAGTATCAAAGGGAAAGTGAAAGATTCTTAGCAGTGAAAAAGAAAATACACAATGGAGCTGCTGTTACTAAGTGGCATAAATCTGATATTGGTTTCACTTTGCAGAGAGAATAAGATTGGCCTTAATTATGTAATGCTATGCTTTCAAATTTTTTATTTCTTTAAAAGTTAAAATTTTAAGATACCACTTTTTCTGAGGTTTCACTTCAGAGCGTATATCAGATTCTTTTAAGTTAAGGCTATATATCTTTTACTCCACTGTGTACCTTCAGAGTTTGTACTAGTATACACCTAAAAAATACAGTGAAAAATATCATTAAATCAAGATCAAACACACAAAAGGACCTTAAAACTTTCAGAAGCCTGAAGGACTTAATCCTCACCAACTGAAATCAACTAGAATAGCAGCAGTAATTTCAAGGAAATGGGATTCACAATTTCTGGCTGTACAAAAAAACAAAAAACACCAAACAAAACTGTTTGAAATTGCAAAATGAAAAAATAACTTCCTTTATAAATCATAAGCAGTAGAAAATAAAGGTAGACATCATTAGAGAAAAGTCATATTAATCAAAAAGAAGGAAAATAATAGTCAGAATTCACTTTTGTTGCAAATCCACTTCAACATAGCTCAGCAGATCTTTTCAAGTTTGACTTTTCTCAAATGTTTACTGGGTATAAAGAGCAAAGAAATGAATAGCCAATAGCTCTGTCAGCAATAGACTGCATATTAAGAAGGTTGCAAAAACTATTAAAAAGTATGAAGTTGGTCTTAGACTGATGCCATCTCATCTCAAGTAGCTTTTTCAACAGTCCATTCCAAGACTATTAATTACTCATGTCCACCATCCCGCTGGCAGTGACTGTTACAGTAATATTGCAGAGAAAAGGAATAAAAAGAAGAAAAATCCCATAGTCCACCCCATAACTATGAATTTATATGAATTACCATCTTCTCCTACTTTAGCAATTCTCTAATGATTACCTACTTAGAAAAAAATTTTGCGGGGAATTTCGAGTTTACTACTTTGCATTTCGTAATACCAATTTTTGTTTCATGCCCGTTCCTCTAGTCTTTTTGGTCATGTCATTCTCCCTGTATGACATCTTACTATTCCTCTTTCTGATTATGTCCGTTTCCAGCTAGCATTATTGATGCACTCCTAATATTTCTGCCAAGATCATTAACAAAAATGTAAAACAAGGCTGGTCCAAAAACATTCTCAAACAATTCAACAGAGTTTTTGCCTCCCCTCTCCCCAGGATTATAAGCAAGTTCCTTTGAGCAGTATCTATTGCCAACCCTTCCCATGAGCATTCCCTTTGACCCTACAACTTCTCATAGGTTGTCACATCAATGCTAAACTGAACTCCAGATAGAGGAAATCTGACACATTTACTTTCCTTAAAAATCAGCCTTCTCATCAAAAAAAAGCTAAGAGGTTAGACAGTGATGAGCTATCTGTAGTAAATCCATGCTGCATTTTATCCCCTTTTTCATTTAGCTCCACATCTTTATCTATTTCTTCAAAGATCTTTTCTAAATCCTCATATGCCACTGTGTCAAGACAAATAGGTCTGCATTGCCAAAATCCATTTTCCTTCCTCTTGATATGAGTTTTGGCTGGGATGGAGTTAAATTTTTTCACAACACCCTGGATGGTGCTGTGTTCCAAATTTGTGGCTAAACCAGTATTGATAAAACTCTAATATTTTAGTTATTGCTGAAGGGAGCTTGCCCAGTGTCAAGCCTTTCTCTTTTCCCACGTTGACTCCCTCTCCCACCTCAGCGGTAAGCCAGGCTTCGGCCAAGGAAGCAGGAAGGAAGACAGCTGGGACAAAGGGATATTCCATATAGTATAATCTCACGCTCAGCAATAAAAACTGGGGTAGAAGAAGGAATTTGAGGAGATGGGGGTTTTACTTCCAAGGTGGCCTGCTGCTAAGAAATTGGCTGGGCAGTGGTCTGCTTGTGGGAGGTGGTGAGTGATTGCCTTAACACCATTTGTTCCCTTTCCAGACTCCTTTCCTTCATGAGTTTTTCCTCACTTTTGCTATTGCTATTGTCTCCCCTGTTCCACTGGCAGGGGTGAGGAGGGCCCAGGTGCATGGCTGCTGGCTGGCATCAGTGCATGACACTCTTCCTAAATATAAGCATTATAGCTGCACCTCTGACTTTGTAGATTTGCATAGAGCATCTCTTTGTCAAAGGATTTTATGTACCAGTTCTTTCGAAATTTTTGGACAATGACCATCTGATTGCAGCTGCACATACACAATAAGCTTGTAAAATCATGATTCTACCTCTTTATGATCACTTCTGTTTCCATATGCTAATTTTTGTTACCCAGGTTGGGTTTGCTCTGTGACTTCTGGTATTAAAAACAGGAGCAAAGTATTTATTTATTCTGGGGACCTTACTCAAATCATCCTTAATCTCAAGCACACTTCCACTGTACACCGGTCTTGACTTCTTACACACATTAAAAAAAAAAAAATCATAAGTACTTCTTACCATTTGACAGTTTAATTCAGATCAACATCTTTATAGTTCTAGTTCTACTCCTATTCCTACATAGCATTCTCTGTGAATTTGCTTCCCCATTTCCCAGTGCTCACACACTCTGCCATCTTTAACTGTAGAGATGCTTACTTACTCAGATAAGCCTGGGCACTACATATCCATTTTTTTTCATTTTAAAGGCAGAAATTTCTCTTAATTATATTATATTAATTTTTAACAACCTCCAGGCCTTTTTTTACATTCAATTTTTTTTTCCATTCCGGACTCCACAGCTTACCTTGTTTTATTAAAATAGTTCTATTTATTTGTTCTCTTTGAAAACCAAAAGTGTACTTGGAGAACCAAAGAACTGTTTACTCTTCTATTTCATCTGACTCTAGTTATGAATGCTCATCATTATTCTTGAGACCTCCTTCTCTGATAATGCCCTCATCACTTAACAAAGCTGGTATATCCAGACTTTCTGCTTCAGCAGCTACTTGATGAAGAAACCTTTCATGCAGAACATACAGGAATGTTTGGGCCCTGATTTTGTTAGTGGAACTTAAATTTCCCAGCTATGAACTGGAAAATAAGTCTCTGCAATGACATAATTCTTAACAGTAGTTCCCTCTAACGAATTCCACATCTAAATCCAAACCCAAGGATTTAAATTCCTAGATTACCTCAGGAGAATTAATTCACTAGCTTTCTCTTTCCCTAGAATTATTTTATTCCAAAGAAATTATTCTCAATCTGTGCTGCGCTTTCTTCTTTCCTTCCCTCTTATCATTTAATTACTATTTGGTGCTATTCCACCATTTAGCATTCACTGTCATCATTCCTGAGTAGGCATATGCACTTACACCTGAATTCCAAACATATCTGCAATCCTACCATATTTTTCCTCTCTCTAAATTCACTTTCACATCTATAACCAATACTTCACACTCCTCTGTCACGGTGTCTGTAGCCTGGCATCCATGTACAAATATTTCAGTTTTTCTCACTGATCACAGCAACCCCCCTGTTTGCAGGCCCCCAGCTCCTACTGACTGTTTGGCTTGGAGACCTTTGGTCTGAATCAGTATCATACAGATCATTATCACATACTACTACTGTCTGAAGACATGGGACACTTCCATATGCGTGTTCCTTTTGTGTATTTTTGTATGGTCTCTCTCCTATTCTCATTTTGCATTTATATCTCCATTTACAATGGACAGCTGCTAAAAGGAAAACATAACAAACAAAATAACCAAAGCTTTGCCTAAAGTTTCATGGCCAGTCCTAGGGCTAAATGGATCATGCTGCAGCCACTGTCACCTTTAATGGAAAGCTGAATCCTACAATACCACAAAGCACAGACCATAGGGTTCTACCCTGACGTCTGAAACTTAAAAAAGGTATTAAGCCTGCAGTTCCTCTAAGGGTCTAGGAGCTATGCATTGAACAAGTTCCCTCAAAGAAACAAAGAACCAGGTTCTACAGGGGGGTTCAGGTTTCTTTGCAATATCATTCAAGATATGTGTGTGTATTTAACCAGCCCTTTCACTCTCCTCTTGGCTATCCCAGGCTTTAGCAATTTCTGAGGCTAGTACAAAATGCAGCTGACAGCAACAGCAGTAATATAGCACCCTTGAGTGTTTGAAGTGTAAAGTTCATTAGTTCTACCTTAAGGTCACTCTTTTAATCCAACAGCCCAAATCTTATTCGCACTACCATGCTGTTACCCTGGAAAAAAAAAAACTGCAAAAAAATAAAGACATCAGCTTAGATACTTCTTACAAGTGACAAGATCAGCACTAAAAATCCAAATCACAGTCAATACCTTTTAGCAAGTTTCCAGAAAGCAGCAAAACTATTCTTGATTGTGCTGTATACCAAATGAAATTTAACAGAACCGATAAAGGAAATGAAGGAAGGAGAAGATAAACATTTCAATACCTGGTAATTGTGTTTTATAATTATTAGTTGAACTTGGCTTACAAATAGAATTTACTAGGGTGTCTGTTGGGAATTACAAGACATGCAAACAACTGAATTTTAATTTATTCTGTGTTTGTTTACTGATTTTGGTACATACAGCCTAAATTTTAACAAACTCAATTTTGCTTTATCCTCACTGGATATTTGTACACTTATTAAAAAGTTATGTCAACAGAAGAGTCTTAAAACACAGGGATTGTGCTCTAACAATTCTGAATCATATTTTTAAAGTAAGAGGTAATAGCTCTGTAACTTACTACTTTGGCTGATCCTGCACAAACTCACACATTTACTTATGTGCATTGTAAGAAGATTTTAAAATTAAACGGGACACATCTCTGTAAGATAAGTACATTAGCATCTATAGATCAAGGTGACATTCTCTTTTTTAGGAAATAATCTGAGACCCAAGACTAATTGGTAATGTTAGATATAAGTAGCTTTTCTTCACCTCACATACTCATGTTCTTCAAGGTGAGAATTTTCACCCTTGTTCAGTCTACTCATTCGGAAGAATGGGAACGGCATTTCTTTCCAGTGCTAAATCAGCAATTGCCTCAAAATGAGCTCTCAAATTAAGATCCTTACCTACAAGACTCAAGAGTTATCATTTACATCCCCCAATTTATTCTTTTATATTTATACAGTTATACCATTCTCACACAAATGTTGTATTTCAACAAATATTAAACAGTCTTTATTTTACTCACCTGCACACTAAGATGAATCCATTTCTTCACAAGAATTCTCCCCAGTGTCATTACTTTTATTGGTGGCTGCAAACCATTTACTGTGCGATAATAAAACATGGTCTCTTTCTCAGAGATTGTGAGTTTGAACACCGTCTGCCCATCAATAGCCTTTTCTATCACACACCTTTGGAAATAACCAAGAAAAACAACATAAGGTCAGAGGCACACACATATACACATTCTTGCCAAGGTGTTATCCTGTAAAGTGATGCTAACCAGAATGTATTAAAATAAACATTAAAAATACAGCTCTTGAGAAGATGCTCAGTGACAGTGAAAGTCACAGGATGTACTAAGTGTAAAAGAACTTTAGCAAAGATAGCTTCTGTCTTGATCTGTAAGGTTTCTGGGTTATTTGGGCATTTTGGTGGGGGTTTTTTGGTTGCTTGGTTGGTTTGGCGATTTTTTCAGGTGTAGTGTGTCCAACCCCAGTTCACCTGGGGGTGGAGGAGGGGTCCCCTTCATCTCCTTTCTTCACGTTCCATGAAAGAAACCACAATGACAGACAAGCACTGTGCAGGTCTCTGCTGCACTTTTCATACAAAGCTGTACAGCTCAGCACATCATGGGGAGGCACTTAATTTTTCCTTAATCTAACTAGGCAAATGTAATATAACCACAAAAAGCAATACAAATTACATGCTTTGGAAATAAGTCTTCTCTCTTTCCACCAAATCTGTCCAGGTAAGGTAGCAATGACACTAACTTACCTTACACTCTCCCTTTAGCACAGCCTTTCTTTAACCTGAGAAACTAGAGCAAGGCAAGGAGGATATCCAGCCACTCATTAGGATTTTTTTTCCCCACACACAGAATTTCCATCAATAGAAAATGCAACAATGACATGTAAGGTACAAAGAATATCATCCACAGCACCCATTTTGCATTTCTAGCTCCTAAAATGTTTTTGCCAATCGAAGCACCATAATGTCAATGGTCCTGAAAAAGCATAGGCTCTATATGCTTGTGAAACAACTATGTATTTTATTAAGGTGATCATCAATACAAGAAAAAGTATAAAGTTCTACCCTTCACTTTTCAGCTGCTTGAGAAATACAGCCCTCAATTTACTGACCCATGAAAAGTCAAATATTTTAACAGTTACACCAGACTAAATTAGTGCACTAAGTCACAAGAGAGAAGCATATAAAATTTGTATGAGATTGGGATTTACTTAGACATATTTCAGGGGGAAAAAATAAAAACAAAAAATCCCCTATCTACTCATAAGGTTCTTCATCTACCTTGCATTTATAAAAGTATCAAAAAGGCTGTTTTTTGATACTGCCATTATTCACTAATTCACCTTTAAATCCAAGAGAAAAATTAATTCATCTTAACTGTAACTATTTTCGCCTGCTGGAATGTCAATGAAACACCTTGCAAAATGCAGACTTCTGTTTTCCCAACCTTACTAAAACCACATTTCTTAATAAATTGTCCAGTGGTCTTTTCAATATTTTGTTTGCTTGTAAACATGCTAGTTTTGTTAGATAATAAATGTGAAGGAAGGCTCAGCTAAGTAGCAAAATATTTAGGAACTGGATTTACCCAGTTCCTGGATAAACAATAATTGGATAATCCATGTTTTTGTTTATTTTAGTTATCTAAAACAAACATCCCCACATTGTTTTTATCCCCTAAGGTGTCATGACTTTAAGAAGGGAAGCGACCTTGATGTACATCACTTTGAAAACTGGAAAGAACAAATGTGAATTGTGACTTACTAGCAAAAGAGAAAAATCGAGAGGGAGAGAAAAGGGAAGGAAAAAAAAAAAGAAAAAAAAAAACTAGTCCTAACACAGGTGAAATAGGCAGAAGCATTACTTCTGACTCTGAGCATGATTTTCCATTCCAGCCATGATTATAGAGAGAAGCCACTGCTCTTTGTGAAGTTTTCAACTTCTGGTAACCTGCAGTCCCACAGAGTCAATTCCTAACTACATATATCCCAATGGTGGGTTTGGAAGAGAAAAAAGCAAATAACACAAATCTGCTCAGTCAGCTTTCAAAGAGAAAAATATTCTAGAGAATCTAACATGGCTGCACTGGTGATCCCCACTCATCAACTGGAGCACTTGCAAATGGGAACATCTGCACTGGTTCAAATCAGGTGAATGGCATCTTAAGGCAAATCCCCCTTCCAGTCTAATTACTAATGTAAAAAATCTGAATGGATACAAAGTAATAGGATATTATTTTAGTCCCTTAGATAAATAAAGTTAAAAAAATATATGTGCTACCCACTTCACATTTGGGCAATTCCTGCTGATCTTTTTGCATGTAATCAGGATCTCACCTCATTTCTCACCCACCTCCAGTGTCTTCTGCTCATCTAACTTCCAGTTACTCCAGTTCACACTACATTAACATAAGCTGCCTGTAATGATTACTCATACATGCTAAGCTTCTACTCATATTCTTATCCTAGTGCATTGTGAAAGGTTATCATCATATACAGTTTCCTATACTTTGCTAAGGCTTACAAACAGTCTATACATAGGCTTACTGAAAGCAATTATATTAACTGATGAGTACATGCAGCAAGAGAGGAAGCATGAGGAAAGAATGAAATTCAGGGGCAAGAACTCTGCTCACTTAGTGCACTTACTGCCTAAAGGGAAAGTAAATTTAAAGACTGGTGTACAAATGTCAGTGCTTTCTCACTATTCTTTTGCTTTTCTTCAATATTTCCAATATGCAGTGAATTAAAAGCATGCCTACAGTTATCTCTACTATACATCTTAGAAGAACACTAGGACTTCAAATAAATCCATAAAATCAGTCAGATGACTTTCCTCTCCTTTTTTAGTAAAGTGTATTCTTTTCAGAATCACATAAGAAAAGCTGGTATATGAAACTGATGAAGAAAATTCCTGGTGTCTCTGCTTATCCACATATATTTCATCACAGTCTTTAAAGAGCCTTCAGACCTTGGATCCTCACATCTCTCTCTCATTTCAACTAGCCCAGTAACTTCTAACAGAAAAATCCTGGTATTCTCTTACATGCATAACCGAAATGTCACAGCATGTAATGGGATACTATGCAGCAACACTCCTACCTTCTTTCCTAAGCCAGCTCTCACAGCCAGACCACCTAAAATTTAGCATGGAAACACACTAGTATGGCATGTCCAAAACACATAGATCTGCTGTACCTGATGTAAGAGCACTCTGCTAGTAAAAAAAACGCTTGTTAAACTTTCATTCATTCTACTAGTAAAATGAGTGGCTCATTCTGGATGATCTTCCTAGTCCTTTGGTGGCAGCACAAAAAACTTTGTTAGAATGAATCCCAGTTCTGTGAAGTTCCTCTGCTGTGATAATGGAGTTTAAAAGGTCTCAAAATGACACGTAACAGGGACAATTCCCCATCAGGGACTGCAAAATTCAGGACAACTGGTAAGTCAAACTCCATCTGCTAACCTGAAGGACTCACTAAACCAATAATAAAAGGGAAAGCATCTTAAGATAAATTATTTCTCGTTTGTAAGATGTCTTCTGAGTCAAACTTCAGTGGCTACACATGTGCAACTACTGTTCCACCACAACTGGAGCTCTGTATTCTTTTTATGAAGAAAGAAAAAATTAACACACTTCTTTCTATGAACAGTGGGAAAGAAAGCATGTGGACAGTGACATATCATCCTGACCACTGAAAAAACTGTTGTCCAACTTCAATTTCCAGGCCTGGGCTTCACCACTGACATTTTTCTACACACTGAGTAGCAGCAATCTCACAAGGCAGAAGAATGAAGTCATATATTACAAAAATTGAATAAAAGCATTTAAATTTTAAAGTGACTTTTATAAAACCCACTGAACAGAAATATGTATATTGTGTAGTTATTAAAACAGTAGCAATTGAAAGTTAATCTTTTACACTAGCCCATGGATTTATCAGTCATACTAGAGTCTGGTTTTCTTCACAGAACTTAGTCATTCGAACCTAAGGATGTAACATTTCATTGTTTTAGGCGCCATGTATCAAAAGCCTATCCCACTACCAAAGAAGTTTCACAGATCTCACTCAACACATCACTGCAACAACCTGCTTGGAAATTAGCGGGATGTTTCTACTTCAAGTTAGGCACGTGCTCTGCTGAACAAGACTCTGATATGCCCACATATGTGTGAACATGAACTCATGGAAAAGGACAACACCAGGAATGGACTCTCTGACATTCAAGATTCAATCATTACTTAGAAAATGCTGTCTGTAAAAAAAACAAAGGCCAAAGGTGCACAGACACCTTTAAACACACCGCCATCTGAGCTGATCTAACTTTAACTCACAGTAAACTCAGTTTTGCTCTGCAGATCTCATTTATTTCCCCTCCATAGCCACAAATTCTACAGTTAGGTTGATTTTTTTCAAAGGTAATTATCATTGCATAAAACAGACTATAATTTTACACTACAAATTTAGATATTTCTATTGTCTCTGATGATTTTTATACCCCTAGACAAGTTACTACTTCCCAGCAGCATACAAAGTATCAAGAATGCCTCAGAGCATATCACTAGCTTCATTCTAAGAATAAATTAGGAACACAAGCACAAAAACATTTGTGACACATACTCTGAAGGAGCATACTATACTTTTTGTGTGCTGTATTTTTTAAAGAGGATCTGCATAGCAAAGGAAAGAAAGAGTAGGGACCTCTGCATTTTGTGGTAGATGAAGGGAACCTTTTTTGCAGGATCTGGGATGTGTTTTTCAAAAAGAAGGTTTTTCACTACAGTAAGGCCCAGTCAAGCCCAGTCACTTATAACAGCAATATTTCCTAAAAATGCAACATGTAGGCAAACAGGAGAGGGAGCACACTTAGCCACTTCTATTCTGTGAACATCTAGTGAAACTTCTCTGGCAGTTTGAATAGTGGAATCCTTTGTTAACATAGCAGCACAATTCCTCAGTCAGGCAGCATTCCCCAGATCTTCCAGAAAAACTATGACCTTTTTTCTATGGCTCTTCAATATTGATTTTGGTGGCTTTCCTTGTTTGTTTTTAAGACATAAACTTGTGCTGGAAAATTCCTAATATTTTAGGTAATTTTTTTTTCCATCATGAAAGCAGCAACAGCACAACCCTCTGACGACATAACTTTCCAGCAGCTTTTAGAAGGAACATGAATTAGAAACACAAATTTCTATTTTTGAGAAGAGACCTGCACTTTATGTATGGACAGTTTCCACTGAAAGCAACTGGACTATCAACTGAGTCAAGGCCACTGAAACTGAAGCTACTTGTCTTGACATCTGTGAAGACCCCAACCTAAATACAGCTTTAAAAACGTCACAGTTTCCCACTGCAGCCTTTTAAATTTTAAATAGCTTGCTAATAATGACTGTGACTACAACGATCAATTTTTTTAAGAGCACCAGGAAAGTAAACACCTTCAATACTACTTACATTACACCTTCTTGCTCAGGTTTCAACCATACAGTTAACGTAAATGAAGCTGCAAGCCTTGGAAAACGGGGGGTAGAAAAGCAATCCTTGCGATTATGAAAAATAAAACTGGAAGCATTGCTGAAAGACCCTGGATGCAAGTCCCTTTTGTCCTCTGTGATGCAGGTACCAAGGCCTTCTGACAGAAGTGGTTTGTAGGACGAAGGGGACGACCTGTATGGACATTCCTGAACACAAAATCTCTGGGTGCAGGATATAATACTTTGAACAGCTACTGAGCTATCACAAAAAGTACTTCGGTCTGGCAGCCCACAAGTGGCTTGAGTTGGCACAATTGACACGTTCTTGAAAGCTCCCACATTTTCAAGCCTAGGGAAATGTCCCTGAGAGCTGACCAACACAAAGGAGTCATAAAAAGTTAAGATTAATGTTTCAATAGCATGAAACAAGAAACGACACCTCAAGGAAAGAGCCCAGCAATTCATGTTTACAAAAAAGCTCCTCCTGATTAAAGCATTTGTAAATAAATAATGATGTCCATGTCGGTAGCAATGTCCTCAGGTGGTGTGCTTTAAGAGTTTATGTAGCATTTCATCCTCAAAACGCTCATGCAGGGGCTCAGTCACAAGGGACATCTATGTCTTCTGGCCAGTGAAATGCACGTGGGTCACAGCCGGGATCTGCAAACCACAGAAAACAGACACGGTCCGTAGGAGGAACACGCTCTTTTGCACCAACAGAGGTGATGATGCCCTGCTAGGGATTTTAAGGGTTTGAATTCTTCTCCTAAAACTGCGGCCAGCAGGCCCACCTGCAAACCTTTGCTGGCTACGCCTGAGACATCTGTGAGCCAGGGCACGGGATTAGGCCGAGTGGAGGGCGCACACGCTCACGGCCGAGCGCAGATTATCCCGGATCCGTCGCGTCACGTAAAGCCGACACTCGGCTTTGCGTGTCACGGCGAGGAGCACGGGACACGGCAGCTCACCGGGGCACGCCACTTCGGCCCCCTAAAGTCTTTCCCGAGGGGTTCGAGCGAGTTGGTCGGACCTCAAGCTCACAGCCCCCCGGCGCTTACCTCAGCCTCGCACCGCTCCCTGGGAGCTGCCAGGCGCCGTCCCCACCGCGCTATGTCGGGACACCCCCCTGTTCCCAGGGGTGCCAGCGAGCGGGAGCGGCGGCCGGACCCTCTCCGGCCGTGTTATCTGTCGTCCCCTCGTGCCTTACCCCGCCGCCCACCTCACGCCGGCTGCTCCTCTCAGCGCTCGGCAAAGCTGATTAAAAAAAACACCACGTTCCCCATCTGTCCCGTGTGGAGCTTTTCTAACAGCGAGCGCCTGCGCCGGGGCGCACGGCCGGGCCGGGGCCGGGGCAGGCGGAGGACGATGGATGAGGTGATGCACCGCCGCTCACGGCGCCCGGGAGCGCAGCGGAGCGGAGCGGAGCGGAGCGGAGCGGGTCGGGCCGGCGGCGCCCGGCGCTCCCCGCGGCAACGCCGCCGCCGTCGCCCGGCAACGCCGCGGCCCCGCCCCCGCCGCGCTTTAAAGCGGCCGCGGCGGCACCAGGGACACCTCCCGGGGAAGGGACCGCGGGGACAGCGCCGGTGACGCGATGGAGGGAGGGAGGGAGTTTGGAGTCGGAGGAGCACGGCCCAGAGCAGGGCTCTGCCGTGCTGCGCTTTCCCCAGCAAAATAAGTGCGATGCAGACACACCGTCCGGACCTTCAGGCGCGTTTTCGTGAACCGCGTTTCTCCCTTTGGTGCAGCTACGCACAGCAGGCACAAACAAGCTGAGAAGCTTGTCGTCAGTGAGCTGAGCGTGAGCTACAGCGGGTTGTTTACGTGTGTTTCTGGACAGAGAAGCTCCAATTAATACGTTCCCCGAAGGTATCTGAAGCATCTATAAATTTTATCTTTATTGTGGAAGTTGCGAGAGCTGCAACCTGGCTGGTATCTTTCCCTATAATTTAGTTGAAACTGCCTCCAGTAACTTGTTACCTTTGCAAGTTTGGACTTTTACTGGCTACATTCTTTGGCAACATATACAACTGCTAAGAAATCATCCTCTGTCATAACTATTAATGCATTTTAACAAGCCCTTCATGCCATATCAAACAAGATCCTTGACCATTCCTGGAACATCTCTGCTTTAATACAGATCTTTTTCCTAAGGTCATAAAAGATAAATAGTAATTCCTGCTGAAGTGTTATCAGTCACTTTGCAGTGTTTTCATGTTCTGGTAGTCATTCAGCATCGTAGCTCTGTTGTCAGAATTACATGCCCTAAAGTATTCAAATGTAAAGAACTTTGTTTGCCACAGAAGGGCTGTGGGGAAAACATTTGTCTCAGGCATGGTGCAACAACTCAGCCCATAAAGCATTTCTGGATAAATGCAGTTAGACCACGGTACCATCAACAGTGCAATTGTCAGAGCTTCTGCACATCAAGAACAAACCAGGTCTTACAGAACACACTGGAGAGAGAACAGACAGAAAACAACCTAGTAATAAAATCTCAGATATTAGCTACCATCTCTAGACATCAAACAATGGGAACAACTGTAAGTCATGGAGCACGCACCTGACAAAGCTGGGAACTTGCCGAGTGGCAAAGGACACCAGACTGACTTGTATGTATTTCCTGGTATTCCTGAAATGTTAAAAAAAATCAGGTTTGGGTCTGTCCCACCCCTTTCCAGCAACTGGCAAGGCTTGCTTCAAGATTCCTTGCACATTTAACAGGTGTAAAAAAAGAAATTCAGGGTACGTTCACCAAAAAAATGCACTTTCTGTTATATTCTGCAAATATTTGACCACCTCCCAGGTAGACTGTAGCATCTTTGAATAGTGCTCACTTTGGGAAAACGGTCCTGACTCATGTTACACCCTCTACTCCCAAAAATAACCAGCAGAGATCAAAATTTTCCCCTTTGCATTTTTCATCCAAATACAAAGACAATAGTACACACCTTGCAAAACCACATTGCAGGCCAACAGCATAATTAGCCAGGTCAAGGATCACTACCTTTTTGTTCATTGGGAGTATAATGAATAAACTACCTGAAAGAGGTTAAAAGATGAGAAATCATCCTAAGGCAAACCTGAGAGTGATTTTGCAGGAAATATGGATCCTGTTCACAAGAGGTTTTGAAGACCCTTTAATGTACATATATGAAAACTTGGAATCCTACCAGGCAAGAAAGTGTGGTAGTATTATGCAATGAATTCTCATGAAGAATTCATTATGCCCATTTAACAGAATTAGAATTGTGGCACAAGGAAAGTGACCTAATTTGAGTGCTTCGAGCTTTTAGTTACAATGGTTCATCTCATCAGAAAAGAAGGCCTTCATTAGATGCTGGGATGCTCTAAGAAACACTGATGCCATTGGGGAATCTGACCTGCATCACAAAGTTGTGACATAACTGGGCACCTGAACCTAATGATTCGACACTGGATCCATGGCAGATCACATCATCTGAAAAAAAGCTTTCCATAGCAGCTGTTTTAGCTGTTTTGTTAACCCATGGATAGCAGTCCCAGGACACACTGAAGCTCTAGGAGGTCAGGACAGGTTGCTAGGGAAAAGGAAGCATAAAGCTTAGTTTGTTATAGAGCAGTCTCTGCCTTGACTAGAAAATTTCGAAGACCACATGTCTGAAATTTGAATGCTCTGAAGCAAAAATTTTATATGAGAAGTTATCTTTCTAAAATCAAGTTATAAGCCCTCAAAAAATAGCTGTTTGCATATGCTCAGTGCATCATCTTATTGGAGATGGCAAAACCACAGGGACTAATTAAAGCTTGTCTTGTATGCAAACTAACACAACAATTGCCAAACTTCAATGATCATCTAGTAGGATGAAGGGATAAAAAAAAAAAATTAAGGGAATGCAGTAATGTACTTATTCAAAACTCCAATATTAAAAAGCTAACATGCACAAATAGTGCACAATTTTATACTCATATAGTGCAATGCCAACTTAAAATATTTCCTAGGATGATTGAAGTAGAATTTCAGGTAGTTCATTTCTCTCCCAAAACACCATGGATGTTCTGCACCATTGCAATTGCTTTTAAATAATATTTTATTAGTGATGAACAAAGTCTTGACAACTAATTTATTCATCAGTTTTGCCTTGTTTCTATTCATAAAGTTCTGAAAAAAATGCAGAATTTTGAATTGTATTGTAAGCTTGTTGTTGTATATCATGTTCTGAAAACAACTTACACCAATATTAGCTTCTATTTGTGCAGCGTTGAGTAGTTGTATGCTATTTTTGCTCTTGTGTGAAGTGACCTATGTGTACTAGCCCACGCAGCATGACTTTAAAGACCAAGCTGAAGTGTACAATTCAAAATTCACTTTCAGTGAATATTCATAAAGACTTGCTTTTATGAGTGCTTTTTCTGGTAAAACTACACCATTTGAATATTTGCAGGAAATTAGCATATAAGATCCATTTGCATTGCTGAGTCAATATGTATTTCAAATTTAACTGTCTAGCAAAATTATTTTTTCCAGTATTTTGCAAGGAATAATAAAACTACAATGCAAGTACATTTTAATAGCTTGAGGGGAGTTGATCATGACAACCGAGAAATAATTAACAACTTATGTTTTAAAGGGGAGGAAATTCTGTGTAAGCCAGTGAAATAAATATTAGAGTAAAATTTCCTGAAAGCACAGGAGGAGGCGGCAAGTATTTTATAGAGCTGTTAAGAGCCTTTTAACAGCTTTAGAAGTACAGTACATCACACTGCTTATTTTAGCACCAAAAACCTCCTTTGTTACTAGAAAGGCAGAAAGGAAAGACTCTTTTAGGCAACAAGTTTTTCAGGCTTCCTTCACATGAAAATTCTGAGCTGGACTCTAGTTCTCCACATGGTAAATCCAGAGAAAGGAAACTTCTGCAAGGAGTTGTTTACACATAATTTCAGTCACAATGATAGGCTGTAATAATGGCCTGTCCAAGCAGGAAAGACCATCCTATACAGCTGGAGCACTTGGACTCTCACAGTCAACCTTTCCTCTCCTTACAGCATATGTTATTTCCTCCATATCTTCTCCCACCCCATGCCATCATATGGTTTCCTACCAGTTCCCAGAACAGGACATGTACAAGTAACAATTTCTCTTTTATTAGTCTGTTCTCAAAAAACAAACAAACAAACAAAAACCCAACACCAAACATTTTTCAGTGTATCCTCTGGCCTGCAACCCTTTTAATATGTTATCTGTGCTTAATTATTCAATTATCTGTTTTCATCAACACCTTCTCCAGACTCTCAGTCAAATCCCTGCTCCTACTCTTCATTTTCCTTCAGAGCTTCTGCTATACTCTCGTATTTCATGGCTGCCTCCAGCTGACTGCTCCTCCAGTCAGCTGGAGGAGCAGTCAGCAAGCAGTCAGCAAGCAGAAATCCTGTGAAGAGACTTACGCTTGAGACATTACAGAAGACAATCCTGATTACAAGTGTCAGACAAATTCACCAAAGATAATATTTCTTTTAAAAACTCTTTCCTTACATTCAGAGATGTCCTGTGGACTGCACCATATATGACCATAATAATTGCCTCCTATAAATATTCAGTTTCTGCTTTTTCTTCCTGAAAATTACCATTTCACATTTCTCAAAATACCTCACCTATCTTTATATTATTTTTATCAAAAAACCCTGCATTTATGTCTTGCTCCTTCAGCTTCTAAATTCACTTCTATTTCACAGCCCCCCTTATTGCTTCTTGCAAATCACTACATTAAATTAACTCATATTTATCATTCCCAAGGACATGCTCCTTCCACAAACATCTTCCTCCTATTTACACCTATAAGGATCTGATTGCTTTCTTTTTAGACCAACTCTTCAGCAAGCATCAGGTCCCTCAAACCTTTATCCTCTACCCTCAGAATCCTTATTTCACACCAATTTCTTCTGCTGCTTTTCAATGTATCCCTCTCCTTCACAGCACAGACTCCTCATTAATTCTCTGACCTTTAGTTTTGCCTCTCTCTTCCTATTCACTTTCCCTTCCCTCTGAAAGCTTCCACCTGAACTCTCCTCAGTCCAAAGTTCTCCAAAGTTTGTGGTAAATGTTTTTCTTCTCAAGGGCTCTCTGTCTTCTATGTGTCATGAGGGAGAGACCTGGAGGAAAAACTCCAGAGTGGTTAATTGGTTATTGCCGTGCTTTGCCTAGATGCTGGGATAGCAGACCCAGTAACAGTGATGCAGAAGCTTCATCGTCTCCAGAGCAGAATCACACTGCCCTTCTTTCCTGTATAGGACACATTCAGGTCTCCTCATGCCAGGAGGTGCAATTAAATACTTCCTGCTTTACCAATGAGATCCCTGATGAGCAGCAGTGGCAAGACACAGGGGAGGAACTGCTGCTCCCCCCCCACGAGGAACTAAGAGGAAAACAAGTTGAGTGTTGGCTAGTTTTCTCTCCCTCCTTGCCCCTCCTTACAGCTCACAGTGCAGCATTGCCTTCTCAAGTAATAGTTAGCTCTTCAAACCATTTTCAGCAACCAGGACCAATTTACTCCCTCAATCCTGTGGAAGGCCATAGCTGCCTCAGGAGCACAGTGCAGTTGAATTCAGGTCCTCTCTCCACTTCAGACTGATA
The DNA here is from genome assembly GCA_035041135.1 of Platyrinchus mystaceus. Lineage (NCBI taxonomy): Eukaryota > Metazoa > Chordata > Aves > Passeriformes > Tyrannidae > Platyrinchus > Platyrinchus mystaceus. The sequence goes on along the minus strand of JAWWLV010000121.1, from coordinate 20,201,341 downwards.
CAGAGCAGGAACTTTACCATACCTACTGTTTCGCTCAAAGGTTCCCCTGTTATATTATGTGCCATCTTTCAAAGGCGTGCACAAGTCTCATGCTTTTCTTTAAAGCAGTGATCCCTCTGCTCCTGGTACCTCTTTTCTTCAAGAATAATTTTAAAACTGTTACATTCAAAGAGACAGCAGTCTCCCCAGAGCCACTGAGTTAAGCTCGCTACACTTCCGCCTGTAAGTGAAACACATTAACATTATTCATCATCCTAACTTTGAGGTGTTCATTATTCCCAGTTATCTTTAATAAGTGTATCTGCTGTAACTGCATACACATTTTTGCGTAAAGGCATTTTTTACACCTTAGTCTATACCATAAATTCTAAGGAGTATTAGCATGCACAGTGGGTTTTCACACTTTTCTAGAATTCTAGGATAAGTATAGCTTATTTTTAAAAAAATAAAAGTACATCCTTCTCATAATAAAATTCAGATGCTAGATTAAAGGAGGCTACTCAGAGAAGAAACAAAGCAGTCAGAAAATCAAAATTCTAATCAGAGCTCAGAAATTAGTAACTGCATGTCTGTGCCTTGGTTTCCTTATCTAGAAATCGAGAAGATTGATACCGACTTTAGCGAAGCACAATGACATGTGCAGGAAGGAACAAATTACCAAAGAATTATCAAGAGCAGTAAAATTTCTGAGTTTAACTGTCAAATGTCAAAACCAACCCTCTTTCTGAAGTTCAAGAAACTGCTTAACTTAGCAGTAAATCTAGCTTTAGCTATGAACAAAAAGGTCTACTGTTAAAAGCCAAAAAAAGGAAGTATTATATGATGGCTGAATGCTCCAACAGACTTGTCCTGTGAAATGCTAGAGGGCAGTCAGTAATTAGGATCACATGGCAAAAGAAAATTGATAGTAAGACCCTACGTCTTTATAAATTTTTCCTATATGACCAACTAAAATCGAAATAGGATTAATAACATGAAAATACATACTAGTAGTCACAGCAACAAATTATAGATTATCTACTGGTGAAGACATTCTAAAGGAGAAAGCCTAGAAATTCCTTCAAAGTGGTGGGTGACAGCACCGGGAAGCAGAGGAACCTCCCACAGCAAGAGAAGTGACTGTAGAGAAACAGATCTTTTGTTGTTTTTCTGCACAAAACTCCCAGTGTGAGGAAAGGCTGATTTAACTGCATTCTAGTTGAATAAATGTAAATCTAGACAGCACAAGAAGCAAGTCCAGTGGGAGATAAGGACACAGCATAGGAAGTGTGTCAGGATAATCAGAGGGAAAGGGTGCTGGTAGAGCATGCAGCAGAACCAGTCTAACAGCTGACTGCTGCCCAAATGGGCAGTCCCACTCCGCCCAGAGGATTTAGCAGATTGAATCCACTCACCGAGGAGTCAAGTGAGTGCCAAAGTTGGGTACAAGGATATTGGCAAGAACAGGATCACCCTTTCTATATGCAGCAAGCTTTTAGATGGTCTCAGTCTGCTTTGAGAAAGCATATTCCAAGCTGTGTATTTATTTGATCTTTAAGGTCTCCTTCCAAGGCCAGGGCTAGTGGCAGTTTTTGAACCAGTTATATAGAGTGAGGCATAACTTTGTGCTTCCTGGTGTCTTTCTCCTCAGAAGAAGTAGAGGAGAAGAGGCCCCAGAGAATTCAAAAACTACTAGCTAAGTCAAAGCATATCTAAATTAGTTACACCATTGATGGAAAAGGAGGGAGACTTCAGTCATGACACATTCTCCTTGTCTGTATTCAGTCCACCTGTAATTACACGTATCTCCTTGACAAAGCCCAACACATGATGACCAGAATCTTAAGATCATCAGAAAATAGAGCAAGATGGACAGAATGTGTGCATAAGATAAATAGGACATCGCTAAATAGACAAAATCATAGGAAAATGTGTTCTTTTTTTTTTTTGTGAGAGGCAGAACTACTTTGTGCCATTATAATTGTATTTTCATGACCATCCTAATGAATATGCACAAATGTAGGTGTAACTTTCATCAGGAGTATGCAAAAATGCAAGGAATTTGGTACAGCCCCAGTCCAGTTGATTCCTCTGTAAAATCTCTGAGGAAACGTAATTCTTAATATCCCAGTTTTCCCAAGGGAAGAGAAACAAACTGTATGTGCATCAATATGCTTATATTGATACAGCCAAAGATGGGAATGCATTGCTTTGGCTTTATCAGTATTGCTGTAAAAATTAAACCGATGCATAAAGAGAATGTTCAAATAGCAGGCAATGATCCCATTGCACTTTGCACGTCATTTATTTTAAATATATATATATTTTTAATCAAGCTAATTTCCTTAATACATATTTTATAAATCTCATAATTATGAGATTTTTCTTGCAGAGTTGGTCTTGGGGCAATGAAAAATTATCAAGCTCAAGTGAGAAGTGCTAAATAGCTGGGGGTTCCTATAGCCTCAGCTACACATCCATAGTCTTAGACAGGGACTGGACAGAGAAGTCTCATTCCATTAGGATACTCTGCAAAGGAGAGTGACAGCTGCATTCACAGGAAAAGCCTCAAGACCAATGAGGACACATGACTTGGCTTGGGCCCAAGCAACACTGTTGAGGTTTAAATCCTCTCATTCAAGGACACCTTGACAAAAATCACGCAAACATCTATATTTATGCCTTTCAGCACTTGGATGTTTGGGATAGAGAAAAGTAATTACTGTCATCATCCACACACTTGATGTTAATTTTTAATACAAATTTTACCAAGTAACACTAAAGATACCAGCATATCAGCATAACATGAGGATGACAGTGTAAATGAGAAAGCGGCTTCATATTACAGTCCAGTTTTCAGGGCTAAGATGACTACTGATGAATCACCTGATTTGCATATTTAAAAGGTGCAATTTACTTCCAAGTCATTAAAATAGATTCCAGAAGTCCCTTGAATACATACTGCTTTTGTTAAAACTAATTTTTTTAAGAATACAATTATTTTTGAAATAATCTTTTAAAATTATTCAAGAAGCAGTTGTCCACAAAAAAAAAAAAAAAAAAAAAAAAAAAAAAAGAAAAGATTCGCTTTATATTTTTTAAACTTACTCAAAATTAACTCAGTCATATAAATGACTGATGTGTACTTCATGGTTTGTAATCTAAGCATTTCACTGAACATCCAGCCTTTTGACACTTCTGTTGTCTACTTCAGAATTTTTCAACAGTTGAAATGACTTTCAGTTTTAAAATTATTTTAAATTTTGAAACTTATCCAGTTATCCCCATAGCAATCCCATGTTCATACAACTGGAAAAATTAACATGTGTATGAAAGTTTCATGCATAAGGGACTGGGTTTAGAAGAAAGCAAAGCCTTCTGACTTCAGTACTCCAACCTAGAAATAAATCTGTTATGAATGACAAATGACTTGTGATATTACTTCCTAGTTTCAGAGATAACAGACTCTTCAAAGTATAGAATTTTATGTTCTACGAACTTTTTCAGCCATGTTTCAGCTTATAGACTTGTTCACTTGTACCCATCCTAGCTATAATTCTGATTTTTCCAGCCATCCTCTGAGGACTGAACTTTGATCTTTTGTTGTGGCTTACTAACTTTTCAGGAGAACTAGCAATGACATTGGGGTTCAGATGAAGAGATGACAATTTGATGGTTCTTTTACCTTTGACAGTTCATTAACTGTGGGCAGAGAGTGGATCACCTATATCTCATAATTTCCATTCTGCTGGGAAATTTTTTTCTCTAAATGAAAAGAAACATACATAGGTGATTTCAGGATAGGCATAAGTTTTCATGATTATTCTTGCAACCAAAATCCATGCCGTCAAAATTTGTTGCCAGCTTTTAATTCTCTTGTAGCAGTTGGGCTCTATGTACAATTTTCTAATTTGATTTTACCCCAAATCAAGGTGTAAAGTAAACTGAAGTTATATTTTTTCCCTTTTCCTTTTTTTTTTTTTTTTTTTGGTGAATGCTGAGAAAGTTTTGGAACTACAGAAGTATTGATATTTAGTCATATTGGTAAAAGTACTGGGAACTGCTCTAGTATGTCTGAGGCCCAGCAATGCTGGGACCTCACTATCATCATGAGCAGAACATTAGATTAAACTTCTAATGGTATTTGCTCTCTATGGGAAAGACTAAGGATACCCTGTGTGTACTTATGGCAAGTGCACTTTGAAATCACATTTCTCCATCATGAAATGTGCTCTTAACCTGCTACAGAGGTTGAAGGAGATATCCTATCAAACTGTTCTAATTGAGCATATTAAAAAAAAAAAGTTCATAGCTTGGTTTCATCCTTCTCAGCTTATTTTACACAGTAGGGCATTGTTTACCTAGATATCAAGAACGATGAAATTCAAGACTGAAACAGCTTTGTCCAATTTTTTTTGCATAATTCAGTATTACAGAAGTGTGTCCCATCTTTCAGCCTTATGTGAACAGCCTGACTGAAATCTGCAGGAAAATTTACTCAGAAAGGCTGGGGATCATAAATTTGGTAAAAATGGTATAAATTTAGTCTGAAGAAATTTTAATTTGGAAGTAATGATCCAGGAAGACATGGTTAAACGCATTGCAGTCTTACAACAGAAGTGGAACCTGGGAAACCCTGAAGCCAACCTGAGCCTTCAAGGTGTTTGGAGGTAGCCCAGGGTATTGATACAGGACCTCTAGCATGACTCAAAACAAGATAGCTCAGGGTAGGTCTTTCTCTGTTTTGTTTTCTCATTTCAACTCCTGAACTGAAATGTTCAGCGTCAAAGTAAAATTATGTGTCTAATCTGGGAGATGAATCCTTTCTCTTTTGACAGATTCTCAAATTAGTCTGCCTCAGCTCCTGTCAGCAGAACCGGTCAAATGACAGATGAAAAAGATGGCAGCCAAGGTGTAGAATTCTTTTTCACCTACAATGTGCTGATTTATAGGAGACATTGTCCCTCTTAGGATACTTTAAATGATTTTAGGAATTGTTCTTCTCTTCCTTGCTTCTAAGATGTTTTTGTCATACTTTACACTACGTAAAGATCATACTCAGTTTGTGGAGCAATTAAAGCAATGAAAATACAAAGGACAGTCTTCCAAGTCCTTACTTCCAGGAAAATATTAATCACCAATAAGTCCAGAGATTAACAAAAAGAGGAAGAAAACAGGCATCTGCAATTTGAGATTTATTCCAGCTCTGTAATGCAGAAGTGGAGCTCACTTCCAGAAAGCCAATTCATAATCTTTCCTGAGCATCCGTTTAAAGAAAGGGTAACTACAACCGAAGTGGGATGAAATGTTTGCTCCCCCTAACCCATGTGTTGTCATACACATCTTCTTCCAGTAGCAGGCTTGGCCTCTTCCACTTGCCAGTGCTCTTTCTTATTCAAATGAGATGAAAACTGCTGGTAGGCAAATAGAATAAAAAGAGAGCTGACAAGATACTGTGTCTTGCCTTCCCCCTGCTCCATACCGCAATTGCAAATCTTTTTATTTTGAGTATTTTCTATAAAGGCTTCTGTGTAGAAAGTGCCTGCTAGTCTTCAGCATTCGTGACCAACATGTCAGTCTCTTATAATCAAGAACTGGGATACTTCTCCCTGCCCTGTAAAGCTCCTGAGGGTCTCTCCACTGATACATCAGGGAAGCCTGAACTAAAGCACCAACAGCAACACATAAAAAGAGAGCTGAAATAGCATGAGGAGCAGGGACTTGAGGGTGTTTTTTTCACAGGATGCCATGAAGCCAAACACTCCTGGCTATAAAAAGCATATGCGAAACACTACTAGTCTGATAAGTAGGACACATTTTTACAAATTTAAATAAAACACTGAGCATCACTGAAACCATCTGAAACCTGTTTGATATGTTAGTCCACAGTAACAGCTGGATAGCAAGTGACAGAGAACTTGAAAGATGCTGAAAGCCTTCCTTTTGAAGCTGTCAGACTGAACACTAGCTTTTTATTATAGAAACTACCCCCACCCCATGGAAATACTGAGGGCTTGACTGTATTGCAGATGAATATAGAAGTAAAATATTCATGGATAGGTTGCCAACATTCTTTAGCCTGGATGTGGAAGACCAATCTCTATGGAAGAAACTCAGTCTATGTTTTTTCAGTCCTTTATTTCTCTCTAAAAAGCCAACAAGGGGAACAAGTTCTGTGATGTGTACACCTGCATGGTGGAACTGCTTTATTTGGATACTTACATCGTCTCCCCCCTGACATATCCTGACTGAGTCAAATTTACCTTCACATAAGCACTGCACAATGATAACTTTGTTGTCACCAAATCAGACTGGATCAAGTTGACAAGGAATTAAATATTTCCATCATCTAGTATTACATTCCCAAAATATATACATAAGTCTGAAGCAATACTCTTGTACATTCCTTTTCCATTTTGCTTCAAATATTAAGCACGTTGATAATATTCACCAGTACCCTAAGTCATAAAGGGAGAATGTTGAGTACTGTAAAATAAGCTTCAACTAAGTGATTGCAGGTAGAATAAGTTTATAAGAGACAAATACATGACAAATAAGCCTTTTGTACCGAGTGCAGATACAGAGGCTTTTCTGGGGAGTAATTTAGTCTGCCTAAATTAAGTTTCTTTGCAGAATAGTTCAGAGGAGGAGCTAAACCACTACTTCTGGTCCTGACTGACTCCAAGATTCATATCTTGATTTCCTCATGTCAGAGATATATCTTACTTATATCCAAGAAATGTTCTAAAATGACTGTATGAGATTCCCAGATTCTTCAGTGCATGTCACATTTAAATGTTTACTACTGTAATGAATATTAAATAGTTTTCAAACAACTGTCCCAGAACAAAATAGCAAACGGCTCATTCATGTCAACTTCAGACAATACTGAAGTGCTACTTCGCTACATTTAACATTTTTGATTCCGTAGTTGAGTAATTTAAGTAGCTTATTTTAAAACAAGTTGTTAATATTCATAATTTGAAGCAACTTACAGGCCAGCTCTTCAGTCAGTGTGAAGACAATACAATGCTACTGCTCTCACCATATCACAGACCATATCCCTTGGCTTTGAAGACTCCTACTGACTCAAATCACAGCTGAAGATGTAGCCCACAATTTAAAATTCACTGAAAAACAATTTAAGCCTTCAAACTTAATATTTGCTTGTGTTCATGCTATAAAGCTCAATGACTATAATAGTCATGGAAAATTAACGCTGAAGGGGCACAGACTAATTTAGAATGAATTTGTTTTAAACATGGATGAAGACAATTCATTTGCCTGATTGCCTAGAGAAATGAAGTTTTGGATGATGAAATTGAGACCAGCTGTTGAGAGATCAGGAAACTCAAAAACCTGGAGGATGAGGGTGAAGACAGAAATCAGCAACGAGGAGAAAGCTGTCCAATTTCTGTAGGAAAAAAGTCAAGAAAGCAGGCAATCTAGAGGTGAACTAAGATACTAATTCTTATGAAGAATTGTAAATTTACTTACTAGAAAATTTCAGGATATAAAGGGTGAATAAAATTATTTTTTAAAATATAGTTTATGTTTCTGCTTTGTTGGTGCTTGGGAACTTTTCAAATAGACTACCACAAAATATTTTCTGGGTAAAATTTATCTTTTTCTGCCACGTTTTTAAATTTTTTTTCTGGAGCCAGACCTACTCTGCTTCCATGTAGTCACCAGCCTGTCAGAAGGAACATCAGCCTTGGCATCCACACGCCTTTGTGTTAGGCTGGTCATGCCATCACTTCTCTTCTAGGACTCTGCAAAACACAGATGGGCTCAGATCTCTGTCAGGCATCTTAGAAACTGGAGTTAACTGGCCAGCCACCTGCGACAATGGCAACTGTCTGAAGAACTCAACTTTCCTTTTCCACTCTGCATTTACAGAAAACCTGTCAAATTAGCTGTGGCCATTATGAGCTTCTAATTAGGCCTCTCTGAAGACAAGGTCATAGACTATTAAAGGGACAAAACAGGTTAGCAAAAAACTAACAGCCCCAAGTACAGCAACTTTGCTTTTGAAAACATCCAAATGCCACAGAGCTCTTACAAGGAAAGGTGAAGAAAGGTGCACTGTACCTTAGGGTGATCTTAAGGTCAAACCAGAAAGCTTGCAAGAGTCCATAGCTTTGTGCTCATATCTATTACATTTTGGTGAATATAGCTTTGTTAGCATACTCTTCCCTTACTGTATTCCAGAATCATGAGGCAATTGGTTTACACTGTGACATTCTCATATCACAAAAAATTTGGCTGCAATTAAACGAGAAAATACTGGATACTTTGGTTTGCAAGGCAACATGAAAACACAAAGCCTGATGAACAGCCCCTTAAATCCCTAACAATGACTTAAGGAATAAAATAACAAAATGAAACTATGTGGAGGTTAATGCAGATACCAGATGGGAGACTTAGAGAAATGTCTGCAGTTAGCAGCACGAGGAAATCTGAAGGCCAATATGTGCAGACATTATGGCAGATAAGGTAGTGGAAAGTAATCCTCACAATGAGATAATATAGCTTTTTCATATAATTATGATATTTGAAAAAATGTAGTAACTTCATTTGAAATATCGACATCTAGTCAGCATAAGCTATAACATTAATAGGCTGAGTAAAGAGAATAAATAGTTTTATCCTATTTAATCATAAATTTGGCTTAATGACCTTTATCTGATTATATGAGCAGCCCAAGCAACAATATTAAATAAATAAATAGAATATTAAAAGATTGTTAGCAGATAAGCTGCTTGGATATTTCCAGATTAAATGTATTTGGGGGAGGGAGCTCTGTCATTTACCAGTATATACATTTTCAAAATTAAGATGACTGCACAGGTGCTCCAGCTGAGCCCCAAGTCTGTTGCTGTCCCTGCCCATTGCTGTGAAAAACCTATCCTTGGCACCCTACTGGGAACCAAACGATTTTTCAGGAGAGATTCTGGTTTGGCCCTTAGTCATGCAGCTAAATTTGTCTTTTGATAAAACCCAGGGGAAAAAAAAACCCAAACAACAAACAACAAAAACTAAAAAACAGCCTCATAACTAAAATGTGTTCTCTTTCTTTTGTTATACACAAATACTAGTCACTATATAGTTGTCTAATGTGATTAACCTAAAGAATTAATAAAAATGTAAGATCTAGGTTGTGCTCTTAAGCTTATATTAAACACAGGTAACAAACTTCTGCTCCCAGGTGGACACTGCACCGCTTCACACGCTTTGTTTCACCTTGCCTGAACATAAACATTTTCTCAGCAATGGTACCAGCATGAAATGCAAAACAAACAAAACCATAAAATCCACAAACAAACAAACAGTACCAAACCAAAACCCACAAAAAACCAAAATCCCTTCCACCACAATTTTCCAACCTTTGTTTTCTTATCTTTTTGTGCAGCCAAACCTTCAATTTAACTGGAGAACTGATTCACTTAGAGCAAAATACTTTTGCCACATTTGGTGTTTATTTGTTTGGGTTTTTTGTTGTGTGTGTGTTTGTTTTGTTATTTTGGTTAGGTTTTGGGTTTTTTAAAACAAGGTCTTATTTCCAGCATCATGACAGAAAGCCCTGCTGACATACTGGAGCAGGCAAAAGATTTAAATCAGTACTTTTGTTGAAGACAGACCTTCACCATAAGTCAAGGTGCCTGATAACTTTCTAAACAGGCTTGATTAGTAAAGCAAAAATAATATATTATAAATAAATTCTCAAATGCAGGTGTTATCGCAGAATGACACTGGCTGTATGATTAGGACAGATAATGTTTCATCCTGGCTTATGGATATATTTGCATCTAGAGATCAAAATGAGAATTTTATCCCATTGGCAAGTATAGAATCCATGGTTTAATGGGAAAAGAAGGTTACAACATGGGGTCTATCTTTGTAAAAGATTTATATACATATATATCTCAGATACAGCAGAAAAATAAAATATTAGAGGCAAATAAATGAGCCTTAATATGGGTTAAAACAATATTTTTGCAACTGACATTTTATCCTTGCAAGTTTTCCAAGTCTAAAATACTCTACACGTGAGTCCTCTACTCTGAGATTTTTCTCCAGTCTCCTGAACTTAAATTTCCACTCTTGCAAAACAACCTGTTCAGGTCAAATGGGGAAAGCAACTGCTTTCCTCACTGTCTGACAAGTCTCTAGAAGACCATCACTAAGCACTTTTGAGAGGTACCTGAGGAAGGGATAGATATGCTTAGAAGCAGCTATTCTCTTGTAAATGACCATCATCCCTATGCCCCCATCCCCAGTGAAACATTCATCCTACCCTGCACCCTAAAAAGAGCTCAGTTGAGGGGTCATAACTTGCTACATGCATTTACTTTTGGTCTTAAATTACATATTTAAATCTGTAGGAGAGAGAAAATGAGAGATGCATGGTGTTTTGCCAAAGAATGTTTGCTTTAATTGTAGCAAGATTTTTCTGCTACTGAAGAAACATCCATATTGAAGATTCAATCTATATATGTCTCCCAAAACAAATTATGTATGCAATAAGAACCAGAAAGCATTATGTATTTCATTATACATTTAATCTTGAAATATATAATATTGAAATTTCTATGTATTTGTGTTTGCAAACAGTAATGAAAAAATTAATTCTGATATTCACAGAGCAGTGAAATCCAGATTTCTATAGCATTGCATTCCCTAACTCTCCCTTCTCATCATCAATGTCCCTCATTCCCCTTCCCTATCTACTAAGTCACCCCGACTGTACCCTCAGCCTCCTTCCTTGACTTTCATAGAATCATAGAATATCCTGAATCATCGAAGTCTGACACCTGGCCTTGCATAGGACATCCCCAAGAGTCACTTCATGTGCCTGAGAGCGCTGTCCAAACAGTTCTTGAACTCTGGCAGGCTTGGTACTGTGACGTCTTCCCTGGGGAGCCTGTTCCAGAGCTCAACCACCCTCTGCGTGAAGAACCTTTTCCTGATATCCAACGTAAACCTCCCCTGACATAGCTTTGTGCCGTTTCCTTGGGTCCTGTCACTGGTCACCACAGAGAAGAGATCAGTGCCTGCCCCTTCTTTAATGAGAGGATTCTCTGAAACTTCCTCTGTACCAATTGCCAGTCAAAAAGCCAAAGAACTACAAGCTTTTTGTCAGAGAAGAATTAAATTTGAGCTTCTTCATCTTGCTCTGACCTTTCTTGAAACTTGCCAGCCCTGAGTATTTCCAGGATTGTTAGCCTATTCTCCCCCTGCCAATTTAGGATGGAGCAAGACAGTGAGATATAGAGGGGAGTAGGTAGAAATTGCTACAGCCTAAGCCTCACAGATGAAGAAAGCAGAGTTTCTTCCTTACATGAACTGCAAGAACGGATGCTGAACACTCTCTAGCCACCTTTTGCAGCCTATTGAATGTATTTGTTTGGGAAAATAAAAATGACAAATTGACTTTTAGATTAATGGCTACCATATTGGTAATGTACAAATCACTTTTAACAGCCACTATTAACTTGGTAAAGAGAAGCTTGCTAACTGCTCTTTAATTAAGTACACTTAATGACCTTAAGGGGATTAGTAGTCTTGTCTGATAATCAATAAGCATGGCAAGATTGCCACCCCATAGACATGGGCTAGAGAACAAAATTAATCTGGACAGATTAGTTCTACCTAGTTTGGTTTGTTTCCTAAGACTCTTTCAAAATCACTTCAGTTTAAAATATTTATGAAAATATATTAAATGTGTACTAAATAGAATATGTTTCCACATGATTTTTCCTCATTTAGCCAGTATTTAAATGGTATAATATGCTTGTTAGCAAAATCCTGTACTCTGGGCAGGAGCTAGTGGAGATAATTTTAGAAGAAATTTAAAAAAAAAAAAAAAAGAGTGAATACCCATGCTGCAGTCTCCAGAGAAAGCTGGAGGCTGAAGGAGAGTGAACATGCTGCCTTGAAGACCTAGAGTGAAACATTGTCCCCACAAAACAATCCTCAACAGTGGCAGAATTTCTGCCTGCCTCTGCCAAAGCCACCCTGCCCGCACAAGGTTTTCTCTTCCTCCTCTCTCTTAGGCTGCAGCCAAGCTAGAGGCTGCTGTAGGGGCACCCCATCTCAGGGCTTTAATTCTCGCCACAGTCCCCATTCAATGCAATGCCGCTTGTTTTGTTTTCTGTGATGGCTGGAACCACTCCCAACATCCATAAACACGAAGACCTTCCTTAACACAGCCTTCCTCAGCTCCTCCAAGATAATGTCTTCTACTGCACCTCACTGTGCTGCCTTCCCTCTCCTGTCTTTCCCAAAATATCTACATTTGGGGCTCTAGCAACACCAGCTCTGCCCAGCTTAACTTAGTCAAAGTAATTAATTATTTTGTCCACTCTCCAGCAGCTCCCCCTTCCCTAGCCAGAATTCCCCTCCACAAAAAGCCACAAAGGACTTGTAGGACCAGAAAGATCCACCCTCCATGCCCCAGGTCTTCTGCTTAGGGCTGCTCAGAGGATGTTGCCCTCATTTACACGGGTCTTTCTCCTCTGTGGATGACCTTGGGCTACCCAGAGGGAGCTGCAAGTGTTGTGTTCTTCCTTCGCATAACATGAAGTAGTTTGTTTTCTGGTTATTCCTGGGTGTAGAAGTTTGTCCTTACTCGGGGTTTAAGAGAAGCCAAGGTGTTACATGCCACTGATTTGTGTGCAGGATACAATTCAATCTAAGACAAATTTTGGTCCATTGGATAAAGCATAGCAATTTTATTCTTTCCATATTCTTGGCAAATAGGAGGGAACCTTTTGCAGAAAACAAATATACAGATAATTTTTTTTAATTACTACTTTTAAGGTTTACATGTCCACCTCAAGACACCTGCCTCATCTGAGCACTCAGATTCATCCCTTCAGTTTGAGGACTGGGGTTCAGAAGAGAAGCCAAGAAGCTTTGCACTGCAAAAACACCGCAAGTGTAAAATGCAGAGAAGAGTTCAAATGGGAAAAAAAAACATTCTCTCTGGCAAAATATAATCTTTCAGGAACAAATATATACATACAATCTAATAATAATTTGGAAGATAAGATAAATAAGCAGTTATGCTTAAGCGTAGTTTTATGAATAGCACTGTTGGTTCTTCCCTTTTCCCTGAAAATAAAACACCTCCCTAGGTCTTTCAGTCCAAGTGTCATGCCTGCAGTAAATCAGGGGGACTTAATTGCAAAAGAGAAGCCTCTGTAAGACATGCATATAGTATATTGACACTTAGGCTACCAGAAGCCATAGGGATATTAAAATTGATTTCCAACAAGTTCAGGCCTTCTGCTTTCTAATCCTGTATCCCACAAATATATATTAACACCACTCCCTAAACAGGGGTAATTAGCTTCCAAAAATAGCTGCCTATATAGAATGTGGAATATAGATACTCAACTCACCTTCACATAGTTGAATGTCAGCTGCCAAAGTGCACAGAACAGTTCACATACTGACCAGGATGGGACTTTACTCCTCTTAGCTTCATGGGAAAGCCTTTGCACTTAATTAAGCACTTGGTATCTAATGAGCTCATCCCGGATGTCTCACTGTTATTTGTGCCCACTCACCACACCATTTTTTAGTTAATTATGGTTTACCTTCAGCTAAGGCCTTCAGATCAGAAGTACTTCCATTGAACATGCTGATGAAGTGCTTCATCCCCCACTTAGTCCAAACGGTTCAGCTTGCCCAGGCTTTTAATTGTAGTTAAACCACCAATCTGATGTATTTTAAGTAGCTCCAACTACTGTTAGCATTACTCTCTGACAGTGCCAGGCAGGTCAGAGAAAATGCTGTTTCACCCCAGACCAGATATTGTTCCCAAGAGCTAAACCACATCTGACTCAAACTAACAAAAAAAATAGCTTCTCTCTTTCTACCCTAAACACAGAGGGATTAGGACCTCCTCTTTTCCTCAGGCTTCCTTGTCCAAGGGCATCACTTAATCTCATGTCAGCTGAGAGCAAATTAGGCTCAAGCATCTGGGAGCCTCCTGCTGGTCACAGGTGTACACAAAGACCAAAACAGCCCCATCAGCTCCAAAGGGGAACCGAGTTCAGATCACTCTTCGGTTTCTATCACAAAATCAAAGAGCAATGCTCTGATTTTTTGTTAAGATACCTCTTTATCCCGTTATTTGCCTGCTACCTTGATAGCCTTGTTGGCCCATTTAATATTCTGCACTGACTTAATACTACTACTACTATTAACTATATTGACTCCAAGAGTGGTAGGCTGTTATGAATGTAACAAAAAAAGTAAGCTTTTATCCTCTTTCTGGATGCATACTCCATTCCTACATATATTCTTTCTGTCTTCCGTCCATAATTGGCTCTCTCCCCCACCACAGCTGCATTTTCTTCCACGTACAGGTCTCTTTTCCTTTCTGCAGATTTTGCCTCCCTCATCTAACATGGACATGACCTTCTCATCTTCAAATTCTTCCAAATCCATGGGCATGCTTGATGACTGCTGTATGCTACCCCTTCTGGCCACCATTAGTTTATTTATATTAACCAAACTCTGCTCCAGATCCCCATTGCTGTTGGCATGGTCTATAAATTTAAATAGATTTTTTTATGCATTAGGTAAGTCCTTTCTGATACTCATTGCTTTGCCAAAATGAAGTCTACTGAAAGAAGTGCAATTTGGCTGGGCCACTGTGCCAAATAAAATTAATTTATCTTTAAGCTGGAACATCTGTTAAGAGCATTTGACTTCATGAATGGCATTGCTAAACTGCATCAGTCCAAGGCGCGTGTTGTGCTGCACAGGTATTGAGTCACAGAGCTTCTGTTGCCTGCTTTTAGACACTGAGGGAGGAAACAAAGAGGAATAAAGCCTCAGAGCCACACATTGTGGGGATTTGGTTCCCAGGTACCATTGTATTTGCTGCAGTGTGACCCAATGTGATCCGAAATGTGGTATATTTTCTATGAATCTCTCATGTTCAAGTACACTGCATATGTTCCCCCCATGAAAAAAAAAATACCCTAAAGTAAATAGAAGTAAGGAGACAAGTTAGCTTTTCTTCCTAGTTAATATCACCTTCCTCTCCCCAGCTGTTTCTGTTATAAGTCTATAAAGATGTGGTACAGTCCTAAAAGGATGTCATAGACTCTCTTGTTTTTCTTGGAGCTATAAACCATGTTGTGGATAGGCTTGTGGATCCTTTTGTTATGCTGCTCTTGTGAAAAGGTTTTGTAGTGTAAAGTGTCTGACCTTAATCTTTTCACATTGGGAGCTGAAATTTTTTTCCCCCTGAATCTTCTGGTTGTAAGACAGAGTCCATTTATATGTAAGATATAAGAATAGCCTGGCTCAGCAAGTCATTTAGAAAGACATTTGGTCAATGTAAAGGAGTAAGGGAAGGAGGGGGAAGGGATCCCCCTCTCCATTGTACACTTTTGTCATGGTCACCTTGCGAGTGGGTCTCTGTTGAGGTGACAAAGGAGCAAGGGAATCAATGTAGGAACTATGTAAAACCTCATATATTGCAAGTATAGGCACGTTTACATCTTACAGCATTATCAAGGCCCATCTTAACAATCTGCCCGAAATCCATCAACGTACTACAATCTCAAATATATCAAAGACAATTTTTTTTGTTGTTGCTGTAGTCAGAGGATAAGATATAATAATGGGAGAGGACAAAGAGTCATGGAAATAAATTGAAGAACTTGTTCATTTTACTCCAATCTGAGATGCAAAACAAAACCAGTACAGTACTCTAGTGTCTGATCCCTTACAACATCCAGAATTGGCGTCAAGAAATGACCTATTCCCTACCACCACAGTTTATTTTATTCATCTGTAAGGAGTGAAATACATAGGAAATATCAGTCCCAGCCCACATACATGGACTGATTCACTATTTCCCACAGTCTTAGTGGGGCTTGGGAGCATATCTCCACCCTAGAGATGGAAAAGAGCCAGTAAATGGATGCCCAAGTTTGCATAAACCAGAGCAAGAGAGAAAGTTTTATTATGGATTTGTATTCCTTCACCCCATTGCTACTCACTAGTGAACACTGATGACCAGGTTGCTGGTGCTGCTGCAAGGTATTTGTGTTGCACTCTGTAGATTTAAATTCAACTGATGATGTACAAGGATCATGTCGTGGCTTTTGGGGTACCTTGAGCAGACAAAAGGAATCCACCCAGGATGCTCCAGAATATGGCTGATCTCAGTCATCAGGAGCAATATATGACTGCTGGGGTAGTCTGACCCTGAACCAGTCACCTGGGAATAGGGAAGAACCAAAAGTGTCTTTAAACCACAACAGTACAGCACAGGGAAATGGGAAGGTGACACTCTTTTTGGGAAAGAGCCCTTTCAGAGAAAGCTGATTGCAAGGAGGCCACACGGAGGCTGCATGGACAACCAGACAGAAAGAATAAAAATGTGTTTGCTGAGAATATGTTACAGTTTCCTTGGTTTTGTTCTTTCTTTCTTTTTTTTTTCTTTCTTTGTTTCTTTCTTTCTTTCTTTCTCAATGAAGGGAGGGAGAATTTGGTAATGCAGCCTTTAGGTTTTTCCATAATATGAGAACCAGGTTGTACCGGATCCCTGCCTTTGTCCTTATTAACAAGTGGGACTGCTTTCTGCAGGCCTAGAGAGGCTGTTCTGAGTCATAAAGCTCGGTCTCAAGCCTGAACTTGAGCATCCGCAGTGTCCAGTAAGGACCACTGACATGAATCTTGGGGACATGAGTAACCTCTATTCCACAGCATCCCAAGTGCCAGCCCAAATAAACTTTATGCTTGTGCTTAAACTTCTTCCAGATAGAAGTGTGGGCTGGAGCCCTGAGCTGTGCTGGGCAGCAGGGTAGGGAAAGCACACTTTCTGGAAGGAAAATAATTCCCACCCCCACCCTACCTTAAATATTTTGGGCCAACATTGGTAACACAGTGCTGGTCCTGCAGAGAGGAGAATGAGTGCGGAGTGGAAGAAGGAGTGAAAAGGCTGGGTGCGGGGAGGATTTTCTTACTTATCACTTTTTTTTTTTGTGATCACAGAAAGTGGCTGTACAATTACACTGAGGTTTCACAGCAGAGTGGGAACAACCTGCCGGAGGTGGAACTGAGGTGGAAACCATGGGTATGACCTGGGATTCAGCCTCTGCTAGAGGAGGTTACTCTGTGTCTGTGACTAAATTATACAGCTCAGCCTTGATGGGCTATAGACATATTATTTTAGGCTGTTTTTGTTACATAGGAAAGGACAGAATATTCAGTGAAGGTTCAGCTATGATTAAGGAGAGAGAGACCTGTGTACTTGACAAGTCTGAGGGGTGGGAGGCTTGCAGACTCTCGGGAAGACTGAAACACTTCTTTGTCAGAATATAGAGATGCTCACTGGGATTCAGACTCAGGTATTTCTTTTTAAATTTAAATCAAGGTAGCAGTAAAGAAGGAAAGTACTGAGGATGATATGGAGTTTTTCCATTGAGTACCACCCAGGAGCCCTGTAAACCCCAAGATAACCTCTGGCAAGTAACACTGGCACTTCTGTGACTCCTTCGCAGCCTGGTATGAGAATTCTGCCCTTATTGACTTCCTCTTACTGCCAGTCCTTCACCTTGTGGCCATTCCCAATGAAGCTGTGAAATTAGATAGAGCATGGTAGATTGAACTGGAGAGTGTTAGGAGTGTGATTCGTAAAGCACTTGTGATTTAAAAATATTTTTCCTTTTAACTCCTTTCACTTGCCATTTACCCTCTAACTCTCTCTCTGAAAAGCCTGTTGAAGAGTACTGCAGCAGGTTCCCCTCACACCCAGCTGGGCAAACGTCTGTATCTGCAAAAACTGCCATCCTCAACCACACCAGCTCGTGGTTCTGGACGCAACAGCCCCCATTCTCTGCCGGCCATCCCGTGGCTGCTGTGGGTGGCTGGCAGCTTGTGCAAAGAGCTGGTAAGGGCAGTTGAAGGGGGGATCGCTGCAGGGGAAGTGTATTTGGCAGTCCTCCCTCCTCTGTAAGTGTTCCTCCCTCTTTGGGTGTGTGGGAGCTCCTCTAAAAGATGTTCACATCTTGATGTGGGGCAGATAACCTGCCCTTGCACCATTATCTTACCCTGCCCATGCTCAGATGCCTGTGTCGCACTGCTCAGGTGCCTCTCTGGGAAAAGCATCTTTCAGCAAAGCAGGGCACAAAAATCACCCAGTCTTGAGATGGAGCAGCTTTTCACTGGTATGAGCACTCAGGAGACAGGGAAAAGGCAAACAAGCGCACAACTGGGCCCCATGAATGAGAAATGCAGGGTTAAGAGCCTGTTTGTAAGCACACAGAGATGCAAACCCACAGCATATCTTCTGCTGCCCTCCTGGCTCTGGGTGCTGGATTAAACAAGGCAATTGTGACACTGCCCGGCAGCTTGTGGGGCCACAGGATCAGCTGCTCGGCAGCCACAGTGGCATCGACTGGCGAGCAAGGAGAGGCCACGAGGCAGCACAGAAGTAGAGGATTTGTGCTAAGGCTCCGGGACTGTCTTAAATCTCCAACATCTGCCAATTTAAGTACAGCTGAATTGCTGGATAATTCTGCTGGTGGCGCTCCTGGGAACACCCAGACCAAGCAGAACAATTTTGAAGGAAATTACATGAGCTGGGATTTAGTGTTGTCTCTTTAGCTTGTGGAAGAGATAATCTGGCCCATTTAATGTGGAACAAAATTTGCTCTGTTTCACAGGGGTAAGGAGATAGTTTTGCCTTGAGAAAGCAGCAGTAAATGACTCTGAAGTCCTGCTGTCACTTGTTTGCCGAGCTGCTGTAATACGGAGTGGCAAGGGCTGTTTTCCTGGGCTGCTTTCTACATATAAGTAACGCTCTTTATAAAGAACATCACTTAGTCTTATGACAAAATTCCTCTAGTGTGACACAGAAGAGCATTGACATCATTCTTGAAGGCTGGACAATTTATGGCACAGTTAATTATTAATTTGGCTGGCATTTGTAAAGTAGAAGGGAGTTCTTGTGCTTTTAGGCCATGCTCTCAGTGTGTAAATCTCTTGTATGGCTGCCATAATAATATTCCTGCAGCTATGTTGTCACCTATTGTAATTTTTCTGCTAATAAGAAAATTTAAACTAACCAGGAATCCTAAATTTGGAGACTAGTTGTTTATTTCAAATATACTCTAGAGAAATAATAATGCAGTTCTGCTCTGAATTTAATTTAAACAGGAACAGGCAAAACAAATCTCTGCGGAGGGCATTTGACAATAATAAAATATTTCTCCCAGCGGGTGAGCTGGTAGCAATTGTATTGTTGCCATCAAAGCTCACGTTTCAGCAGGTCATTACCATCATAACAAGCCCTTGGACCAACTGGCATGGACATGCAACATTGAGCTCCTGATGGGCACATTATTTCAGACCTTTAACTTCATGGAGAACAAGACAAATACTCCTGGGAATGGAGGATTATATTTTGAAATTCCTTTCTTTTCTGTTCTGCTTAATAATAAGAGCCTGCGTGTAATCAATCTACCTCCACTTGCTTCTTTATATTAACAGAGATTGTAAGGAGCCAGGCTTGGGAATCTGAACACTAGGAGTGAGCAGCCCTTAATCTTAACAAAACACTAATGATTAGCATGGCTGGGATGTGGCAGCGCAAACACTTTTAAATAAAAACATTGAGAGCAAATTAATGCATCCATATTCTTTTCCATAGTTACTTGAATTTTTCCCCTTCTTTAACAGCAAACACAAGGAGGAAGTTTGTGATCTGTATGATAAAGGCAACCTATAGACACACCAAATCAACATTTCTTCAGAAAGGAAAAAACACACACCTTGTGAGGCAGCTACGGCAGGCAGGATGTATAACGAAGTATACAGTAATTAGCAAAGTGCCATGTGAAATCAGAGACCTACATTACACAAGAGAGATGAAATGCAAAGTATAGGAAAGGTGCAAGTAAAGAAAGCTGTTAAGGAAAATTAACAAAGGCTATGGAAAAAAATGTAGAAAACAGATGGAAGCTGTCCCATTCTTGAGTTTAGTGCAAGATCCAGGACAGTTAATGTTAATAAAAAAGAGCCATTTTCTGCTGCAAAAGCCTGTACATAAAAAAACCTCTGGTGTTTTTGTGCTTAGGTTTTGTTTTTTTCCCCAGTAGGGCATGACTGGGCAATGCTGCAGGACACTTAAATATATACAACATGAGAGTTTGTCTAAGGACAGTATTTCCATCTCTGTTATCTTTCATAATATTTCATTTTGGTTTTGGTGGTTTGGTTTTTTATCCATAGTTAACCTCTGTTAGTCTTTCAGTAGCATTGGCATTGTGTATTAAGAAGCACACATAACTGCATGTGCAACAGCACTGACTGGCATGTGATTTTCATTTAGTTCCTTTCACTGAGAAAGGATCAACTGGAGGCACCACACCAGACCACTTTTTATTGGTGTTTGCCAGACCTTCTCACACTGCGAACTCAAGTAGTCAAAAAAACCCACCAACCATCTGAAGAGCCCAAATGACATCAAGTTAAGCCATTACTTGAAGCTCCAGAGAAAACTGGAGCCTGTCATAAATCCCATTCCATTTAGGAGCCAGCTCAGCCAGCAGCGTTTTCCTTTTGCATCGCTACTGACGGCATCGGCCAGCGTGGGAGCGGGCACGGATGCCAGTGTCACAGCGTGGGGCAGCAGAGCACTCCACGGCCAGGCTGGCACAGTAGCAGGGGTAGGAGGCTGTAAAACAAGCACCTCCGGAGGCAAAACTATGCTCTTGGCCTGGGATGGCTTCTTTTATTGGGAAGGTGGGGCAAGTAGGGGAGGGGAAGGGCGATGGAAACCATGTCAGTCAAAATCTGATTTCTCTGAGCTAAGCCATATCCCTAATGGGAAGGTTCTCTCCATTTGCCATTTCCCTATTTTAGCCGAGCGGTCCTGCAGTAGCCACAGGTTGGGACTGCAGCAGTTGAGAGCTACAGCAGGGTGTGTTGGTCGAACTCCAAATGATAGAATCCCAAGCCCTTTTTTTGTTTTCTTCAAGGACTTAGTAACTATTTTTGCAATTTAGAGAGCTTTGTGCTCCTAGCCAAATTCCCCACAGATTCCTACTGAAACTGAAAAATTTCCCATGGATTTCTGTGCCTGTCCTTACTGCAAAGACAGAGAAGGGAGAAGACAAAAGAAAGAAAGAAAGAAAACAGAACAGTTCTGCAGAGCTGCATTCCTAGAAGTGGCATCATCTGAGTGTTCCCTGCATTTTTATTTCTGTGATGCTCAGTTTCTGATTGGATGGTGCTTCATGATCGTCTCCTGAAAAATGGTACAGAAATTACGATTTTTTTTTAATTGTATGTGAAAACTTTAGCCAATCATTGCCATTGTACGTGTGTATGTATGTATGCCTGTGTGTGCAACAGTGGCAACACTAAAACCCAATTCTGAATGTCTTTAAACAGTCCACACAAGATTCATCTTCCTATTGTTCTGCTGCTCCTTTTACTCAACCTCCCTCCCCCTTATTTCCTAGCATAGCTAAAACACAGACAGTATTAGTAGCAGGGAAGGGGTGCCTTCCCATTCCAAGGCACGCTGCTACTTAAGAGACTGCGAAGCACAAAAAGCCCGTCGTGCTGCCCCGGTACCTTGGCTGACACAATTCCTGTCCCTGAGCATCACCGTTGTGTTCAGCAGCCTCTGTGCCATCAGCCAGAACCTCCAGAGAATGGCCAGTAGTGAAGGTGAGAAATACGTTGGCTAACACAACGACAAAACACTATCAAGATAGGCTAAAAGGCAAGAAAAGCACACATTAGCACTTCTGTGATGGTTCCAGAAGGGTCCACAGGAAAGAGGGGCTGGCTCCCAGCGAGGGAGGCTGCAGCCTCTCAGAGGGAAGAGGCCGAGAGGCCATTTATGGCCAGTCTGATGCTGCACTGTTTAACTCGCCTGGATCCTGACAGCTATCGGTGCTCTTCATTAACACCAATCTATATTATTGCTCTGGTGGCTACTTACTTCCATTCAGCAACGCTGGATCAAGTAATGCAGATTTTTATTGATTTATTTTTATTATTTTTACTCAGAGCACATTAAAGGAGTCTCCTGCAGTAGGAAATGAATGATAGACTCAGTTGTTGATGGTGAAAGCAAAACAAGTACTTCTATATGATATTAATGCGATCTCAAAATAGTGGGAAAGTTTTCTTTTATGGCATTGACAGAAAGGCAATGATTTTGAGTAATGCAGGTTGATGTGAAGATGCTTTAAGATAAAATAAGTGCTATATAAAGGCCTGCCAGCCTGAATTCTAATGTGCTATAAGACATTTTGCATATTTAAGAGTATGCAAAATGTCTTGTACCACACCGGAATTCATTCTGACAAGGCTTTATATAGCATTTATTTACACTCATATTGTAGTTTAAGGGAGAAGTGCTAACACTGGCTCTGTTTTGAATGGAAGTAACAAAAGGTAACGCTAATTGCTCTGTTTCCTCCTCCAAAAAAGAAAATAAAACCAAAAAAACCCCACAACACAAAAAATAAAATAAAAGCAATCAAAAGTGGAAGCTTGTTTAATATTGCTCTACCATCATCCTGAAAGGCATAATAATTTGAGTTACACATCTGAACTGATTGGAGTTACAGAATCATATCTCCTTTTTGCATTTAACAATATATACAATATAAAATAAATACATTTACACAAATGGACATTGGTTGGAGCACACGGTATGATACACATCACAAAAATATACAGTTGATTGCTATACAGATGTGAAGCCCATCTACAGCTATAGACATGTTTGTTTTCATTTGTTGTTTTGTTTCAGTTTTTAACTACTGGCTATTATGCAACTCCTGGATTATTATAAGCAGTTTAATTTTTTTTGTCCTTTTGCGATCTTTGCACGATAAGACTGCCGTAAAATGTTTTCCTAGGCAGGTAAACAGAGACGCTTAAATAATTAAAATACAATCACCAACACCCATTTTCTCTTCTATAAGAAAAATAGCAGTTTTAATTTTTTATATCTTTTTTATGTTATCATTTAAATGCAAAATAGTGGAATAAATACAACAATCTGATCTGATTGAAACAAATGTGTAACTTCTGGGAGTTACACAATCATATTGCTTTAAATAAGAAAAAATTAAAAAATGAAGCAAAAATAGAAATTAAATTGTTATGGCTAAAACATACACCCTTTGAAATTTTCCCAACACTTCACATTAAGTAAGTGGTCTTGAAAGAACTCTTCTCCAGCAAGGTTTAAGATGAACAACATTATAAAGCCCGTGCAGTTTTTTTTTAGCTAAGTTTCAGGTAATGGTTTTACAGTCTTGAGATACTTGTTCTTTTGCAGCTCCAAAAAATTACGGAAAACGAAAACTAAAGTTTGCACCGTGTGCCTTTAACACATCTCCATTTTTTGTGTGGTTTTGTATACTTCTAGTTGATTGGCTTTTGACCCTGAAGCCCAAGTTCTTTAATGTGATACAGCAAAAACAATATTTATATTATATATTTATATATATATAGTGTACTTGAACAGTAGCAACTTAAACCCTGCACAAACTTTCTGGAAAATAAACTTTTTTTTTGCACTCTTACATATATAAATAATCTTATAGAATCAGCACCTTTTTCCCAGGAGTTGTATTTTTCTTTTGACATTTTTCAAAAGGGATGTGCCAATTTCTGAACTCCTATCACAGCTATAAATTTCAAGTTATTGACCATCTGAATGAATTGCTAATGATGATTTACCTAGAATCACACTACAGTCACTTCTCTACTGAGAAAACACAATCTACAATATAGTCCCATATAGCTAATGATAGATACACAGTTTTTTTTTTTCCTAGCACGAGGCCAACGGAGCATCGGCCCATTGTTATTTTGTTTAAAGCACACAACGTAGCAATAGTTTTGGAAACTTGTCCGCACCAAAAAAGTTTTGCAACAACACAGAGCGAGTTAATAACAACATCTGAGAGATGATTGAATAAAAGCTATATTTACAGCATTTAAAAATTAGACTTATCTATAATCTTGAAATATTCAAAGTTTTATTTCTAAGCTATACATTGGTATTCTATAATAAACTGTTACAGAAATTATCCCTTGTTTTGAAAATATTATGATTTCAGTGTGTATCTGTTCATAACGAGTATTTGTTTGGAGTTTCGATCTCTTAATTATTACTAGGAAGAACTTTATTACCGGTAAGGAATAGAATATACTACTGTAATCTCCTGAGGAATTGTACATCCAATATTGTCTCTAATTCTACCCTGTGTCTATAAGCACACACCACAAGAATCCAAACACCACAAGAAGAACAAGACAACAGTCTTTGAATGCAACATAAAAATTCAGAAAGCACAGCAAACATGAAACATTGAAAAGCTGAACTACATTTCTTTTGTTTGTTAGGATTACAATTTTAATTACATCTGTGTACATAGAATAAGGATGTTCACATAGTACAGGGAGCAGCTACTAACACTGGTACATTGGTATAGCATTTGATGGAGGTTATTGTTTATTGGTTATTTAGCGACTGTAGTTTTCTGGGGGCATCTAATCGGTTTATACATTAGATTACACCTCGTAACAGTCTTGAAACTGACTGACTTTCATGCTGTGACAATACTGGTTGAAAAGCACATATACTGGTTTAGCTACTTGTTAAGGATCGCCATTTACAAAATAAAGTCTAAATCAATAAATAAGGTATAGAAGTGTTAAATTCTTCAATTTGGTCAGAAGTCTACTACTCTGATTTCTTAATTTTGCGAACGGCGGCATTTGCCTCATTGCCTCTAAAGCTACTATTGGTTCATAGGGTTTTTCTGCGTGTGAGGTTATAATTTTGCAAACAGGCAGTATCTCGTTCATTTGCAACTGAAGCAGTTAGAAATCACGTAGCGACCGTACCTTTGCACGGTCGCTGCCTCCTAACACCGTTACGGATTCGTATTCGACATGGAGTATTTATATGTTAGACTACTCGGATATACTGCAGGTGTAATCTAATCCTTTGAGTCAGTGAACATTTAGTTATAAACTGGAGCTCATGTTAAGAAACTGGATGTTTTGGACCAGACTGGCACACAACATAAATTGCATCCGTGATAATATGCACCTTCCCTTCGACTATTGCTTTAGTAAGATAAATTCCCACATTAATAAATGGCTGAAAACTGGTAAAGCTGGTACAAAAAAATCTCCGTTAGTAAGAAGAAACAAAACATTTAAAAAAATCTTCCTTCAGGATTCATTTGTCCTTCATTATTGTTCATCATTGTTCAAGCCAGCACAAAAATGCAGTATTTCTTTCTCTTTAGTATTGCATGAATGAATAAAGCTTAAACTATTCCCTGAAAAAGTTACATTGTAGCTAACCTAAGAAATATCTGGAAGACTTGAAAAAACAATTAAGGAATCAAATGGCTGTAACTGATCTAGATGGAAAATGCAATGATAAGAAGCAGCCGATGCATCGTCGCTTAGTCGTCTAATTAGAGACTGCTCCTATGAAATCTAATACTGCATTCAGTCAGTTCATCGTGTTGTACTGTACTGCTAGGTACGGTGGTTCTCTCTTTGATTCCTTTGTCATTGGGGACATTATGGTTCATAATAAGTTCACTGGCATCCATATTATGGATTTCCATCCTTTGGCAGGCCTGGCTTCCATCTCTCTTCAATTAGAGACCTCTTTTAAAAAGTTCAGCAGCAAAGGAAAAAAGAGAAAAGGAAAAAAGGAAAGGAAAGAACAGAAAGGAAAAGAGAGGAAAGGAAAAGGAAAAGAAAAAACTGCATCAGAAAGACACAGAAGAAAAAGTTGAAAGCTGCTTCACAGTCTTGCTGCTAAATATCAGTGCAGTCATTTTTTCCTTAATTAAACACTAAGTTTCTTTGCCATTATTATCCTGTTTATTTTCCCTTTTTTTTTTTTTTTTTTTTTTTTTTTTTTTAAAACGTGCATGATGGGGAAGCCCATGATGCTTTAGTCAGACCTTGGCCTCCAACATTTCCAAAAAAAGTTTGTGCATGGGGACTTTGCCTTCCAGTTTGATGTTGTAGAAATGCTGCACAGCCTTGGTGGAGGTTTGCCTCAGAAGCGGGAGAGTCATCAACATCTTGCCTGCACGACGTGGGTCTTCCATGTGCTGCCCAGCCTCATAATCCTGCAGAGCCTCATGTAAGACATCCTGAAGTTTCTGCACTGCCTCAACATCCTCTATGTGCATTGAGTCTGCAAAACAAAAGAGCAACAGGAGGTTTCAGTTTGGTGTGCCAGAAGTTTGATAACGCTACGGCTGCACGACACTGTCACTGGTCCTGTCCATCCCCTTTCACAAAGGAGGAAGATAATTACCCACTAATTTCTATATTGACCTTCAGCAAAGTATATGGAAATGCCATGGAACTACAAACGCACAATTAACTCTCGGGTAAGTAATTCTTCTCCTCATCCCTCTCAAACAAGTAAAACAGTCACCCCCGGTGCTCCACGAACCATCTTTACGGTTACTGCTTTGGAGAAATGACAGCACCAGAGGGCTGAATGAATGGAGGGCTGTGTTCTGTCAGGGAAGCAAGGATGACTGCCCTGCTGCGGAAAAGCTCAGTAACACTCAGTGTCAGGTTCCAAGGCTGCCGAGTTGGAAGCCATGGTCGTTACTCGCTGCTCAGAGACGCTGACTGTGGGATTAGGACCACTGCACCAACACTAGGGAAATGTGGGTTTTATGGGATTTCCTGCTAGGTTTAACAATTTTTTTTCTCTCTCAGGCATATTCAGACAGACAGGCAACACTTAGCATGTTCCTGAACAGCTTTTGTTCTGTGAAGCTAACATCTCCTACAAGGTGTAATCCTTCTCTCCCACCCATGCAGACGGTGGTTTATCTTGTTAGTGTCGAGGTTTTGCATTTTTTATAAAACACTCAATGGAAACACCTTGCCCTGTACCTTTCCAGGTGAGATGCTTTGGTGGTGTAAGTATTGAGTGACAAGCCTAGACACAACATACATCAGGAACTAAACTAAACTGCTACATGACCTGGAAAGAGTAAAGCAATGGAAGTGTGAAATAAAAAGAAAGATCTAACTGAAATAACTGTAAAACCCTCAACTGTATAGATACAGAAGGGGAAGATGTCCCTAAGAATACGCAGTTACTGGACCATGCTGAGATGACTTTGGATGAGCAGCCTTAATTCTCTGACTTTTATGTAGTCATAAATGCCAAAAAAGCCCTGATGTGGTCCAAAGGGAGGTGAATGCAAGTAAGGAAGAACAGTCAAAGGTGAAAGGGGCCACCGAACAGCCCCTATCAGCTACCAAAATTTGGATGGTTGACAAACTTACAGAACCAATAAAACACCATATGAAAATATAAGTGCTGTGAGGGGGTACAAGTCTTAGGGACAGGCTACACTGTGCAAGCTTTGCTCAGGGTGAAACTGGGACATGGCAAAATTAGTTTATTCTTGAAAACACTAGTTAGTACAATGTTGTTTTGCATTACCATTCCCAGCCAGAATAATAACTGAGGAGCTGGATAGTGAAGAACCGACTTCTATTACTGTTTCCAAGACCTGTATTCAGCAGCCTGATGCCCTGGATCAGTATCTGACAAAACCTCATGTTTTACTCTGTTGATGATTAAACATCAAGTTTTACACATGCTTCAAATATCTGAATTACATTCAGAGAATTAAGAGGCATCTAAGATTAATTTCCTAAAAGCTGACGTGCAACTACTTCCTCAGATAATTAGGCAAAATAGTAAATACCTCTCTCCTTTCAAATACAAACATGTAAACCAAAACATAAACCAGTAAGTAACAGGTTAACTAAAATGTTCCAGCTTCTATTGTCAAAACAAATGTGCAAATTGAAAAGAAAAAAAATAAAACTTACACTTCCCACTCTAAACCAGACACTTAATTATATACAAGTTTGGATCATTTAGCACGTTTTATTGATTCTGATGACAGTTTATCTGTTAATTACACATAATGGAGTCCTATGGGAATTTTACATGTTTAATAATTCCGAGTCTTAGTGAATACATGCTCTAAGAAGCATGCAACTAAGACACACGCTACAGGGATGTGATAACCGCACATCAAGGTACCCTGTGCTGAAAGCAGAGATGCAGAAATATCTCCCTTAAGCATAAAGAAGGCTACAACATTTTAAAAAAGATGACAGGCAAGTACTACCTCTAGCAAAATTTAGTTCTAATTAACATGAGACGATTCCCCAAATCCATACATTTTTGATAGTTTTCTAGTATCATAATTCTATTTAAAAATTGTGTCAATAAGAGAAAACCCCTGAATTCTGTGTCCTACAAACATATGTAATCAATACAGACATGCTAACAGACACACACACACACACATACAGACGTGACTGATGTCTTAAGCATAGTGTCCAGCCACCAGGCTTAACTTGGAAAGCAAACTCCAAACAAATTGTTGTCTTTACTCCCTAACTCTTTCCCAAGCCCTTGGCTATTCACTTCTGTGCTACAGAACACAAGATCTGCATCTCCAATTTTTTCACAAACCATGCACTGTTTGTGCAGAAATTACAAATCTTTTCCTCCTCTCCCCAGACTCACAGTGCCAGGGCCAGATTTGCTGGGGAACCAAAGAGGAGCAATTGTTCTGCAACAAATCCTTGGTGGGTCAAAGACTGACTGTTTTCGAGACTTTTTTTTTTCACACTGTACTGCATAAAGAGACAGGTCTTTCTGGAGAATGTGACTACAAAGGTTTAGTTTTTAAACCTTTAGAAAACTGGTCTGATTCTTCCCAGAATCAGTATTTGCAACTGTAACCACATTTGAGTTTGAAAATGGATGACGGATGGAGTCCAGACTAATATATTTTTCACAAAGAAGTGAAACTTTGAAAAGATGTTTAACTCTGCAGTTTGGATAACAATTTGGCCTGCAGTGTTAGAAATATCTACACTCTGCATATTTCTTACAATGACACTGAGTGAGGAGGAGGAAGAGAACACCCCCTAGAAAACGCAAGAATCGAAGGTGAATCAAATCCTGCTCTTTAACACAGCTACTACACTCTATGCTCTCAAAACTCTTCTGCTGTGTGCACAACATCCAAACCCAAGGAATCTTATCCTCTCCTTGCAGGGGTGATTGTGTATCATCCCCCTAGTAAGCAGAGTAATTACTTTTATGGAAAAGTAATAGTAGTAAAGTGCTTAATGTATTTGTTGCTGTCTTTGAAATCTATATAGTAGTTGGGAAGAATGTGACCAGCCAGTTCTGTGCTGCTCTAATGCAAGCACTCCACTGCCAAATGGTGGTTCATGGAGCAGTTCAGGAAGCTGTGCCTTGGGGAACAGATCCGGTCACAGGAAATGGGGTAAGAAAAAACAGCAGAGAGAGGGGCCCTTCCAACAGTGATTAAGACTTCAAACTGTTCTTTTAAAATGGCCATTTAGCTTGAAAGATTTAAAAATTATGTAATCAAATTACTATGATAATTTAACTCCCCATTTACAGCAAAGATTCAAACTCATTTCAGCTTTACCCATTCTAGAGTCTGCCAATGTTTAAATGCAAACTCAATAAATCTGTGCTATTTAATTAGACCATGATTCAGCTTGCAGATTGCTCAGGAAAATATTAATCTCTACAAAGATCCTTCTTCAAGTTTTAGCCTTGCAGTCTGGAACTTCCACTTTATTCCCAATATTAAACGAATGTAGATCTTAATCCCTCAGGCGTAAGCCTTTGAAAATAAGCAAAATGGTTGAAAATGCTGAACTAGCCAAGGGGAAAAGAGGAGGAAAAATAGAAGAGAGAAATCTTTTCAGTAACTACTGACTGGCAAATGTAGACGTGAATTCAGAACAGGCTAACTTTTTTGCTAAATATGGCTTATTTTATTGGGATAAACCCAATCATCAATGATGTCATCAAGAACCACTACAATTTAAGGAAACACAGACAATCTCTGTGACAATCCAGAAATAAAGAAATAATTTCACAGATAATACGAAACTGAAAAATAAGGGAAGTACAAAGTGTGTGATTTTTCTTCTTATACCATGATAAATTCTATTCTTTTGTTTATGGGTTGACTTGGGTTTTTTTAAGTGGCTTTGCAGACAGTCTGGATAATTTATGATTATGTTCTACACAGGTAATATCCAGACAAATCTTAAACGCAGATGTAATACACTTAAAAATCAGTGCCCATATAAACAATGAAATTAAACAGGGTAATTTCACAGTGTCATTTGAAAGAAAGAAGAATTTGATGGTAAATGCCCTGCAAAAACACAGGTTACTGAAACTGAGCTCAAGAGATGAACACAAGAACTGTTGATACAACACACTACTGGGAACGTGGGATTTCAGTCTCGCAAGGGGAGAAGTTGTTCCCGATCAAAAACCGCGATGGGAGAGAGTGAGATCAACAAATGAGCTCTGCTTGGAGAATCTCATTTTATCCTTGCAAATGCTTTCTTTCACCAGAACAGGATGGGAAAATAGAATTGTACTTCTTTTGATCAGTTGATTGATCATATCATCGCACAGAAATAGGAGAAAACAGGAGTTCTCATCCAAGAAAAACACCGCAAGGTCCAGACATAAATTCAGATTACAATCTACCTCATTTAAAATTCAAGTTTCATCTCAAATGCAGCAAACAAACATCCAGCCACTAAGGAATCATTTAGAACACATCACAAAGAGTAACAACTAGCTAAAAATCGGAAAGCACCTGAACTGAGGGCAAGAAGGCCTCTCAAAACACTGCTCTGAGGAAAGCTAAGGGCTGGTATGTATGTATTTTGTACGTAATATCACTAAGAAGTGGTAAAAAACCAGGAGTCTCAAATGAAGTGTTTCTTCATGTCAGAAAATTCAGACAGCAGGAAGGAAGAAATTATTACAGCGAATCAAGCAGCAGGGGGCATGCAGCAGTGAATACACACATCAAGATGCTGGTAAACCACACTGGAGAGGTAGATACCAACAAGTACTTGAAAGACAGCAATTGCTGTGATGTTTGTGATTCTGTATAGCTGAGCAGTTCACAAACTCAAGCTGGAAGAACTAGATGGGATGAAGAGTAAGAGTAAGGTTTTTGCTTTACGTAAGGACAACAAAATCCTAATCTGGATTATGTCTCAAATAAAAGGAATTTTTTATCTAGATTATACTGCCAATCCAAAAACCCCTCAAAATCCACTGTAGTGTTCATTAACAGGTGAACTGTTCTCAGAATTACAGAACCCTTCCTCCTGAAACATATGCCAGATTTGCACAAGGACACGAAGTGCTTGCCCACATTTTGTTTCTGTGTATTTTTTATGAGAAACATAACATAGTGACATTTTGAAAAGCATATTGCTTAAGATATAAGCAATCCATGGAAACTGTCAATAGGAAATCAAACTAGGTTCTTGGTTCTCTCACCCCACAAGAATTCACATCCTTTTGCAGTCTAGAACTGAAATTGCCCCAGATACTTACTTTGGTCTTCCCTGTGTGTGGTAAACAAACATACTTCATTTTTGACCAACTATTTGCCTGTTTTTCCTGAACAGAACTATTTGATGGGGTCTGCATGGCTAGGATAAGAGACAAGCACAGAGGCAAACAGTATTTTCCATTGCAAAAGAGTACGGCAAAAATGATCTGACAGCTGGAGTATTCTATCAGAAACAGACACTTCAGTCGTAATATATGTTGAAAATTAAAGAGGAATAAATTAAGAATTCCTTTTCCATAGGAATTATAGGCAGTGGAAACCAAAAAAGCAAAACAAAGGCTTGTATGATTGATTTTACTGAATGACGACTTAGTCTGGATTGCCCTGGTTTGGCCTACTTTTCAGAAGAGATATACAAGCTGAAGCCTCAAAACAGTTTTTTAAACACAGTAGGAAAGGAAGGCAAAGAAAGAAAAGAAATTGCTTCATGGAACATGCCTATTTATTTCAGGGACTAACTGGCTTAGTGGTGAACTAAAACCACTGGCATAAAGTAAGTCAAATTATAGTAAACAAATATATATATATATATTTTTTTTTTTTTTATTCTTGAAATGGTTTATTTTCCACTAGGATAGGTAGCAAGGGTAATAAATAAAGAGATATATTCACAATGCAAACCAAATTGCATACTATGAACTGGTTTCAGTACCTACTCAATAAGGCTACTAAAAATCTGAGCAAAGGGAATTTGAATGATAGAGTTGGGGGGTGAGATACCAACTAAAAGAAAATGGTGATTGAAGGCTTCAAAATCCTTTTTATCCACTACTAAGATATAAGCAATTACCACAATTATTACCACTGAGAGCCACTAGTTTGGCTTCTTGTCTTCTGTAAGTCTCAGGCTACTAACATGTAAATAATGTCTACTTATTTCATAACTATGTGAGGAATATCTCGAAGTTATTCAGTTACTACACCAGCTACTAGAAAAAAAAATTATGGTTAACCGTTAATTAACCATTGATTAACTCTGCTGCCATTTCTTTATGCTAACTTAAGCAGATGGTAGCAGAGTTATTTATTTTCTCTAAAAATTGTGAATGCCACCTATTTGTTTACAATAAAATGGAATATGAGGAAGAAACTGTGTTCAAGCAACACGAAAACTGACTACAGTGGCAACTTCCCTTTCTAAAACCTTGTTTCTATGATGTACCACTCCCTACACAAAACTGCATCAAAGAATTAAGATCTTGTTATTTATATTTGGCAAAATAAAGACTGGTAACACACCCTTAGCACAGCCCTATGTGTGTATGTACGTATGTATGGGTGTATGTATGTATCTGTCTATCTATACCATGAATTCTAACACTAACAAGATGACTAAATAAAACAAAAGGAAAAAACTGACATTATTAGAAATTAAATACATTATGTTGTGACATAAACATATAATAAAGATGATGTCCTGTGGAGTAAGTGATTTACTGGGCTCTACCATTTAACTTCTGTTATGATTCTACCATTTAATGGTGATAGATAGCCTGGTGCTCTGAGTACACTGTGCCTGGAAAGCTAAAAACTTGTAAGAACTTACTAATTTTTTTACCTCGATGACAGTATAACTGCACTTCGTTATGCTAAAATGCAGAAGATATGTTTTGGTTCTCACTCCTTCAGTAATGAAAGAGTGACAGTTATTTTTTTAGGTGAGCTAATATCAGAGACCAGAAATTGTGATGATAAGCAGAAGTTCTTTTCTCCTTCTTGTGGTACAGGCTAGACAGGCAGTATTAGCATTTAAGATTAAATTTTCAACAGTGCATAGGGTTATACTTTTAAGTGCCTAGCATCCACATTTGGGTCAGATTTTTCAAGATGCCAGCAGTCTATTAAGCAGATGCACACAGATCAGACTTTCAAATGCCCTAATGTATTTTGACACTCTAGTTCCTTACATCAGGTCTTAGAAGGGAACTGAGCTTTTCTTAAAACTCCGGTCTCGTTTGTGACTCCTAAGCTCTTCTGCAACATTTGGACTGAGGGCCCAATTTAGCCCTTACTGATTAGGCAATTTCAAAAAACTGCTCACCTGCAACTCCCTGTTTAGTATTACCTAATCGATACCTGGAAACGCTTCCTAATACAAAAGAGAAGAGCAGGTCGTCTTTGCTGTGTCGCAGTGTTCAGGTGCACGTGCGCGCACTTGTGTACACTTCAGGCACAGTTTGTAAATATTTCACCTTCCCTTACACACGAGGAAGTAATTGGTACATGCATGTTTTGGAAACCATTCAAAGTTGATTTTCTGCGTGGGTAAACAAAGTGCTCATTGGTGCCAGCTTGCTTCAATTGGGCGGTGTGAAGCAGAACGCGGGGCAGTGGCATCCTGCAGCTTCAAGGTACCTCCTGGCTTTTATGTACAGAGGGTAGGGAAAGAAGGAAGCAGCTCATGATACTGGCAGGACAAGGACAATGCCAAAGAAAGAGTTACTTCTCTGGATTTCATGCATAAAGGCTGTATAAATTACTATTGAATCAATGCAGATGCTTAAAACTAACCTGATAAATTCCACATTTACATACTAAATATAACTGTTGAAATCATGCCTGTATAGATTTCAACACAGGCAGGACTGAAATGTCTATGCATTTCAGTATTGTGCTCTTACATATATATTTAAAGTTTTCAGAGTCTATTTGCACTTCATTTGAAATCAGTACAATCTACAAGGCTGCCACATCTTGCATTTGTGGAAATTTATAGAAGTGGCGTGGCATTGCCAACCCTGCACAGGGATCATTTGATAGTGCCTGTCAGAGAATCTCCCTGAAAAATGGCTACTCCTCCCCACCTTTTAGGGACCAAATGGCAGGATTAGATCCAGTACTGCACAAGTAGGCTCTGTAGGCCTAAAGAAAAGTTAGCAGTTGGGGTGTTTTAATGCTCACACTACTGAGATTTCTTGGCCATAACAAAGCTTGTGGTATTTATTCAAACAAAATACAATCAATATGGAGACAATCTACAATTTCTTTCTCCTGCTTCCAAACACCAGCAGGGAAAGTATTATGACACTGTATCATAAATCATGAACACAGATACAGAGGTATAAAACCATCTTTGTCTACTGTTTACAGTAGAGTCAACCTGGGAATCTTTCTAGACAGTGCAGATGTGGCAAAAATGTCTGAAACACCCAAGATTTCTTATTATACTCTCTACATATAGAAAGGCTAACATATTTTAAACCAGAAAAATAAATAGTGGAAGAAAGCAGAAGTAGCAATAAAATATATTAAAATGTGAATTGCTACTGAATGATTTTATAATGGCATTTTATTTTTTTATATTAGATGTATTTATATTAATCAAGTTCCCAGTTCTATGAAAATAAGCAATTCTGGTTTTGTCTACTAAAAAAAAAAAAGACAAAAAATGTAATTTAATTTTATTTTAATTTTAGCAGCATTTCTAAAATGAAACACTAATGGTCTGATATCCACTGATGGAGGGCAATTCTGCAGGTGCTATTTTACACCTGTAGGTAAGTGTAGCTACAGCTGATAGAAGTTTGGTATCTGCTGCCTATACAACCTGAAGCTGAAATGTTGAATGCCAGCAGTCAAAGCACTGTTGAAAGGGAAGTGGAATGGCTCGGCTGCTTTTTAACTCCTCCTTCCAACAGTTTCATTTTAAGATAGCAATTTTATTTCTTTTAAGATGAGGGAAGGAAATGTTTTCACTCCAGTGTGCCCTGAATTTTAGTATGCTGAACTGTCTTTATCTCTGACATTATCCTGGTTGTAATTTCCAGTGAAGTTAATGAAGCTACAGATGATTTTGATACACTCTATGCACAATGTATGACTAAACTTTTTTTTTGGCAGCAGTTATTTTTTATTATTACTTAAACACTGCACGCCTTTTTTGGGGGAGGAAAAAAAGGTGTGAATGGTATTCACTATCATACCCCTATATTCTAGCCCTTATCCTTTTTATCAAGGAAACTACGGAAATATTTCTACTTTCGTCTTTGAATTACAGAATCAAAATAATTACGAAAACCTTCCATTTAGACTCCTAATTCCAGACAACTTTCTTGCTCTGATCATTAAGCATGACCAATTTTGAGGAAAAAACCTTTCTGTAGCCGCAAAGCATCCTCAAGTGTCTATTTACAATGTTCAAAAATTAGAAATAAATCTTCAATTAAGAATAATTTTGATCTTTAGAGGCATTTTAGCATTTTGCTAATTCTCGAAATAAGATAATATTCTAAAACTCAGGGCAGAGTTAGTGGGGTGGAGAATATTTTACAAAGAAACTAACAAGCATTTTGGCTTTGCATGTTTTTGAATTATATTTCCAATTAAAAATGCAGAGTGCTAAATCGCATTACAAAGATAAATAGGAAAGTACAACTTCATTGTTGAAAACAATTTCCCTCCTATCAATCTGAGGATTCATGCATCAATATTGTAGATGAACTGTTAATTACAAAATCAATTAAAAAATTATTTCTAAAAACAGTCACGCGTCCTGGCTCTCAGGGGGGCAATTTGGGCAGAAGGTCTCATCTCACTAGGACCGCGCCAAATCACAAGTCGTCATCCACAAGTAAGCAAAAGCAATCTGGTTTTTCATTTTTCAGCGCGGCTGAGCCCAGCCTGAGATTGATCGTCACATATGGCCCCAGAAAACAAACTGTCAATACCTTGAATGCTGCAGAATTTGAACAAATAGCCGTCCGCCCATTCAAGCCACTCATTGCATCCCATTTAACAGATTTTATTGACAGTTTCCTTCTTGTAATTAAAGGGAAAACTACTGGCCAGCAACCAAGATAAAGTTCAAAGATAGGGTCAAAACAAAAGCAGATGGAGGGGCACGGTGTGACTGTCAATGGAACATAGCATCAGAGCATGTTATTGACACACAGGTATCTAATGATCGGCACGTCATTAAAGAGGGATCTATCGTGAACTTTATGCAAATGCTAAAAGGGACTTAAGACCACAATAAAGCATTAAGGAGACACAAAAGGAAAAACAACAAAGCACAAACGATTTTTACTTATCTGACAGTATTCACTGCTTCAGCACTTTTAAATTCAAATGCAGAAAAAAAATTCTTTCTGAGATTTTTAACTCTTGCTGCACAGGTAATAATTTTTGCAGAAGCACTATCTCTAAAAATGCATAGGATCCGTAAGGTAAGGTGTGGTCCTTGTGAGATTTAATAAGGATTTCCTCCCTCCTTCTGTATCCTGAATTCACTCTATCAAATAAATCAGTAGCTGCCTTTAAAGAGAAAATATATAGCCTATTCTTCAGCATCCTTTCTTTCCTTTTAATTGCAATGATTAGGCTTGTCTGAATTATGGAATGGTTTTAGGAGAACAACATCTATATTCATTTGAAGGGATCTCTGCCTGTAAAATACTCTCCAAATCATACAGTGGAATATTTTCCACTCCCTTAGGGACATATTCCCCAATTATACTGAAACAGAAAGTTATTCTTAGTTTGAACTGCTTTGTTTGTTGCCCTTTAGCTAAAGTCTGATTAGCAATTTCTTATTCTAAAACCATGTTTAAAACAAGCATGCAGAAAGTATTATGGAAGGTGGGGGGGGGGAAAAAGTGACACATTAAAAATGTAGCAACCGTCATGCCACTCTGCCAACCTGAATTAGCAAGTGCTATAGCTTTGAGGGTGACAAACTCTTCTTTCTCCAGCTTCATGCTCTTGTATTTCTTTACCAGCTGCAGTATGGCATTGTTAAGGTCAAGAAGGCCTGCCAATTTGGATTGGTCTTCATCCATAATATAATCTTCAGCATATACGAGCTCATCCTCAAAAGAAAGTGACCGGTATACAACACCGAGAATCAAGATCTCCATCCAAGCACTCTGCAGAAGGCTCATCTGGTCAGCTAGAGACAAAGTGGAGAATCCTGAGTAGGAAAAAAAAAAAGAAGAAAAGGAAAAATATTAAGCACACCCAGATTTATCAGATTTATCAGAAATCTGCTCCTCTTTTTTATTTTTATATACATTGTGATAAAACATGCTATTATTCTCCCTTCTGCTTTTGTGCCTCTCCTCCTCGTCCTATTACAAGAAAGCGAATCAATATAAAATCAAATGTTTTCTAATAAAAACCAAAGTTTTAAACAAGCTGGAATTTGCAGGCTCTTCCTGTGAGAATCATAATAATTTTGGGGGTTCTGCAGTGACAGTCTGTGATTTGTATCATGTCTTCTTTGTTCTGAAATAGTTGTGCTTAGTTCTAAAAACCTGATGCTGAGAAACAGGGATCTGCTGACTCTGTTCATCACTACCGTAAACCAAGAAGGACAATATAGGAGAGAAAAAAACCCCCACCTTTTTTAAAAGGGAAGATTTGATGTTTAAATAGAATTAAGGAGCCAGTCAAAAAAGAGAAAAATTCTCTTTGAACTTTAACCTCAGGGGAAAGAGATGTAACACCCACCTTTCGCAGAAAAGACACTAAACATTTCAGTAATGGCTTCTGCTTCTACTAAACTTGTTGAAATAACAGGGTGGCATATTGAAATGCCAACTGAATAGCAGTCACATCATCCTTTTTCTAAGGGTAACCAAAATTTAAATAAATAAATGCCTCTTAATTAATTTAACTTTTGCTTTTTTTCCCCCCTCTCTCTGCTGTCTTTCCTAATAGGATCACTAAAGGCAAACATCTTTACTGTCTTACCTTTTCAGATTCTTGTTTACAGTACCTGTTAATTTATTATATCAAACTGCTAATATCCCAATCACATTAGGTGCTAGAAAACAATATGGGAGAGGAAGTGATTTTCCT
This sequence comes from Platyrinchus mystaceus, assembly GCA_035041135.1. Classification (NCBI taxonomy): domain Eukaryota; kingdom Metazoa; phylum Chordata; class Aves; order Passeriformes; family Tyrannidae; genus Platyrinchus; species Platyrinchus mystaceus. The sequence continues at coordinate 20,163,026 of JAWWLV010000121.1, read as the reverse complement.
GGCCTGTTGGTGAAATGCAGCAGTTTGCCAGTTGGCACCATCAACCACAAGTACTTAATAAAATCATCAAAGGGGATTAGTCAAGCTTTTCTTAAAGGGTCTTAAGACATGTCTGAGGCTTTCATTTAGTTGTTTATGGAGCTGCTTACATGTCCTCTGACAGGGTTCCTGCTGTAAGAACATTCTTTTTGGCGTTCAATTACGCTTAAATGCATTTTTCTGTTTTGAAAGTCAAGAGCTACAGTCAAGCAAGAATATATCATAAACTAGCAAATCTGCAAGGCATCTACTCCAAACAAGATTTTCTCTATAAGCACTAAGCAGCAAAACTAATACAATAAAAAAGAAAAGCCCACATCCAAACCACCAGGCATCCATAAAAAATGAAACATAAAACTGGCTGCATGCTCTCTCTCTCTCATTTTTCTCCCCCTCCTTATTTGTTTTCATTTTCTCTTACTGTCTTTTGAGTCTTGTGATAGAACTGTAGCTCTCTTCTTTCAGAAAAAAAAAAAAACAAACCACAACAAAAACTGAGCCAACAACAACAGGAAACCCTTGAAGATGTGACAATGGAAAATAACACATCTGTGATTAAAATAAATAAGAGGGAAATGGAGAAGAAATAATCATTTCAAAGGTTATAGGGAGGAATTCATGATTTCAATTAGCTTCAACATTTCTGTTCCTTCCCGTCTTTCAAGAACCAGTTTTTCTGCAGTAGCAGATGGACAGAGAATGTAGCCTGCAGCACCGTCCTGTGACAGCCCCATTCTCCCTCCCAGACACTGCTGTTAGTAAATAGATTTACACATTCTCCAATCTCCACACATCTTTCTGCCGAATAATTAAAAGCAGGATGATTAGTTTATTGAGTGGAAGGAGGAACTTTTTTATTGAGGTCCATCCACGATTTTATCAGGGCCAGCACTTTTACGGTTGTCATGAGGGTGCAGGCATCCAATTTTTCTTATCTGCCTGATTAATACAAACGCTGTTTCAGGACGCATTAATTAACAGATACAAATCTACGTTCTCATGGAAGGATCAATACAGAGAAGAAAAGAGGCATCAATGTGAATTTAGTGCTGATGATGGAGAAGGCACTCTATTGACATTTACGTGCATAGAAACTTTAAAGTTGCAGTGGAGCCCTTTTGTCCCTGTGATTTACAAATTAACAATTTTTCAGGTATAACAATGTTTCACACACTTCTGTGGGGTTTAATTAAGAAAAAAGCAATAAAATCAGTTTTGATTAAAAAAGTTTAACCTGCAATTTCTCTCTGTATTTGTTTTTTTTCTGAAAACTCCCCAACTTCCTTTTTTATTTGCTTATCTATTTTAGTACAGTTTTGTTGGCACTGGTTTCATTTTTTTAAAATAAATAATACTATGTTTCAATAACATTTATTGTGTGCCACAGTCAAACAAAATTACATTTGTCCTCTGAGGGGGGGAAATGGGATGTTGCCTATAATTTATTGTATTGCACTCTTGAAAAATCTGCATTCTGGAGCAGTAAATATACCAGTTGTTTTTATTTGACACATTAAAAAATCAGAAGAAATTTTTTACATTATAGAAAAACTGGCAAGTATAAACCACGCTGTTCCACTCTTCAATAATAAATCAAATCAACATGACTATTTTCTTCCTGATCGAAGCAACTTTCCCTTGAAAGCCTGTTCAGTGAAAGCATGTTTTAACTTTTAAAGGCATCCCTCGTGGGAATGTAAAGCTCCATCAAGTTGTAATTAATCTGTTTTTGTTTTGATTTTTCAGAAAATGTGAAAGCATCCAGCATATCTCTTGTACCACAGCAATGCCCTTTTAATATGTATTCAACAAGTCACAGTTAAAAGAACAGATTACAGAGGAATATATATTTATATATAGAATAGATTGCACTGGCATATATATTTTTATTATATACAAAGATTTATTTTTAATTGTTCGGAGGAGGTTATACTTATTTCACACCAAACTCTGGGTCTGTGAGCTCTTGTTATGTGAATGCCCCAGATCAACCACATCCTCTGACAAGTGGACATTTTCTATATTAAATTGTAACTTTTTTTAAAAATGTCTCCACATTAGACAAAATACACTTCCAGCTTTCTGAACCAGCGTTAGCCTCTCCACCCACACCTCTAAGCTCTTTCCAAACCATGCCGAGATGCTGCATGTTGGTGTGGTTCTGGACTTTGTCGTGCATTGTGGGCGTCCTTAATCTTTGAGAGTCTTGCAGGTCACAGCTTTAAATGTAGAACTGCGTAACAGCTTTTTAAAATACAATGTTGTGCACCTTTCCCCCCCTTAGCACGTACCATATTGGTGACAACTTTGATCTCTCTCCATCTCCCTCCCCAAGTCAATGCCATTTAATGTTTCTCAGGCATTTGCTCGCAGAATGACTCTGTGCCTTGACCTGCAGTTAAATAGCATGTTTATCTGCGATACAGCGCACTCCAAATAAACCAGATGACAGTTTGCAGTAACGTCATTTGGAAGGATTGAAAGGCTTCTCAAGAGTCAGGTACCCCTGAGGTAAGAAGCTTGAAGGAAGCATGTTTTGTGCCAACCCTCCTGCCATCTTCTACTAGACACTCGTGTGCTTGACAATGATGCCATGGGCACTTGTCAAGATTTTTTTTTTTCTTTTTGCCTAGCAAACTGATGCACTTTGCAGTCAACTTACAAAAAAGGCTAAGCATTTGAAAGTGTGAAGGGCAAAAAATATCTGACGGCTAGTCTTCAAAAATACACTTTCATTTCAGAAAGCATAAATGTTTATTTCCTGAGCTGAGTGTTGACAGAAATAGGCTGCAGCGCAGGCATATGAATTTAACCCCTGGTAGGCATTCTTTTCAATGTGGTTTTTATGTGGCTGAGAGTAGGCATTGTAAATCTATGGGGTGTCTCGTACTATCAGTTAACAATAGCATTGATTTGCTGGTTACGGATTTTTTTCCTTTTTTTCTTTCTTTCTCTTTCTTTCAGGGACTGTAGTGTTCTTCCACTAAAAATAGACACTTTTCTACAAACAGTGTATCACACTCAAATTGTAATTATGCTGTAATGACTCACTGAGACAACTCAGGGTGGATTGAGAAAAGGTTGATTGAGCAACAGAACATATACTTGTTTTTTTTTTTCCTTTGGCATACCAGTAAACCCAAAGCTCAAAGGAAGTAGCAATAAATAGGTAAAAAGGCCTTAACATTTTTATTATAGGAACAAGGGGTGTTGAGCTGACTGCACTCTGCAGTGCTCAGCACTCCAAGCCAACTCCAAGTACAGTTCACAGCCTCTTCAACAGGGCCGTTTAAACCACAGATTTTTTCAAATATCAGCGCATGCACCACTTGCTCTCTATTTCACATTGCACACAGCTCCATGATAAGCAGGGTAAATCTTTTATATTCCTGAAGATCCTTTCCTCTACTTCATTAAGATGGACTTCATGGACACTAACTCACTAGGGGCCAGAGAGAAGCAGCTGCAGATGGTCAAGTGCCAAAGTAAGATGTGTGCCTTGCACACAGCACTTCGAGAACTACTGGCCAAAACAAAAAGACAGTGGCTGGAGTTATCCCTACCATTATCTTCATCCTTAAACATTTGATACATGCCTCAATCAAGTTACTCAGATTCAAATCCTAGAGTTTATTTCACTTTGCAGGAAATGAACTCCCCTTCCTCTCTGATACATGTTTAGAAATCCTAATATTTGATCAAACCTGGTATGAAATTGCTGGCAAATCTGGGAGTTGCCTGCCTTTTCTTATAACTGCCTCCCATTTATTTTACCAGTTGTTTGTGTGATTGTTAGCTTTATGAGTGAAATATTTCTCTTGCTTTCCCTGGTTAGTACTTCAAATATCTTCATTTACATTTTTTATAATCAAAGCCGTGCTTGAAAATGACATGTTCACTAGTGTGTTGCAGATTCAATATATTTACACAGTTGAAAGAGTTGGATTTTTAAATTATTTACACTTAATTTTGATAGATTAACTTCTTTCTAAATGTTTTATGGGTACTGATGTTTCCAGCACAGTTTTGGTTGCTTGCTTTTTTTTCAAAAATGATGTAAAGCCACTACTGTCCAAAGAACAATCTGATATTGTAAATACATTTAAAAAACCTTTTCACACAGATTACATTATTTAGAGAGTGTGTGGCCTCGTGACCAAATGAGAAACAGTGGGCCAAAGGCTTTTTCCTGGCTGCACTGAAGAAAAGAAACCCCATTTCAAGATCAGACTAGGGTCCAATGCACTCTTGGATGTACAGCTGTCACTCTGCTCTCCTCTCCCTTCCTGGCACACACTCAGTGCTTGCTTGGATCCATCGAGCAACTTCAGCTACCTTCCAGGGATGTAAACAAAGGCTAGGGAAATTTCTGCTGGGGCTATGTAATGTTTTCTAGACATGATCATAGAATATGCTGAAGGAAAACTTCATAGTCTGACTGCCCTTTACTACTACTCTCTCAAAAATACAAGGAAGATAATGGCATGATTAATTTTTTTAGGCTGTATCTAGAGCTGAATCTCCAACATAGATCAGAATTAAGGGATCCTTTTTATTATATTAATTTAAGAAAAAATGGATTTAATTGCATTTCAAAGTACTGTGTGGACTAAAAATATATATCAAGGCCCACAAACATTTCAGTGGTTTTGAAAACCGTTAACAGAAGGAGAGTGCTGTCACTAATCACGAAACATATTTTCCAGATTATGGATGAAATTTCGTGAAAGCTGGAACAGAAACTGATACAACTCATTATGCCAGGGTAAATCCATTATTTCATTTTTTTTCTTTTCCTTTTTTTTTTTAATACCCCTTTGCTTATGGAGCCCCTGGTCAAAGACTAATAATTACACAAGCTGAAATTTAAGTATGACCGAGAACTTTCACATGAAAAGTGTCAGCTCACACAACAAAAAGCATAGGTAATTGCCTGGACTTGAAAATCACACATCCAGTTCCAAAGCCCAAACTAACAGATGACCAGAAATACAACCAAAGGCTCAACTCATGCTGTTTGCTGGACTCAGCTCCCAAGCTCTTCAGAACTGAAATGCTGCAATTAAAGTTACATTTAGAAATTAATTCCATCCAGCGACTTTTGCACAGCAAAACCTCTGCCTCTTCAGAGCGACGCTTTGCTGTGTCGCATCTCCTCCTGCCACCACAGCAGAGCACTGCAAAAGCAGCACCGGGGCTCTGTTGTGAGCGGTGCTGCGAGTTGCGACTGCCATCTGTTCGATGTGAAGCCGTGGGAGAGGGGAGATCAGATTGCACACACAGAGGTGCCCAGGAATCACTCTGTCTCGAATTAAAGAAAAAAAAAAAAAAAGGCAAAATGCATTTGGAGAGCACTGGGATGTTTTCAGCCAAGCCTGTACACTTTCTCGGGTTTTATTTAAGTGTGTTTGTACTCCTAACTCTTGCTGTCCAAACTCTTATAAAATATACATATTTTTTATATATTTTATAACACAAAAAAATGCCTACGATAAGCACTTTTTCTCTAACACCTACCAGTAAGATGGGAAATGCCACACAGAGCACTAAGAAACCCGGGGCTGTTATCACAACGCTACTTTCATCTCACTGAAACAACAGCAGAGAGATGGCACGGCAATAAAAATGCATTCACACTGCATGTCCCTCTCAATCCATTACGAACAATGGATTCTCGCTAAGCAAATATTCGCTTGTCAGAAGTATTTGCAACACTGGATTCATTCAGCAGGGCTAAGTAAGAGAAGTTCACAGCAATTTAAAAGCAGCAAATTAGACATTTACAAACAGTAAAGAAGCTGCTTGTCTAGTGTGACCTTTCACTCAGGCTATACAAAAAGGTGTTAATGCATTTTAAATACCAGTTAGAAATATTTCTGGTTTGCCTTTTACCCTGTGAAACCTTACATGATAACACTAAACAGGAGCAATTCAAGCTTGTCGTTTCTTCCCAGGGTTAGAGGCACACAGTGAGATGTAACCCACCATAGTTCAAACTGATTTCAGTACTTAAATCAGTGACACCCCTCTCTAACCACCCAAATATTTCCAGGCAGCTACTTCTAAATTTCTTATTTCTAGTTGAGGTGCAAGTTCTCGTGAGCTGCTTCTTTAGCATTAGTAATGGAAAGGAGCTGGAAAATGTGACTGATTAAGGACGTCTCTCACTTCACATACCAGGTGCTAATACTCTGTAGTGAAACACTAAAGATTAAAAAAACTAATGAGTCACCCTGGCTTCAGGAGAGATTTGGTAAGACCTCCATGTAAGGAGCACTTTATAATGGCATTTTTGGAAACACATGGTTTGAAATACTGTACTCTTTATTTCCATTAATTTTCATTTCACACCTTATTATTTCAGTATTCACCAAGAAAAAGGAAAATATAAGACAATAATTTAAACATATTAATACTTGATTTTCCTTTTGGCCTGATTTTACCACCGGAATTTCCACAATTTTAAACAGCTTTACTGCAAACTCATACCAACCTTCCATTAAAAAGATGCCAAATACTTATATTTTGCTTCATTACAAGATGCTCTGAGAACAAAAGAGGACCTGATAAGTAGGAAACTGCCTTCCTCCCTCACTTCTTTTTTTTTTCTCTGTGTAAGACAGTTAACACTCCTGGTGCATTACCTTCTCTGAGGAGAGGTTCTGAATTCTAAGATATGGACAACGAGAAAAAAGTTTTAAAATTCAGACTAGCAGTGCAATATGGCCCAGTGAAGCTGTAAGTCCCCTTAAGGTCAGCAGTATGAACTCGCAGATTCCTGAGGGTGATCTTTTTAATGCTCTACATATGTGATCTGATCTGCTTCTTTAAAGTTAACTCTTACAGTTCTTTAAAATTTAACCTTCAAACATAGTTTTGCTAGACTATGGGATTTTTTGTCCTCTTATTGAAGACAGCAGAAGCAGATGCCATGACACAGTGTGCTCTGAAAATCACGGGAGAAAACCGAGCAGGATTGTATTTATGACCCTGATTGTTTTCTTTCACTGAGTTTACATATAAAAAACACGAATCATATTTTCAACATAAATATTGATTTCACCCAAATTCCCCTTCAATCTCCTGTGGGTGTACATATTGGAGTGTAATTACAATAAAGCCAGATATGTGGGTGAAAACACAAAAACTACATTCTATCATTAGTAAAGTGAATGTAGATGAAAAACAAAGAGTATATCATGAGTATGGCTGGATCCCTCTCGAAGTCCAGCTGAGAGAATGGTAACACAGTTCAGCTTAAAATAGTAAGCATAATATCTGCATATCCTGTGTATGGTATGCCTTATCTGGATCCTTCAAAGAGTTCAGCTACCAGAAATGAAACTGTGATCACACATAATTTAACAGAAAGTGTCCAGCCTTCTTCCTTCTTTTTAATTTTTACTCAACTAAATTAAATTTAAAAAGCACAAAGTTGGCAGAGGAACCTTGCTAAACTAATAATAACAATCAACATTCATTCAGGTTCTGCTCACTTCAACCATTGTGTGTATTGACCTCCCAAGAGTTGTGTGCACTGATTGGAAAAATCAAGAAACTTAGAGTTTAAGCTTCTTCAGCATGTTAGTCTTCAAAACCAAGTTTTCTGGATTATAAAATATAACTAGTTTGTTTGGTCTTTTTTTTTTTTCACAGAAAGGAGGAATTTCTTGTGCATTTAATACGTGTTGCCTTTTATTTATAACCTCTATGGGTCTGCTTTGAGAGCACTTTTCCTCGGAGTGCTGGGTCACTGCTGTTTGCCTTTTGCTCCCCTGGGGAAGCCACCAGTCATTTCCTCACTGAAAGCTGTGGCAGTCCCTGCTCCCTCCATCTTTCCATCAGGCAAAGTCAGGTTTCCAGGAATTCCCCAATCATGTTAATAATACGAATCCAATACAGGAATGTATTAGCATATGGAGACAACCATGCTTGCGATCCAATCAACGTATCTGTGTTAACCCTGTATGTGCTGGGGTACCTAAAATCTCTCTCCACAGCCAAAAAAGAGAAAAAAGAAAAGGAAAAAACAAAAAACTTTAGGTTGCAAAATTTTGGGTAAATATCCCCTTTCACCCTCTGGCAGGAAAATGACAGCTCAGACCACTGTCCTATATATCTTCCATCTTCTTCCCAATTTTTAAAACTTTTCTGTTGGTTAGTTGATTTTCTTAATGTGCTGCAGATGCCAAAAAATTCAAATGATGTTTACAATCTCCCTGGTTTGGGGAAAGCCACACATGTTCTCCTACATGAACGTGAAATTTCTAGTTTACCTAGATGAGTGTGTGTGTACCATTAAGATCATCTCTGGAGGCTGTGTCTTAAGTCTACAACAGTCCACACACAGGGAAAAAAAAAGAGAAAAAAGAAAAGGGAAAAAAAAAAAAGGAAGCTGCCTGATTCTAATACACCTAATTAGCCATCGGCAGACTCTTAATTGCATACATTAGGATGATTCCATAGTGGAGATTAATTCTAAATATACCCAAGCAGCTGGTTAAGATGCCATGGATTACAGTGTGGACTGTACTTTTCCACTTAATTAGATATCAAAATTAAGCAGCAACAAGCATTTTGACATAACGGGGATCAAGCCGCCGCTTGGCATCCCAGAGCTGCACTAAAGTGACCGCTAAACAGAGCCGCACAGATGGAGAGATATTAAATGCCGCACTGGAAAGTAATTTCAAATAATAAAATATCAATATTTACATTTTAATTACCCCTACTGAGAGCCGCTCTGTCATTTTCACTATTGCCGACGCAGCAAGGGGTAGTGGAATGACATTGCGGCTCTGACTGCAATGACTATTTTGTTTCCATTAAAGAATGACAAGTGTTTTAGAGGCAGTGACACCCAGTGTGTGAACAAGAATGACAGCAGATCAGAAAATTCCTATTAAGGGAATAAATGACTCAACAAGAGAATTTACTTCAAGCAGTCGGCTCCTCCTTGAAACACATAATCCTTTCTATATTTTCTGCAGGAAGTTTATTATTAAAGGTGCCTCGGAGAAACCTTGGCTTCTCATCAAATATTTAGAACCAGGGGACCTTACATGATGACTAGTCAATTTAAAACCAGTAATATTCAATGCTTATCCTATCTAAGAGTTATACTGGAAGTTTGTATGAATCAAAATAGTTTCAGGGAGGTGGAAAGGTTCATAGTGAAAAGGAGATTCCTTCCCATGAGACCTGAAAGTTTTGATGGTGCACAGAGAACACCAAGGTTACTTTTGCTGTCTATTCTTCATCAGTTTTACAGCCACTGGAACAGTGAGCATTCCACATCCCACCTGGATCCCAATTTGCTGGCCTTCAGAATTGCACCCAGTTGGTCACCACAAGTAATGTGCACGTGCACAGGTTCAGGCCTCTTGTTTCTCCCTGAATATTCTTTGCACATATATAAACACTTTTTCTTTTGGTATGTACATCGGAGATCTGTGAGACACCTTTGCAGCACCTTAGGAATCTAATTACTTCTGATCAGGTCTGAGGTCAATCTCATGGAAAATATTATACTACATCTGACATGCCGCATTTACAAAGATGAAAAGGAAGGAAGAAAAATATCAAAACAGTAAAGAAAAAAAAAGTCTTCCTTGAGGATGTCTGTCAAACTGCAGAGATCTTCAAAGAATTTCAATGGCCTCAGACATGAGAAAGTGGGTAAGAGTAAATCCTTGGTCAGTACACCCAATACGCAGCTAAGTGACCCTCCTCCTAAGTCACGGCATGCATTTATTTAATAATGTGCAGAGCTCAACTTCTATAAATGTGACAAATGGCTAGAACAGAGCACAGGGGAAAAAAGGCATGAAGATTTTTACAGAACAGAAAAGGAACAGCTTTATGGCAGTGACTGTTGCAGGAGTTTTAGATCCAGTTTTGACATTAAGAATTAGCACTCAAGTACAAAAACCTTACTCTGACATTAGCTGCTTAACTAGTTGATCTTCTTTTTCTTTTTCTTCGCTTTTTTTTTTTTTTTTTAAGTACCCAGGAAGTACTTCTTAAGCATCCCTAATGCTTTTAGGACAAGACACTTCCCCATTTCTCAGCCACTAGCACCTTTTTAATTTCTGAAAGAGCCACGGTTGAAAATCTTAATTAATTGTTCCATACTGCTTCAGGATCATTATGCAATGTAATAAAGGCCGTGTAATTATGAAATTTTACAGCCATTACCAAGGCTGATGGCTCGTATTTCATCCTCAGCTGGACCCAATGGCTTTTAGCCACTCAGCTCCCCTTTGATGAACTACAGACAGATCTATCAGGCCCAAACAATATCCAGGCAAGGCGGCTATAATAGCTACCTACAGATGAAGCCATAGATAAAGATAAACTATAAATCTACACACAAATGCAGGCACATTGCCTCAGGATGACAGAGGGGAGAGGATGAGACACTTGGGAAAGCTGGCGGCTTGCAGAAAGGCAACCTTCTCTGTCTGTCTCTTTTATTCAGTTTGGAATTTGTTTGGTTTCTTAAAGATGTAAAACCCTCTCATACTTCCCCTCCTCAAATTACATATTTTTTCAAGGACTATGAATTTTTATATGGAAGGCAAGGGGTCTCTTTATCCATCTGTTAAATTTGACAAAGGGTATTTATATGGACAAATCAACTCATCGTCCAAATGAAGACTCCTAGTCAACAAGTTTGCAAATCATATTCTTAAAAGTGAATCCAGGTCACTTGCTTCCAAGACTGAAAAAAGCAAAACATCCCTGATTTCTAAATGCATTATCGTGAGCAGATGCACAGAGGTGAAGTTAGATGATAGGCTTTCACTGGAGGCAGCACCGGAGATGCAATTCTATGCAACATTGTCTGACATTATTTTATTTTCAGTCTGAAAATGAAAATACTTCCGAAAATTCAGTGCAAGTTAAAGAAACAACAGTATTCTATATGCTCTTGGTACCTGCAACACCAGAATGCAGTTTATGGAGGTGACCTCCATCAATGCCTCTTTAAGACAGGAGGCCTTCCGAGTACGCATTGTTAGTCCCTCCAGAGTGAGACAAGGCTGACTAAAGGATCTCTAAGTGAGAAAAAGAAATGGAGAGATGCATCATCCTGGACAGTTCTGAAAGAGTCCAGGGAAGAGTGTGAAAACATTGGCTTGAAAACTGCATCTATTAGTAGCCCTTTCAGTAGCCCATGGTTAGTCATGAAGCTGATGCCATGCTCATGGCTCAGGCTAAAAGCACTTCAGAAGGCAAGAAAAGTTAAAATGAAAACATCAGTAGTACTCTCTGATTTCTAACACAACAATCAAATGGCTCATTCCTTTCCAAAGAAAATGTGACAGATTTAGAGGAGGTTCAGTGAAAGTAAAGCAAAACATTGTGCCCAAGAAAACTCTTCGGAAAAGACTCAGAAAGCAGGAATTTTCTTCCTCAAAATAGTGATTTATGAGAGAATTCAGCAGAAGTATATATAAATTAATGATATAAAAAGTGGGTCTAAAGACTTTGTTCTGTCTCATAACCCAGACCAAACACCATTACAGTAAAACTCAGGAAATTCAAAATGGAAGGTGGAAGGAAAACTCTTCATCCACAGTGTAGCTGGGCTGGAGAACTTCTTGCCAAAGGATGTCCTTGAAGCTAAGAACTCAAGAGAAGGAGCTAATGCTTACATGGACAGCCAGAATAGCTACAGGTATAGTATTCCAAATCCGAATTAAAAGGACAATAATGTTTTTCTTCTTTATTTCATCTAATCTCTAATCATAAGGAATTAGAAAAAGTTTTCCTGAGGCTTCTGCCTACTATGGGTTCATGTCTCCCTCTCTGAGGCTAATCACTGCTGAAGACAGTTGATGACCCATAGCATTCAATTCCTAGTTTCCCAAAAACTGACACCTCAGAATTTGGGCTGCCTTTCTTTGAGGTGTTTGGAACCTACTCCTACAACTGGAGTTCAGAACAGAAGAGCTTAGAGAGATGTGCCCCAGGCAAAGCATTTCAAAATCACAGCAACCGAGCTCTCACTCTACTGCTACTGTAGAAAGACGAAAATAATGGATATGGAAGATCCATGGTGTTATCACAGACATAAAAGCAGACAGGTATATGTATTAATGTGTGTTTGCATAAGCCTGTATATGCATGCATTTGTAATAAGCAAACCAAGGGTGTTCCAAAAGCTACCAAAATGAATAAAGATCACCTGCTCATTAACTTGTATTCCTTGCTTATTAAATATGTCCTTTCTTTTAATATAAAAAAACCTGTCTTGCTGAAGGACAAAATAACAATGTAATCACCCAGGTCAGATCAGAGAAGTATTTTCTGAAACAGGGAACAGAGTCACAAAGGGTCACTGGTCAAAGCTGCAACAGAAGACAGGCATAGGAATGTGATATTCAGGTTCCTCCAGCATAATGCTGAGGATGCTTGATATATGGTCTTTTAAGGACCAGTATCCGCTGTTAACATGCTTTATTGAAACCGCGCATATGGCAGGTATTCACTGTACATGGTGTGCATTGATCTGTTCCTTGCAGTGCACGTGGAAGCATCGTAAACATTCTCAACGGGGAAAATAACCCAACCAAACCCAAATCAAAAGGTTTAAGCACATACAGTACATTAGAACATCTACATACTAGATTATACAGACACTGCTAGACTAGGATTCCTGGACAGGACTTTAAATTGCCTTCTTATGTTCTAGTAAGTTACCGGAATTAAGTGAAGACCTCAGTTAAAGCACAGACTATGAAAATTGAAAAGACTGGAGGTAGACAAAGAAGATGGCAGATTTTTTACCTTCTCTACTTCCCGTCCAGTTGACTCATTTAGCCAAATTAGCATCAACCTCATGGATAGGCTCTGTAGATTTACCTCTTTTTATGCTCCCAATCACTCATATCAGTAAAGTAAAAATAGCAACAAATATACTCAGCAGGAGCATTTTTCAGAGCAAAACTTTCAAGTAAGAAGTTAATGCAAAGATGCTATTTCTATTTCTATCAGAGGCAGTAATGCCAGTTTGCTACATCAATTTAATAAAAATTAAGATGATAATATGAGAAAACAAGAAACACCATCCTACAATTTTATTCTACAAAAGAAATGCATGAAGTTTTACTCTATTTGGCAAATGTCTAGTCTGTCAGAGAATGCATATCAGTATTCCATAATTTAAAGTTATTGCAATGATTTTAATAAAGTACAGCAAAGAATTATGTGCAGAAAGTTAATTGGTAGTTTACTACAAACTACCTTGAAACAGAATTGGCTGAGGCATAGTAAGACAAAGTTTATTTTTGCTGAATATGGATTACTGCAAAGGAAAAGGGAATTAGCACTACATATTTTGTGAAAGACTTTCTTTTCAGTATTGGCTTAAAATATTTTCCGTCTTAAAGTGATTTTTAAAAAATAAATGTATTTATTTAAATAAATGATACATGTATCTTACATGTAAGTATAAAGTGTTTTTAAGAAATCTGTTTTAGAGAACACAGAGAGGTTTTGCTAAGACTCAAAAAAAACCCAACTGTAATAAGACCATACCCGGACACAGAAAAAGATATTAACATAAGTACAGATGAAAAATGGAAGAGAAATAGCAGTATAATTGTATGTTTTCTCCTTCAATATTCACCAAACGGGGCACGAACCTTCGCTGCTATAATGCATGCCATGCTTTACCCTGATTTTCTACACTTGGTATTCCCTAGCTGAATTGTTTCTGAAGTCTATGGTGATTTTTTTCCACAGCAAATCAGCAGTTTTTCAAGAGGTCTCTGTGCAACCCAGGAGTATGACATTTACTAATGTGTTGAGATTCAGGGATTCTCCTTTGTAGAAGCCAACACTAATAAGAAAGATATGGTTCAGTGTCCTGGGTATTCTTCCCAGTTTTATTAATTAGATGGAAAGCTTCTCCCTCTGGAATACTGCAAGGTATTTATTAACACTTCAGCCCACAAACTAGAGTAAATTTACAGTAGTGGAGGTAATTGTTACATACACCGGCTCTTGTTATCAACTTGGCAGGGATAGGCAAAAAAAACCCCAGAGGTTTAGATTATGATCTTTTTCATGATATTTTAATTGTGCTTCTTAATCTGCTAAATTAAAAACTATAGTACAATCTTATTCAGATCACTGACAAAAAAGATCATATCAATTTGCAACAAAATGTATGAATGCTCCTATCTCTTTTAATTATACAAAGAATTTAACAGTCATATTCAATATGACCACAGAGTGCTAAGATACAAACTCTTCCTTTTACAGTTGGGCCATCTTATCCCTTAGCACCTTCACATTTTATTTCAAGTCTCCCATCTTTTAATGCACACCCTTCCCCAGATGATCTTTAATATCACTACCTTTCTTCTCTTCCTTCATGTTCAGTATGATGAGCTACTCCCACAACTAATGTCTCAGCAAACTGATGACTGATAATGACCAGGCAGGCACTCAGTAATATCTCAGTTACTTATGTGCTTTAAAAAGAAGAGGTAGGTATGCTCAGAGGTACTTCGTGTAACCATGTTTCTCTCACCATTGCTTTCAGCCTTCCTTTTCTTTGCATTCTTCTGCTATCAGACCCTCTTATTCCTTCTGGGAACCAGTAGATCAATTTAGAAGGCCACCAGCAATGCCCTCTACTGCACACTAATTTACCCACACTTTTTTTCACTATGCTAGTCTCAATGCTCTGGAAAGCTTAGAGTTGGGCTTCATTTTGCATCCCTTACCCTGTGTTCCACATCTGTAGAATCACGAAGTGTTGGGCTCTAGCATCTGGTATTTGAACACTATTTGTCAGTAGTTTTAGAAATTACACAGAAAGTATGGTTGTGCATTGTGTGGATGTGCCATTAGAGGGGTCTAAACCAAATTTTAATGTGCTAACACCACTGGATCATCTGTTGTTTCTTTGGCTTTCTTCTTGGCCCAGACATTTGCTTCCAAATGTCTGTTTCACGTTGATCCTTCATTATGGTGACCAGCCACTCACTATGGCTTTTCTTATGGATAGTATGTGCTCTGCCTCAGTGATCTGAGAAGAGGTGAGAATTTAGTCATCTGTTCTGTCAAAACATGATGTTTGCTGGGCTCTTGGGCAATGTTGGGTATCAAGGCCAAATCAGCACCAAATCAGGTTGTGCAAGAACAGCCATGACAGACTCTTTATTACAAAAGCTCTTTTGTAATAATTCACTGCTGCTATGACTGGTTTTCTAATAGAGCTCTGCTTGAAACATTCTCACTACATATTTATATTTCATTCCTTCAGGATCAAAGTAACAATTAGATTGACAATGGATCCCACTTAGCTATCCTGATTGCATAAGGCACACGTCTTTTATAGCTGGCACTTGCCAAATACACCCCTGTCAAACAGCTAACTAACTTACTAACATCACCAGTTTTCAGGAGTGTATCACAGATGATGTCAGAGGCATGGGTGAAGTGTGAGGCACATTTATACAGGACGAATATGAGGAAGAATTTGGTCTCCCAAATCTACCAATTACTTTCTCTGTGATTCTGCTGGAGTCACGAAATCGCTGTCTCAGCCTTTCTGTGCAAGCTACAGATATAAGGTATATATAGATATTAATACAGGGGGCTGCCATGCTATTTTATTCATTTAATGTTTGAAAATAACAACAAATATTTTAACCAAAAAAGGTCTACAAAGTATATTCAACATTTCTGAAAAGTATATGAAATGGATGAAGGGCTAAAATGTTTGGAAAGGGATGGATAAGTTCTAGATCCACTGTATATAAAATAAACAAACTGGTGATGCACTGCACTCACATCTTTCAATCCTAACATGCTGTGAATCACACTTAATGTTTTAAAGCTATAGCTCTCAAAGGACTCCAAAACTGGAGGTATGAATTGAGGTTTCACCACAAGGAAGTCAAGTGATTTGACCAAGGTCATATGGTAACTCAGTGTCAGAGACAAGAAAGGGACTTAGCCTTCAGCTTCTAGTGTTGGGGTGTCTTTATGGATTATGGCAGATCTTTACGTCTGGCTTGAACTAAATCCCTCTGAGGGCCAGTTGAAAGTGTCCTGATCACACCAACAGACTCTGAATCAAGCCCATGTAATGAAACAGCCTCATGTTTTCGCATACTTTGCCCACTAGCCGATCATGAGAAACAAACCAAAAGGACACAAAGAAGAAGTGCTAAAGTTGAGAAATACAAAGGAGTTGGAGATGCCTTCTACTAAGGTGACCATTATTTCCCCATGTATTTCTTTGAAAGCAGGACTATGCCCACAAAATGAATGTGTTTGGCCTTGGATTAAGATGAACACAAAGTAAAACAAGGACCTTAACCACGTAGTGCTGACTTTATAACACTGAGTAAGATGGTCAAGTGCACCAGTGTTATAAAACTGTAAACAGACATTGATATTATACTGTATGTATGAAAATGCATAAAATGCATTTAATTAACTCTAGAGTGTGATACAAACTGACAATTCTAAACAGAAATTTCAAAGCTAAACCTGACACCCTTTGAGTCATTTTGCTCTCTCAGGAAGATTCATATTTAGGCCAGATTTCTATAAATTTGTATGTTGTGGGTTTTTTTTTAATATTTGAAAAATGCATATTATTTACCCAATTGCCTGGAATGTCTATTGGAGAAATACATATTTATTTTTAAAAGCAATCCATATATTATTTACTCAGTGGATGAGAATGACTTCAAAAAACCGTTCTGGTCCATCAAATAAATACATATTTATAAATGGTTTTTAAAATGCATATTATTTACCCAATGGACTGTAATGGCTCTGCTAGTGCTATTACATGTAAATATGTAATTAGCCACATAATAAAAAATCCCCACAAAATTTCTCTGAAAAGCATTAAATTTCCATGTGTCAATGTACAAATACCTTTCCTATTGTCATTATTTTGTCTTTAAACAGCAAAGGTGATTACCCTATGCTAATGACTAAGGCTTTGCCATATTTTAAAACCCCGCTAGCTCTGCAATTATACAAAACACGAAGTCGAAATCCTTATTTCTTTCTTTTAAAATTAGTGTTTTATAATTCTCATCTTGCAGTCTGTGCACCTGGCCTGAATCTTTCTGCCAGCCCCATGGACGTCCACCAGACTCTGCACAAAGCCCGGCTCCGTTCGCAGCAGCCGGGATAACTGAGCACTCCTGTCAGTAGGGAACGGAGAGCACGTGCTATGATTTTGTGCTGTTCTCACACAAGCTTCTCTACACTGCTAGCCAATGCACCTGCACCATTGCTGGACCATCTTGGTGAAGGCCTGCCAATCTTGTACAGTGCCAAACTTTACTTATTTATTTATCTTCACACGGGTTACTTTCTGCACAGCACTAAAGATTCTCAAAAATCCCTTCTTCTTGTCAGAGTGAGGGCAGGATATGAGGCATGCAACTCCAGGGACAAAAATCTATCTTATTACACAGCCCTGTATGAGTCTCCATTTGAAAGGATGTGACTTAATAGAAGCAGCCACCTCAAGTGTTTGGGAACTAACATTAAGAACAAGAATTGCTAGGCCTTGCCTAAGAAAACAGATGCACACTTTCAAACAGGAGGGAGTAGTGTCATTTTTAGTAGTGCATGTGTGTATGTGCAGGAGTAAGTGTCATATATTAACATGTAAATTTTATTCTCTGAGCTGAATACCAGGTGATTAATTCTGATATCACAGTGATCAATTGGTACAGGTGCTGCACCTGAGTAATGTTTGTTTCTCTACACATTGGTTGCAGAGGTGCAGCACTAACACAGGTGTCACTTGCATAGCTGTGCAACATCTCTGATTTCCAGAAAACACGGATACTGGTAGTTAGGCTGTATGTAGTTCTGCCAATTTTTTCAATTAGACCCATTATTGATTTGATGAAAAAGCAAATTAAACATACCATGGTAGTATGTAAAATGGTTAGACAGAACATAAGGTTCTGGTGCTGAGCTTCTTAGGCACATGGCCTCTATGTGCAGCTTTTACTCACCAAAGTCTCTGGAGATTACAGAAATGGGAGACTTTTGCAAGAGACACAGGCAGCATCAGTTAGCAACTGAGGTATGAAACAACCAGGAATATGTTAATGTAAAGTGCCAGGAAGCTCCAACTTTGTTAGGACAAGAGCTAAAATTACTTAATTGCTTCATTTAAATCTGGAATAAACCTCTTGTTTTCACAAAGCTGCTAGAGATTGACACCAGTTTGAGGACAAAAATAAAGACAGGTAATAACATCTTTTGTTTCAAAATATTTTGTTTCAAGAACAAATATTTGTTAATTGATGGTACATTTTAAGTTGTCTAAATCTCTGGCACATGGAATCAACACTGTATGCAGCAGTATTTCTTTTCAATTTTCCCTCATCAAAGAACAAGAGTTTTGATACCAAGAATGAGTAACACACAGTATCTACCCAGGAGCTTACATGCAAACATTTGCACAACCACTCTCCCCACTCTTGCCTCCTTAACAGGAGCTCAACACGACAGGGAACCCAAAGCAAGTAGGTGTGCTCACAAGCAAGCCTCTTCCCTAATTTCCACTTAATTCATTTACCCAATCAAACTGCTACTGTGAAAACTATTTTCTCACAGAGGGGGCTAAAGGATCTCTCCACAAGTCACTCCAAAGCACCTGAGGTTCAGCTTCCCAAAGCAAGTTAGCTGAAACAAACATAACTGACAGGATGCTGCAGCAGCAGGTCCACCCAGGGCACACAGCTCATGGCAAGAAGTTTCTTAAGGTCAAACACAGTAAGCCCACTGTCTGGCTCTGGTGTGCTGGAAACCTACATTAAGTCAGCACAAGCCTACAAAATCCTCTTTTCTTATTTCCGCATAGCTGCTTGTGTCGGAGCAGAGACAGTATTTTGCACACTCTCTCTCTCATGTCACTCAGCACTGTAAGAAGGCTCAAATTCCTGTTGAAATTAGCAGTCTCCCTGCAGATCTGCAATTTTAGGGTCTGTACCCTATATGATTAAATCAGTCTAAAATATCTGGATAAAAGCTTTGATGTTTAGGATGAGATTTTGGGTTATTTTGCCACTAGTGCTGCCAGGATATAAGCTTATATCTCTTTCTCTCTTGAAAAGCACGTAAACTGTTGTACACAAATAAAGTCAGTAATGGAAAGAAAGATGTGAATCAGACAATAAACATATCAATTAATCCCTGGGATGCACATGAGGCAATCAATTTTTCCAAATCCCAAATCAATTTAAAAAAAAGGATAAAGAAAGAAAAACTATTTGAATTTTCACTCCTTTAAAAAAGATGAGGAGAGAGAGATGGGAGTTGGTGTGCCAATCCTTCTCACTATCTTTACTATGTTCTGTAATTAATAAAACTGAGGTAACTTGCAAAAATTGTGAAAAAGTTACTTTGTGTCAGAGGAAAAACTGAAATTTCAGATTAAAATGTCTAAAGAGAAAGGAAGAAAAAGAGAGAGGAAGAATGTAGCAAGTATTAGGAAACTTTTGGACTTCAGTCTTATACATGCACAAGGTGCCTGCACCAGGAAACGGGGGAATGTTTCTCCTCCTGTGCCTTTTTGTGCACTGATGGAAGTGATGTCCTACAGCATTTCAAGTCATTTATTGAAGTTTGGTGGTGGTAGTGGGAACGTTGTTAAGGGAAGTAAAAAAAGCAATGTCCATTTGAAGCTTGTCTGTGAACTTTGCATGAACCGCCAGGAATAATGTAGTGTGATGACAAGCCAGTTATACCTTCCACTAAATTTGCTGTCTGGAATGAACTGAAATAGTGTTTGGTTTGTGTAATTACGTCCATCTATCTTTATATTCCAGCGGCATATCGCAAATTGAAAATACTAAAAATTGACTGTTGGTTCTGATATTTAATGATTGCCAAAGACAAGACGATGATTTATTGGTTACTTACCGATGTGACACATTTGCATCTTATTAGACGGAGATTACTATTCCTTAAAATGCGGACGAGGCCTGATCATGTCTGATGGATTGATTTGATTTGCAAATGTAATCAAACTAATAAGAGGGAAAAAATGAGCAATAATGCCTTGTTTTTCAACTGGCAATCACTCCCCTGCCAACAACGCTGATATCCCTGACTAAGCAGCCTTCACACAGTCTTCCTGTCTCCTCAAATAAACAAAGGGATGCAAAGAGCTTGATAAGAGGATAACGAGCCAAGTATGGATGTAACATGGAGCCTGTACCTCAGCACTGTACAAATGTATCAATGGGAGTACCAGGATATGACTTACTGTGTGTTCAAACCTTAAAAAGCAATGAGTAAAAAGCCAAAGAGCAAAACTCTATGACAAAAAAGCCTTTACTGAATGAGGGGAAAAACAACTGCCTAAGAGAAGCCATTCTAATTTAGAGAACCCCAGGAGAACACTCCCCACCAGTACCAAAGTTACAGAATAAATACCTGGAATTCCTCAACCTGATGAGAAGTTAATTGGGGAGTGTATTTTGGGCAATATGATTCAAGCAATAGGAATCACTGACTGTAGCCACAGCATCAGAGAACCTATTTCCAGAAGTATGCCGGATGGTGTTTTAAAATTATTCCAGATACCAAATGCAGTGTTTCTGTAGATTTTTGTCTGCACCGTATTGATAATATAAACACTTCCATAATATATTTCACAGTAAATATTCTATCATTCTGGCCAGATGCTGATGTTCCTGTAAGCACTGAGATATGGTTCTAGATAAGAGCAGAATTATTCTGTGTACAGTAAATGACCCTAATTTTCCATAGTAGGATTCTCTTTCTCACTCATAAAAAAAAAAAAAAAGCTTTGTGCAAGGAATTGCACTAAGTCACCCTCCCCCATTTAAACAAAAGTGTCAATTCAAGCAGAAGGCAAATAGTAAAGCACTGAGGTCCATACAGGTTTCAGATTGTGACTTGCATATTTAGGGATTGATCCGAAGCAAAGTGAAATCAAGGCAAGTCTTTCTATTGGCCTAAATGGATTTTCATATAGAGCTTTATTAAAGAGAGGTTCAAGCGTGAATGTTGACAGCTGAGGAAGTGATCCTACAAATATTTGGGAACACAGAGAACTCTGCACAATGGAGGTGCCTGTGTAAATAATGTGATTGTACTACTTAAATATTTTCCAGACTGATTGCTAATTTGCTTCACTAAGGGATATTCGATAATGTAAAAAAAAAAGCTTGCTTTAGGGAACAGCCATTATGAAGTGTCAGGATAAAAACAAAGTTGAATATATAGCTCCAATTACCAAGCTCAAAGACCTCAAAATATTTTCATAATTTAAAGTTTTATAGCTCATGTAATTTATACTTATTTTAACAGCGGAAAAGCATCCCGGTCAAACTCCAATTAAATAATTACATTTTGCCTACCTAAAATTCTCACTGCATTTTTAATTGGATAGGACACACTTCACTGCTTCTCCTAAATTGTTTAGTATTGCCATTCAGTATATAAATAGCTACCACTTTCTACCACAGAGACAGTACACTTGCTGGTGTAGCTATCAATGGCAAATTCTAGTTCGTCTGTGTTGGCTGAAGCACTGGAAGTCAGAAGCCCCATGGCAGCCTGTGTTCCTGTCTCCCCATCACAAACTCTTTTTAGGTGTTTTTTTCCCTCCAAGCAGGTTCTCTGAAAGATTGTATGTTCATCACTGATGCTGGCTGATTGCAGTCATGAACATGCAAATATTCCATGAAAACATCCTCTTTTCTTGACTTATCTCCTGAAATGCCCATCTAAGCCTCTTGTCAGACACTGCCCTCTGTAGGTTTATGCTACAGACAAAGCAGGAATAATCCTGCACAGCATGTGCACTGCTTGCCCCCAACCCTACCAGCCTGCCTGGTGCCTGTCTGAAGCACCCTGTTTCCCAGTGAACTTTTCATTACAGAGTCCACAGTGTGCTTCAAATATGAGGATTACAGGACACAGCACAAATTACTCATCCCCACTGGAGTGCCAGGCACAATCATGCGAACACCGCAAACTCCAAATTTGGGTCAAGTATGTCAAGCAAAGCACTCAGCACAAGTCATTAATGATGTCTGGAAAATGTTCAATTAAGTCAAATCACATGAAAAACCTCTTCAAAATAACTCCTATCAATTTCACTGAATGAAGATCACCTGGATGCATTTAGCATGTTATATGCTTAGCTGAAGATTAACTGACACTAAACAACCTGTTCCTGAATCCATGCAACAGTTAATTTTACTCCTGGGAAACTTCAAACTAGCAAAAAGTGAAGAACAGATCACAGAGCAGAATGGCTTTCTACAAGAAACTTATATGGGAAAGGATTCTAAATTCTGCTCACTACAAGCACAGTTAATTAATGGAAGACACAAGGGTCACAGTAACTTTCATAGGTTACCACATATAGCCTGAATTGTAGCAAGTTTGGAGTCTAATGCCTATTCATTAATGCAGGCATGATGCTAAAGCATAGTTAGAAGAAAATCTCTGCCTAGAAATACCCAGCAGCCTGCTAGTGTCATGATATGTTAAGAAGTGTAACCTCTTCTTTGAACAAACATACGAGCAGCAGTCATTATCTGCTAAACTGTTCCCCCTTAATCTCTCCAACAGCTGGATGCATGAAAACTGCAGACTGCCCCTGCCTCTTCTACGCCCTCATCACAACTCTTCGCTTTAGTGTTCTCATGCATAACATGTCAGGACTTGGTAAGCTTGCTGACTCTACCCTGCAAGTGCCATTTCCATTGAACTCGGAGCCTTCTGCATCTGTAGTTGGGTCTCATTTCAATATTTGATTTCATCTCAACTGTTAATGCAGCTGATTGAAACTGATGGTGCACAACATGGCAGAACAAAACATCTTGGGAGAAGGGTCAGAGCTATACTGTGAAATTTCCACTCATCTATAATATGTGCCTCAGGAGTCTGGGGTGGAAAATATCTCGGGCAGACCAATATACTGTCAAAGAACTTTGTCTTTATAGAATGTGTTTTCAAATTAAAGGAAGGTTGTGTGTTTGTTTTCTTGCAACAAAAATTACCCAAGTATTTCTGCCTGCTATACAGGATAAAACTTGGAGATGATGAATTAAATAACATGGAACCTTGACTTAAAAAGTTACAGTTGAATAAGTGCTCCATCTACAAAATTGAATACTGCATTCTGTGGATTCTATGTTTCTTGGCATTCTTTCTCAACACACATACATGCCTATAATGTATGTGCATAAATTGAGCATTGCCCAATAAAACAGCTTACTACCAATGAAGACTTAAGTTCATAAAGCTCTTGTATGATCCAGCTGATGCAGAAGGCGATTACTACAGACTCTTTTTAAAAACTGCTGATTCTTTTATCAGGCTGGGCTGAGCCTTGCCTTTACAACCCAGGTGCTCCTGTTATCTACAGACTATATATAACCAGGCCCAGGTCACCATGTGCCCTGCCAGAAACGTGCTGACTGGCTAAAGGGGCATTGCAATTCAGGTAATTAATCCTATTCTAATGTAGGTTAAGCAGGTGTGAAGCCGAACTTATCCAGAGAGAAAGTAGAGGCATTCTCAGAATTACAGTATTTAACTGGTCTCAGCTGAGTTTAGGAAACTAGACCATCCTGTGTGTCTGACCCAGTCATACAGGTGGAGACCTGTCTGCTGTAAATCCAATCTGAGCAACTGGCTCTTTTCCCCCTTCCTCTTGGGAGGGGGAAAATCCCATCCTGGATTTACATATCAACATGTATGACTGAAAAGGTGCTCTTTTCTTCCCCACCCAGAACAAAGTAAATATATTTTTGTTGGAAGCTAAGTTAGATGAGTAAGTCAGATGTTTAGTTTAAAACAGCCTAAATAGCTACCATAAGAGGGCTACGTTGCTCTAATTTTAATTCTGCATTTCCAGTGTCTACTATGATCCCTTCACACGCTAACTTAAATGACATGTAACATTGATTATCTTATCTCCAACAGAGCCTTCAGGAATTTTAAAACTGCCAAAACCACTCTTTGTTTGGATGTTCTTTAAATTGTGAATCTGGTTGAAAAAAAACCCTTTATTTTTCTAAAGGAGTCCTGTAAATACATAAGTGATACTTAGTGAACATAAATGACAGGCTCAGTTCTGCTGCATTTGCCTCTTCTGCAAAGTCCTCACTTAAGGAATAACGTCAGGATTCCTTTCAACTTTCTTACTGTGTTTCTGAGAAAGGCATCTTCCTACCTTGCAGCCACACGCTTCTTTTAAGAAGCTGACCATCCCTGAAGTAAGAACTGTACACTTAGGGGAAGTTTGGGAAAGGACACCCCCACAAAGACTATTTCAGAAGTTCAAATTCTTTCATACAATATGCTCTTAACAGGCAGCCTTTTAATAAGGTTGGCAGTCGAGCTAAATTATGGGGGGTGGTGATGGAATGACTTTAAAGAGGTCACATGCCTGAAAATCTAATGTGCCCAGCTAAAAACCTAATGCTCCTGTATGGCACTCCAGATGCTGTCCCACTTGCACAAAGCCATTATTACTGAAGCCTCACATCCAGCTTGCTTACAAAAAAAAAAAGGAGAATGGAGATTACAGTAAAATTAAAAAGGTTAAGATACATTTAGACTTCTTACCCTCTGGTAATAAGATTAATTCCTTGTTGGCTCAGAAGAAGGAAAACTGCTACCGAGTCATCTGCAATTTACACAGACCTAATCTAGTAAACCTGTTTGTCACACAAGAAGTGGGTACAAAGGTGAGTACTGTTGTCCTCTGAGTAGAAATACTTGCTTAAAGCTCGATTCTGCACACTGCTGCAGAGTCCTGAGGTGGTGAGTACACACAGGGGACAAAGGAAACTCTCAGCTCCCACTGATACACTGACTACTGATGGAGATTTATCCCTTCAGGGCCAGATCTTTAAACAACAGAGGCTGGCATAGCACATTTGACTTGTACACCCATGACAACTGATCCTACCAAAGGCTCCTGGTCTGTCTCTATAGATTAACTGAGTAAACTACCATATGCATTTTTTTTTTAACTTTTTGTTGTCATGTCTGATCACTGAACAAGACCAAACCATTTCCTGCATTTTTATTTTGCATTTTTGTACACCCCCCCTCAAAAACATCCAGAAGTGCTAATGGAACAGGTTAATAATTTTTTTTCATTCTTTTCCCTTCTCATTTATTCTATTTAGCAGTGCACTCAAACACTTGCAAATATGCAAGGGGGCATTTTCAGCCTCCTGGTACTGCAGTGACACAACATTTACAAGCAAGGAAGCAGGCTCTGTAAGTCAGTCTCCAAGTCACCCAGGCTAATAAAACACTCTTGATTTTGCTAGAAGAGTAATAGCAAATGGCTGCTACATCTTTTTATATTTTTGCATTTAAGACTCAAATAATAGCCACTTTTATTTACAGAAAGAAAATGAAAAGCACTGGCATTCATTACTGTTGATTTGCTCTCTTTTTATTAATCATTTCTTATTTTTAAAGGCCCACAGGAGTGAACAACATAATGCAATGGTAGGAAGATATTTACCAATTTAGCACCTCATTATAAAACTACTCAGAAACCTCTTTGTCTCTCGTTTAACATAATAATTATTAGTGGCAACAAAAGTGGATCCCACACTTGCACCATGATTAGCAAGTGATGAATTTGGGTTGAATATATTGCACTTTGCTAAGTAAACCTTATTATATCCCAAATCCTCAGTCTAAAAAACATCTAATTTTAAGAAAATAATTTGTACTGCTGTTTAAATGTGTGTTTCCAAATTAACCAGTGATATTCTATAGAAAACTGCCTCTTTTATGCTTGAAGTCTCCAGCTGCCACACAATTTATATCTCTTTCCTCCCCTCTTTGTTTTTCAGCCATTTTCCCTGAATGTCAAAGTCAATTTAGTGCATTTCACTTTGCTGAATAAATCAGAGGCGAAATCCTTGCTAAAAGTGAAAATTTGATTTGCTAAAAGGAGCTTAGGGCAACTATTAATCAATATATCCAGAGTGTCAAAGCTAAGGCCATGATAGACATGCATTCATTTGGAGATTGGTTGAGGCAGATAAAGGGGGACACTGGAAAAAAAAAAAGTGCAACAGCCAGACAGTGTAGTGTGAATGTTGGGGGCATGAGTGGAGTGAGAAAACTGTTTAAAAAAAATGAAAAAAAAAACCAAAAAAACCCCAAACCACCCAACCAAACAAAAAGGAGACAGTCACTCAGAAGGAAAAAGCAAGTACTTTTATAAGAATAAAAGGTGAACTTCATTAATAGAGACATAAAGTCACTGTTTATTTCTGATTTTGAAAGAAAATAATTTAAACAAAGGATTTTTTTCTAAAAAACCCTACAATGTTAAAACATAAGAATTGAGCCAAGTTCTTTTGTTATAGATAGGGACTTTAAAGTCATAACTAGCAAGATTTTCTTGTGCTTTTTTGAGTTTCACTACAAATTTATTTTATATTTATGTATAATTGCATGTGATGAGATGTTTATATGTTTGGGATTATTTCCCCCCCCCCAGTTAATTTAATGCAAGTAAAAAATGTCAGAAGTGGAAACTAACCTGGAAACTAAAGTGCTCTTTTTACCCCAGGACATCTCTATCTAGCAGTAATAGAAACCTCCTCACCTCTCCTTTGCTGTCTCTCTCAGTTCTGAACCGGAACCAGTGTTTTCTGATTAGGAGACACACTCTTAGTGTGTGCATCTCTAGCCACACAAAAGACCTGCTACTCTTTTGTACTGAAATCAGCTCAAATTTTGCCGCTGACTTCAGTTACAGATCCATGAAGAATAGCCAAATTTTGCCGCTGACTTCAGTTACAGATCCATGAAGAATAGCCCACCACTGTATCTCAGGTGGACATATTAAATAATTTTAAAATAAACAAACAGATCTTTTGGTTACTACCTTTTACCACTACTAGTTGTTTTGTTTTGAAAAGACTTGAAGACTTGTGGACGTGTTTATTCATGCATTATCCTTGAAATTCTACCTCATCCTCCCTGCCTTGCAAAATCACTTAAACCTTCTCTGTGATACTATTTTCAAAAGATGAGGAAATGAAAATTGCTACCATTCCTACCACTCCAAGTGACAGGATAGGTGAACTGCTGGCATTTTAGGCACACTGTTGCTCTGTTCTGCTTAGAGAAGCTTGACTCAACATGGTGGTCTAAACACTGGTAGTGTCGGGTGGTCTATCCACACTAATGCTCAAAAATAAAACCGGCAGCCAGTTGCTAATTTCCCATATTATACAATTCAGTGACAGAGGTCAAGGAAGTCATTAGTTTCGGAGAAACCTTTTGGCAGAAATCTCTACCCTTAAGGCCCAGGGAATGGTCTGCCTTAGATCACGTCACACAAGTTGTGAGCTCAACAACATTTCCATCATAGGAAGAGCAAGTCTGGTCTCCGTACTTACTGCATATTTGTAGAAGAAGTTAAAAGAAGAGCAGACACAGGGCTTTTGATAAAGTGTCCCAGTCAGCACATTGATAAAGGGCAGGATGTCCTGATTCCCCAGGAGGCTCAAGTTATTATTAATATCAACCTCTTAGCACCTAACAACTCATGCCCCATTCCACGTTACATGAGCAGTAAACACCACATATACATGTCTACCTGTCTGGAGGGACGGGCACCCTGTGATAGGGTGCTCTCAGAAAGCTGCAGGAGCCCTCCCCATGTCTGAAATGGTCCTAAATTCAGCTGGCACCACAATAGACTAGAGAAGGCCTCAACCTCAGCAGAAAGAGCAAATTTTACAGCAGCAAGCAGCATGGCACAGACATACAGGAAGACACCTATTTTGCTTACAGCGTTGAGATTCTGTATTAGCTGCCCCAATAACCGTACAGAGAGAGATGTGGGCATAAACAGGATGCTGGCTCTGGCCTGCAGTGTATGTTATTATATATACCGGGTAGTTGCAACATATGATTTCAGGTATCACCATAAAGTCATTCAGACTTTTTCTCTGGCATTTAAACACATACTGTATGTCCATTTAGAGGCAGATAATAAACAATTACACGCATGAGAACAGGTGTATATATATGCACCTAATTCATATCTGCATGGATGTACCATACGTGCAAGTGCTTATGCTTTCTTAAACATTAGCTTTCCAAAAGTGGTCAACATTCTTTCTGTACTTTTACCTACATGGGATGGTACTTCTGAACCAGATGATGAGAAAAGGGCATTTTAGAAATGACAATTCTGAAGCATATCATGTTCTCGTTCAGTATTACAATGGTAAACTACACCCCTGAGAGCTGCTTTGGAAAGGAAAGCTTAAATATTGTCCTCTACAAAGAGTATGCCAAAGCAACAACGTTTCATAAAAATTTAACATTAGCACTAAAATATTCAAAACATTCTTGTATTTACTCCATCAATATCATTCTCTGTCCCCTCTTTTTTTATTTTATTTTAAATTCTAGCACTATTGGCAGTATCAATTTCTAACTATTCCTTTCCCTGAACACAGTTACTGCTAACAAAACAGGGACACAGCTGAAGACAAGCAGGCTTATTTTACTAAATAATGTAACCAGTTATTTTTGATGTATTAGTCTGATTTACTGTTTCCAAACAAATTTTTCATCCTAAGTGCAAAAAAGTTGATTTCTATGGTCTGGTTGATGTTTTTTCATGCATGCAAATTTTTTAGAGAACATTTTGTCTTTAGTCTCCTGTTATGCACATTTTTAAGAGCTTAATGTTTGCTGCCTCCACTTAATATGAAAGAACGTTGCACATTTTCGCTGAATGTCAACGAGAGAGTTGCATTACAGAAATCGTGCCTAAACAACTCTGATACCGTATCAGCAGAATGCCACTCCATACTGCAAAAGTTTAATCAATGTAACACAACCAATATAAAATGGAAACTTCCCAAAATACAGTGCAAAGGGTAGGAAACTCAACCACCAGAAAATATTGAATTAAGAAAGGCTCCCTTATTTAGAAGACATAAACCAAAATAAAATGAAACAAAGTGAAATAAAATAAATAAAAGTCTTACAGAAGCTTTATAATATATTTACAATTTATTTAGGTCAGTTAATAGGAGTTTTGTCTCATCAGGCAGGAGATGAGGCAGCATCAGCCTCTCCCTAAGCACCTCCAGTATTTTACTAACGAAGTTACAGTACATCAGAATATTTTAATCTGACACAAAGAACAACAATAGATCTGACTGCTGGGCCGATAATCTTCTTATCACACCCTGTGAAACCTAGCTCTAATATTTGACTGAGCCTCCATTACTCGGCAACACATTCTAAAAAGGCCAACAATGGAGAGAGAATGAAGTGGAGTGTGGAAGTACCTCCATATCTACATAAAAGAGATTAGAGGCGACAGCGTTCCATTTTACAGCTCAATCATATTGTGTTAGCATGCGCTTATCCGAGCGCGGATGAAATTGAAAGAGAAATAAAAAAGAGTCAGGCAGATAGGAACCATAAAAGCGAGGCATGAGCAATTTCCAAGGATATAAAAGGATGCTAATGGCGGGGCCCTGTCATTCTTAAAAAGGGCTATTAGGGCACCATCATCTGTTCTTGTGCCCTTACGCCTCTCTAACTAAAGTCAAGCATTTCCTAATGCCATTGTGATCTTTTTCTTCTTCAGATAAGACATGGTCATGTTTCATAACAACACACTTTCCATTTATTTGATTTATAAATGCAAGGAGACTAATTCTATTTACTGATAAAGGCTTTCCATATATATTTTTCTTTCAATATTTCCTTTTGTAGATGGTATAGAATTTTTGTTCAATAAAAGCAGCTATTGAAATGTTTCCAATACCACAAAAATACTAATGATTTTATGAAAGCACCTGAACTTTGTATAATTTGAAAACATTTTTTAGTTGATGACTGCAATGGGAAATGGTTGGCCATGGCAGAATGCATATTGCATTGTTACCTTTCCATAGATAATCCCATTAAAAGAATTTCTTTTGGAATAGCAAAAACATTGTTTCAGTTTCTTCCACAAAGACAAATTTTATATTGCAATGCTTTACAGTTGAGATCTTTATTAGTTATTAAGCACCTGATATATAAGGGCCTTTAATTACACTGAACCTTAAGAAATCACTATAGTAAAGAAAGATTTGCTGATTGCTGCTTTGCTGTGCTAGGCACAAATTCACTACTGGTATAATTAATCGACTCTAAGAGATTTACACCAAGGATTTACTTAGTCTGCCAAGCTACAGTGAACTTTTATGCAATTTGCACCCTTTTCCCCATTCTGTTATGTTTCTACCTATAGAAACATTTGTTAGGTTAGAAAACAAGTCAGCTAGCACCAGTGCAGGCTCTTCTACAAGCCATTTTGTGCCGGACATTAGCTGAGCGTAGGCGGTCCAAATTCAGCAGTACTCCATCATTCAAAACCAAGCTACAAAAGCTCATCACTTGCCCTTTAGCATGTCCAGCCCTTTTGCATTTTGATTTTTGCATTCAAATGCCAGACAACAAGCACGGATTTTACCACTGTTCTCTGTAGGGCTGAAGGCTTATAAAAACATTGTCTTATTTTCCTGGGGTATTTGTGGTTTTTTTTCCTTCTCATTTGTAAACGGAATCAGGTAAGTAAACTTACTTAGTGTGGCTTTATCACTGCAGGTACAGTTTTGAACCTACTTTGTATTAAAATGCTGTCTCATGGTAGAAATGTTCCTCAACTGGTTCAGATCACAGACTTTACATTTTCAAGGCCAGTTTACAGCATCCAATACCTTTTCCAAGCTAACCAAAGCCATCATTTTAAAGGTTGCTCAGTCTCATCCCTCTGCTCTTCTTATCCCTCCAGCCAAATCAAAGCTCCCCAGCATATTCACAAATCAAACTGACAAAAGTTTCCCTGAAACTGCTATGGAGCATGACTGACTTCTTTGAGACATACTCAATTTTGGTTAAGGTGATCTAAGTATCTTCTAAAGATGAAACTCAAACTCACCTACTTAACTCACTCTGACTTAATTTGGGGTGCTTTATTAGCAACCAGTGTAAGACGAAGTAGCTACTTTAATATAGAGTGATGTTTAAATTAGTTTACAATTTGCTTGGGCTCATCTAGAACTGCTCTGAACAAAGCCATTCAGAAATGTCAGCTGTGTTCCTAACCACTGTAACAAATTGTTGCCTGAACGCTGCACACCTAATGACTTCAAATTAGCTCCACTGCGATATTGCCTGACAG
This sequence comes from Platyrinchus mystaceus, assembly GCA_035041135.1. Taxonomy (NCBI): domain Eukaryota; kingdom Metazoa; phylum Chordata; class Aves; order Passeriformes; family Tyrannidae; genus Platyrinchus; species Platyrinchus mystaceus. The sequence continues at coordinate 20,131,744 of JAWWLV010000121.1, read as the reverse complement.
TTCGTTACGACTGTTAGCAACATAGCCGGCGTATCATGACCAATAAATTGGTTTCAGTGTGGGCTGGGAAAGGGACTTCCATCAATTTGATTAAAGAAATTACTGTAGCATTCAAAGCATAAAGACAAACTAGTTTAAGGAGACAGAAATAAGTTAACTGTACCAGAAAAACATTGCTTGCGATACAAGAGCTTGTTTATACACCGTTTGTGGCAACAGAGAGTGACTAAATTTCAAGTCGCATATTGACTATTTTAGAGCCTGTAGGTTGTTGTCTTTCATCCAAAATAAAATAATACTCCATAAATGTACAAGTTACTATTATTCTTTTATTGTGTTTATATATATATATTGCACTTATATTTATCGAAGATTACCCAGAAGAACTGGGTAGTACAAGGGGTAAAAAAACCCCCAACAAACAGCAAGAATATTTCTTCATGATTGCCTTTGAAATGAGAAATAAAATATATCTAACTCTGATAAACAAACAACTGACTGGACTATTTATTCTACTATTGAAGTATCGCAAAATCACATCTAAAATGACAATGATGTATTATTCTGAGGAATTAAAGGTTATCCAGTCTCATGCTTAATAATGCTCCACTATCAAAATTCGAAAATTAATGAGCTGATGAAAACACACCAACATGCTCACTCATCTGCTGGACTAGAAAAATACCTTAAGAAACAATAAAAGAAAGCTGGCCTTTTTTTCTGTGACTTTACTAATTATGAAAGGTGATAGACTGAGAACCCTGGAGACTTCTCTGAGTTTGTCGGATAGCTCAAAGAGCAAGAACAAACACCTCAGCACTGGGGGGAAAAATATACTTGAATTGTTATCTGAAGAAATTGCTAATCTTCTGAGAAACTGCTTTTGATGACCCCCATTTTTCTTGCTAATAAGAGTGCCAGTCAGCTTTTACAATATCAGTGCATTAACGTGAAGTAGACCGCAGTATATTTCTTGCAGACCAAGGAAATACTAAGTTGTAAGAGGAGACTTTTTGGTACAATTCAGTACTTTCTACTGAATTGCTGGTACAATTCCATTCTCACTCTAGTTCAATCGATGAAAAGAACAATTCCACTGTGCCAGGCCCAAATATAACTGATTTTTTTCACCTCCTCTGGTCAGTAAAAGGTAGTGCTGCATTTATGTTACAGAGCAGTCAAGACTTAAATTCAAGTAATGCTGAATTATATGACTACAGGGGAGAGGACCTGCACTACCCTTCATACCAGGCTGATGCTCCATATAGCAAGATAAGTTTACCTTAGTAAAAGCAACACATGAAAAAAATAATTCGCTAAGCAGCTTATAAAACTTATTAACACAGTAACACTCACTGCAACAATACTACTACTTCCAAGGTAACATATATCATTATCTAACTTATGTTCTATGTGAATAAACTGGAGTCTTAAGAAAACTTTATGCACTGTAGGGAGAGAAAAAATAGTATTTTTTACCAGAAGAGAATAACCCACACAGTGATTTCTGTACATTATCTATTTGCAATAAATACTGCATGTACCTGGAATATGCTTAGCCCATCCAATGATCACCACCAGTTCTCTGTCTGCCAGGTCACAAAGAGTGGTAAGTGCTTTGATGTCACTGTCTGGAACAGTGGGGTCAGGCATAGCATAGATCTTCTCTGGTTCAGCCACCAGCAAATGGGAGACAATCTTGTTATCTGTAAAAATGGTCCAAAACAGTACAAGATCACCAGCAGTATCACTCTACATTTCATACAGATGGCTCAGATTTCAAAGTGCACAAGAATTTGTTTTAAGACACTCAACCTAATTACACCTTATCATAACTTCATAGGCTTCTACAAGTGGTTACAGCACAAACAAACCTGATCCATTAGGAATGTTTATCAAGCCAGACATGTATGTTCTTAATATAGTAAATTTAATGAAACATAGAAATACGTGATTACCTTCTATTACAGAAGTACAAACTTTATAGAAAAAGATTCATGCATTATAATATACTTTGGACTGTGCAAATAGAAAAGCTTTGCCTGCCTCTAACTACCTGTGACCCCCCCCAATCCCAAAGGCAAGTGTATTTTTTGAGCAAGTAACTACCACAAGCAATTAGTCAGTCACTGAAATCTGCACCTTCTGTCAGCAACTTCAACTACCATTCTTTCTATTAGATGTTGCTGTTAAACTATTGCCAGAAAACTGATCTCAGGACTTTCTCAGTGCTCATTATCTCAAATAACTTAAATTAAGGGTATCCTGCCTGTTGAAATGTTAAGAATGAATCTGTATTCCTTGGGGCCTATGCTTTGAGAAAAATGCGGTGTTGTCTTACATGAACTTGATGTTCAGTGAAACACAGAAACTTAGAATCATGTATACAATTAGCTTCTTTAAGTGCAAAAATACCCTAATAATCTCTTTTCATTTTCAAACAGAGATAACCATAAAATCAATGAGAAGAGTGTAAAACATAAAAGTATTCAAACTTTACAGAAAACTTGTTTTGTGCAACGAATGATACTTTGTCATAGTCACATACTGTTTATTTTTATCTATGTAGCGTTTTCATTCATGTGTATAGTATTTACTTTTTCATCCAGATGACTTGTGAAATCTATTTGGAATAATCAATTAAGTTATATGGAAGAGTGCAGAGAGGAAAAAAGAGGAGAAGAGCCTGGAAGATTTACAATACAGTGTTGCTGTTCTATAAGTAGGATAAACATAAAATGAGCACTATATCCATGTGAAGGCACAATGGAAATATTTTATCTCTATACAGGAGCCTGATTTATTACTCTGAGAAAGCAGAACTGAAAAATGGAAAACGGACTAATTCATTAAGCCTCCTAATACAGGATACATCACTATACTTCCCAATATAGTCACATTTTATTTTTCATGGTAGGTACATCTTGTGACCTCAAATGCACCATCAGAATTTAAGGCCCAAATGGCCCCTTTCAGTGATGTTACACGAATCTGTTCCCTTCAGTGGGATAAAGAGTTAGGGGGCTTGATGCAAATGGGATTCCACTGTGAGAAGATGCCAAGTATTTTCTGACTGGAGAGAGAGCTGCCAGAATTAGCATAATTTTCTCCATCTGCACATAAGTCACCGGATGGACTACACTGTCCTCCTGCAATGGAAGCTGACTGGGATGTGACTTGCCCAGCAGTGTTGGAGAGGATCCCTTCTAGTCCATGACATATTTCCATAACATACTCACTTGATTCAGATTTCTGATACTTTACTGCTCTTTTGTGACACAGACTCCTTGACTCTGATCTACTGTCTTGACAATTTTTGCCTTATTCCAAATTTGTGTGTCAGAAGTTGTGATATATGTTAGTCCTTCATATAATAAGTGCAAGAGCCAACTGGAAACCATCCCATCAAGCATGTTTTATTACAAGGGGACACATTCATGCTTTATATGAACTATAGGAACTATGCCAATTGAGCAATTCTTGATCTCAATATTCTACTGATTATCAAACTGATTAATGAAGAATTCTATTCTTATTTAAAAATGACAGATGGTAGTTTTAACTTATATTGGCAAACAGCCTTTGGACATTTTTTAATTCTTTTAAACAGTCTCTTCAATATCCTGTTCAATTTCACACAGAAAACATGGGAGTGAGAAAAGTTAATATTACTTCTTCCCAAATTCCACTATTTTTACATGGTTTGAAAAGTAAAATAAATGAATTAGAGTTTCTTAACATCCAAACATACGTAGCTGAGGACTTCAGCTTTGTGGGGTTTTAACCAGTTATAAATGAATGCCCTCTCATCCCCAAGTTCTGAGATTTTTTCCAAGGAACAGAAGAAATAGCCAAAGAACCTCTTCCATTTTTGTATGATTTGTATAAATGCCTCACCAATGGCATTCTCTAAATGATTCAGGAATATTGTATATTTTGATTCAGGATTCACAAAATATCTCTCTTTTTTTTTTTTTGCAATTAATAAGATCTACAGGCAGGCCACTAGATTACATGGTGAAGCTGGAAAATACAATAGAGATCAGAAGTAGATGTGGGAAAGTTCCTCCAAACACCTGTTCTTTCCCTGTAGAGGGAAAAAGCTACATGTATTGGCTCATGCATTAGCATAGAACATAGGAGAATTTTGAATGTACTTAGAAAACTCCATCACTGAGGAAATTGAATAGCCATGAGCACTGTTTCTAGGTAAATCTTATTTAATGTTTCCCTAATTAGAATCAATAGAACCCAATTTTCAATCCCGTGCCTTTGTTACACTTAAACTATCAGTCAAGGTCCATAAAATCTCCCAGGCTAGTTCCACACCAACCCGATTCAACTATTTCAAGTCTGGACACTTATCTGTCAAGATTTGAAAATTAAGTTTTATAAATGTTTGTTACAGAAATGTTTGCAATTGGACAAGCTAAAGAAAATGAAGAGAGGCACTTAGATAATGAGTAATGATTTATGAGGAGGTTGGTTTATCTCAGACAAATGGAGCTTACAGAAATTGGTGTAGTTATCGTCTTAAAGGTAATGTAGTACCACTTTGCAGTAATCAAGGGTTTACACAGAGATTCTTGGGTTTTGGTACAATTGCATTAACCTCAGTTCATCATGCCTTAAGGGCTTTGGGCTTTTGGGTTGGAATTTTTTTTTTTTTTTGTCTGTTTGGTCTTGGCTTTTTTGGTATGTTAGGCTACCAACATTTCTACTCAATGACAATATCAAGTAAATGAAAAACTGAAAATCTGTGCACCCAGGAAAACTAAACCTCTAATGAAATTAAGCATTAGAGTTTATTAAATTTTATTGTATTATCAGAAAGTTTTTATTATAATGTGCAAAATCTGCTTAGTGCAGCCCTAGATTGTATTTACAGAACAGTGGGACAGCTTATGGAGGCTGAGTAGAAGATGCCAGATTGGACAATTGAAGGAATATAATCAGCATAATGTTTTTTGGAAAGGCAAAAGGAAACTATGCCATATGTTCACTTAAGCCTTAATTTTATGTAAAACTGGCTGTTTTTTCTTTGACACAGCTAAAATGCCCTTTCACTTACAGTTCAAAGACTGTTTATTTGCTCTCCAGATCCCCATATGCTCAAACGTATTGTACACAGCACTGTCCCCTACTGGGGAACACGATCGGAAACAAATTCCATTTTCAATACAGCCAGGTATTTTCAAGAGGCTAAAACTGACGTGTTTTGGCAGAGGCTTAGGGGGCAGAGGCAAACGGGAGACAAGGAGGAATTTGCCCTCCTTATTTCTCTGGCTTATTTATCCATTTTAGCAGCAAATTAACCTTCTCGGCAGGAGCAACTGGACATGTGTATTCTCGTTTGAATTCGGAGGAGTTTACAATACTTAATACAGCGTGTATGCCTTTTCAGGGTAACACACCAACCTCTTGCACTACAGCTATAATGCTATTAAATTTACTTCATGGAATTAGTACAGTCGCTGCTTGAGTTTATATAAGCTGCAAAGCAAAACCCCTAACTATTTTTAGTTAATCGCAAAGAGGATGGAACTTGTATTTTAGCAATGAGATGATCATCTCTCTCTCTCCCTCTTAATTTCAGCCTGGCAAGATACAATCAAGGACATTATTAAAACATAACAAAACAAAGCAAAAAAATCCAAGAGGGTACTAGAGCCCAAACTACCAATCTCTGCTTTGTTATTAATGTGGCATATTGCTGTTTTAATCTAATGCTAGGTAGTGTATTAATCTATAGGTATAAATTAATGAGGCTCTTAATGTATTTTCATTGGGAGGTTGAGCAGTCGAACCCATTTAGTTAGTGAAAACTACAAAAATCACTTTCTTGTGAAATCTGAAAGTAGAAGCTTCAATGAGCTAATGATCACAGTATGAACCATTTTATGTACCACTGAAAATAAAGATAACCTGTAAATGTAAAATTTGCACTGCATAAACCATGCTTTTATACACTTCCACCTGTAAAAAGCACTCTTTGTTCAAATCCACTTGAGAAAGATGAGCATATTTAAAACAAAACCTGTTAATAGCTAAATAGATATAGTCTTCATGGCGACATCCTCTGACCAAACCCTTGTTCCAGTCAGAAGAAGCTTAGCAAAGAGGACTAGGAGTCAATACCTTGTACTCAAAGAGAAATTTTGTGTATATGGTGTACTCACATGGCTTTTTTGCTGGCTGAACTAGCTGAGGGTTCAGGTATGGGCTATTCTCTGCATCTATTCTGCGCTTGTACTTCTGGCGACCTCCACGTACTCTGTCTAGGCGGACACCTACATTTGGAAAAATAAGCAAACAAGTAATTAAATGTATTATAAGGATGCCTTTCAGGTAATAATCTTCTACTTCCTGCCTTCCAATATTTATAATAAAAGCATGTTTATTTCAAAAGATTAATTTTACAAAGCAATGGAAATCAGCACAAGTATTTGCAAGCTGTTTAGATTTTCACACATGCAAGACTAAGTATACAGCATAATTTGTTTGTTTAAAACCATTCACTCATTTTTACATATTATTTAAAACAGCTAGTTTAGTTTCCATTTGAAAGAGTCTGATCTTCAGTCATCTTTGTCAGAAGCAGAAGTTCAAAGACACAGAAGCCTAACATTATGAGTACAGAGGTACAGAGAATTAGAACTTTAGAAACAGTGAGTGCTGTATAAAGTTTAGATAGTCAAAACCAATGCTTTTAATTATGATGGATTAACATGGCCAGAGGGTACAAACTAAGTATCCTTAGTAAAGTAAGAATATATATGTGGCTTAAAGACCTAAAATGGTTCATGTGGGTTTGAAAGAAATTGTACAGCTGTGCATTTAGATGTCATCAAAGATGAGTTAATATTTGTGTTCGACCTCCATACCATTCGTTGCTTTAAGAAAGCATTCTGCTACCAGTTTAGTACAGATACGTAGCAGTTTACCTTCCTGAAACAAGCTACAGCTGCTTTCATCGACAAAATGAAAAAAGAAGGAAGGGTGGAAAGATGGTCGGTCCTATAAAACAATGAAATATTTCTTTCTGGTCACCCAGGCAAATTCCTAGACAACCAGAATGAATGTGACTATAACCAAGTAGTAACATAACACTGAAGTTGAAAAACTTGGCACATATGCAGGGCAACAGGACAAGTAATACCAAGTGCAAAATTTGTCCCTGATGACACAGACTTAACTACACAAGAATGGAAGGACACATTACATATCAATGATCCCTGTGAGCAATGTAGTAATAAAGAGCAACTCACTTTCTCACTCTTCTTTTCATTGTCTATTTTAGCTCTCCTCTGTCTATTTACATTTTCTACTGCCATTACTGTGCCCTACTCTACTACTTCCCATCTCTCTTCTCCCTTGCACAAAATACCTCCAGAACTGGCTTCTGGACAGCAGGGGAAGCCATCACCAAAGAAGTTACAGTTGATGTGCACAGCAAGAAGAACACAGCACAGAGTTTACTGTTTATGAACCTGCACTGGTAGCACAGTCTAGTTACCAGGAAACATCTGTCAATCCCCTTTCATTCTTAAAAAACAAAGAGGATTGACTGGGTTTTGGTGAAGAAAAACTGTTTTGCCAACTAGCCAGAAATCCAGAGCCAACTGTTGTTTGTTGGGGAGGTTTTATTTCTTCTTTGCTTGTATTTCTTGCTTTTTCCTTGTCTTACTTTTGTTGTTCTATCTCCTACTGTCCAAGCTGTACATGAAGCTAACACATGACAACACTCACTAGCTGACCCAAGGAAGACGGCAGTTTACAGATCTAATTCCATGCTCCTCTCTCCACAGGGAAGGCTTCATGTGTATGTGATTCTCATGCACCCAGACGGACTGTTGGCATCTATAAAGGTTACTAACACAGAAGATACTTGGCTTAAGGACACAACCAACATCTGCGACTATAATGCAGTGGAATTGTATACAACAGTGCTCAATAGCTTTTGCCCACCAGCAAAGTGGGTAATGATCACCTCTACTTAACAGTGAAATTTCGTTTTATTGCAGAAGACTGTATATATCACTCTGTCAAACTCGAGAAGCACATTTCTCATTGTATGCTACCAATTATATTTTTGTGAATCACATTAAAAAGCAACCACATACCCAAAGAGGTCAATAAGTGTATAATTATGAACAAAACCTTATTTATGGTAATTACCTATATAACTTGTGACTGATTCGTGGTCTAAGCTATTTGATAAAATTGACGGTGATCTGATCAACAGAGCATGGTTATTTTTGTTTGGTTTTAAAATTATACTTAGAAATGCACAACTACAAGACCACTTTAAAAACTGATAGCTCAAATTTTTTCAGAACTAATGATAACTCACTGTTCCTTGAATCGGGAGCTTGAGGTACACCTGAAGCAAATGACATCCAGGACAACACATGGCCATAAAAACAAACAGCAAAAGACCAAGGTTTGATAGTTGAATATTCAGAAATAGGCAGAGGATTAGAACTAGACACATGCAATACTGGTGGGATTATGAAAAAGACTGCCCACGATTTGAAGAAAAATAGATAGAAAATGATTTTGCATAATTCAGATGCCATCTTTCTTTCTGCTTGGGAGCAGATTCCACAGTGATAAAAGATGGATAGCATCGGATAGAAGTATGTTTAATTAAAAGGTAATGGAACTGAAGCTTAAATTAAAATAATATAAATCTACCAAGATGAACCATTTTTTTACCTCCTTATCATATGATGAGATACAGTCAAGCCATTCATATACTCAATGGAAGGAAATACAGACAAATATCACAATAGCAAAATTACACTTAGATCCATGCCCTCATGTAATATACATAGCTATACTGCAAATAAGGCTTTCCTTAAAAAAAAAATTCTAAATAACTGGGGAGAAATTGTATTGCACATTTTAAAATTACCTAGGTCTATAATAGTACTAATTCTAATGTGAAAACATTTTTGATAATATAATACCAATAGACTATAAATTAGAGGTTTATAACCCTTTCATTAAAACTGATACAGAGTTTACCATCATTTTGGCTTCTAAAATTTCCTTGCTCTTACTACTATAAGAAAGTAGCTACTTTAGAATCAATATCTGATAATCTAATACACCCCAAGTGGTATTTTACTTCCCAAGAGTCCTTACGGAAGTAAACACAATGCAAGACACTGCTTAAGGAACTACACCCATCTGACATTCCATAAAAACTTTGAAGTTCGGCAGGTAGCAAACTGAAATCCAGAGGTTCCTGCGTATATTCTTGCATTTCCCCCTGTAACTCCTATAGCTTGTATGAGAGAATTTATTACATAAAGACACATTTATCTGCTCTCAAGACAATAACTGATGCCTCCTTTGTTAGAAAAACAAAGAGAAGAAAGGAAAACAATTTTTTTTCACAAAAATCTTCATTTGGTGCAAGAGGAGCTTTACATCTTGATCACAGATGTAACTGCTGTAATTCCACACAGTCTGTATTCCGATTACTAAGGAGGATATTGTGGCATCTAGCTAATGTATCAGGGAGAAGTTAAGTAGAAATCTGCTTTAGCTCTGATGGGCATGTGGCTTGCCAGAGTCTTCAGCAACTCAGTTCACTCATCCTATCAGTCTTCAACCATGAAGTGAAAAGAAAGATAACACGCTCCACCCAAATAAACTCATGTACCATCTCCCAGTGAACTGCATTGTACGTATTATGATTACAGTTCTTCAAGGTCAAAACATCCATTCATGTCACTGAACACAGCTCCACTGGAGACAGGGAAGTTGTCTCTCTGCATTCCTTAATGCTCATTTTAAAATCCCTCAACAAACAAAACCAAGAGCCCTAATGAGAAAAACAGGGTGACCAAAGGTTACAAGTAGGAAGAACGGGCTTGCCACCAGTTGGGAGACAATTACATCCAACGTTCAAGTGCAACACTTTCACTTTATATCTCAGTACATGCCCAGCTCTGAACTCACCTGTTCAGGAGCGATGGGCAGCAACAGAATTAGACATGATTTACAAATCTCAGAAGTTAAGGGTTAGACTAGAACTGTAGTATATGGAGAGTTGGAAACTATGTCAATCAATGCAATACCTACTTTTTTAAAAGAAAGCAATTACACATACTAATACAACATAAGAATTTCTCCAGCTTGTCTTGAGGAAAAAAAAATGCTTTCATAGTCACTATACAAGCTTCTAGCAAAAAAGATTACCTCCTGGTTCCTTACATAATCTTTGCATGATTTCTATCAAATGCTTACTAACACATAACAAAATTACATTGGGTACTTGCTCTACAGTGGATGTGTCTACACGGTCAAAGCACAGAAATAACTGAGGACTAGAGCTGCTGCACCAAATGAGCTACCCACCACGTACTTCAATCTAAACACATTTACCAAAGGCAAACCTGAACTCGTTTTCTCCGTATTTCCTTGTCTGTTCCTCCCTCACCAATAAATCCAAATTAGTATTTCTGTTCTCTATTCTAGTCCTTTTCTCATAGTGCCTTAAAGACCTCATGTGGGACAGGTACTCACTGTGACAATGCTTCATAATCAAAAAGATTGTCCTTATTATGGATTTTGCAAGTTAGGTCCTCAGTACGATAATCCTAATAAACCATGTTATCGCTTTCCATACAGATCCAAGCCATATTAAAAGTATACTCTTTACTCCCTTATCACCCATCCCTATTCTTTTTTCCATCCCCTCCTTCTTACCTTGGCTACAAGTTTCCACTGTTCCTTTGTTCACTTGACCCACAAACATTCTTGTCCTTTCCATGGACCTCTATACCCACAAGAAATTCTCAGGCTAAAGTGGAAGGCATTAGTCCAATCCCTCAAATCAAGACCTGCCCACATCAGGACTGCCTGTAAGAAATTGTTCACTACCTTTAATCGTGGAGCTTTATATTTTGGAAAAAATAAATCTAATTCACAAAAATATGAACTAATATATGAATAAATCAAAAATCCCTCTCTACCTTCCAGCACATCAGTAAAGAACAGGTCTGAGGTCAGAATCAAACCTGCAATTTTGACTTCCTTCAGAAATTTGAAATTCTGCTTTCTTCCTGTTTGCCCTACATAAGAGGCTTATGACAGGCTGGTATGTTCTACATCAATGCCACTCTGGCAAGCTCCATCTCTAACACAGCATTTGATAGGTACGAAATATATTCCTATCTCTTTTTTTTATACGTGTAACTGGCTAACAATCCATTTTCTACAGATGTCTGCAAGATTCCCAGCATTGTGTTAATTTTACATGGAGATTGGTAAGAATGAATATCCACATAACTGCATCTTGCCAAGCTTCAGAGGAATATCAGTAGCAGAGGAAAAAAACCAAACCAGATTAACAGCAAAACTGGAAAGCACAAAAAGAATTTTACTGGCAGGTTTGGATGTGGTTCTCCTTTGGGACAGCATCTTGATAGAGTGTTCCAGTTCACCTGAACATAGTGTGATTATTCCTAAGATTGCTGAGTAAGCTTGAGTGAATATTATAAACTCTGTGTTTTGCTTTTATTCACATAGAACAGAAAAACCAGTTATTTTTCCACTATGAACACAGGCGGAATGTATTTAGATTTAAGAATGCACAGTCACCCAGATACTCTGTAGACACCTTAGTAACCTCTATAGTTTGGCATTAGAGGGCACTGCATTAACCCTTCAGTCTGAAAGATTTGTAGTGGAAAAAATACTTCCATTTTAAACCATAAAAGACCTCTCTCAGTAAGGTAAAGGTGCAGAAAGTAACAGTGCTTGAAGAAATAGGATAATATGAGCTATGTTTTTTTTTCTGGATCTGCATATTGTTTTATGTGCTGAATTACAAAGATGCCAGAGGGCTTCTGAAATCAGTTTACAAAGTATCTGGATACCATATGCAGGTAAAAATTCAGCTAGAGATGTAAAATACGTGTCTACTAGGCAGGCAAGATTTTGAAAACAGGGTCCTAAGTCATCAAAGAAGATAAAAGCTACGACTCACATTAAAGCTTTCCTGATCTACAGCTGAATTAACAATTATCAGGGGAAGGCTTTAGTGTTTTGTCTTCTGATAGCTATCTGCACAATTAAACACCTTACTTAGTGTAGCATAGGAAGTCTAAAAATCATCTTCCTACTTTACATTCAGTCAGTACCAAAAAGTATTTGTTAATATGGGATAAAATTGGCTGTCCCCTAGAGGTGCCTATAAAACAATTTAGTTCATGAACCACTCTATATAATTGACTGAAAGACAAAACAGGGTTTATTATTTTAATATCTAACTTGCTCTGTGATTATAAGTTGTCTAATTTATCTGTTCCTCTGACAACGAGGAACTGGTTTTGCAAAAACCAGTTTATTATTAAAAAACCCTAAATAATGAGGCTAATTAAAATACTTAGTGAATTATCCCAGGTTGAAAAATCAAAAGAGAAAAATATTACTTTTGTAAAACAAGTGCTTCAAACCAATCTTTAATTTCAGATTTTGCATATGTTTAATAGTTAACAAAGTTTCTAGACAACCAAATGTAAGCAACTTCGGAAATTTAATTTTTGTCCCGGGAGGAGGAGATGAGAAGGTTGGATTTTTGCAAAGGAACTCATAAAAATATCTCTTAGGTTAAAGCCCAAGGGCTTATTTTTTTTCAGTTTGACAAAAGAACTGATAAATTTATTACACAACTCAATATTCAACCTCTCTTCAAAGGAACATTAACTTGGCATGAACTAATAACTTGGCATGAACTAATAATCTACATGCTGAAAATTTGTGCACTGTCATTTATGCATTAAAACACAAAAGAATGTGTCTAAAATCCCCTTACTTTTCCTATGCAAATGAGATTTTGAGTAAATAAATTGTATTATTTCTTAGCCCAACTGATTTCCTTTCAAGAACAGTCCATAAACAAAGATGTCCCCTCAAAGAAAATGTGGAAAAAAATGTTTAAGAATCCTACTGTTGCTTTACATTTTTTAATGGCTCCATATCCTAATCTGTGACACTCACAAATACAAATTAGGTCACAAGCAACAGGTGACAAGTTTTAATTGAATGTCTTCTGTCTGCAATTCTGACAAAAGGTGAATGGAAATAAATGAGTCTGGCAAGACAGCCCTGAGCCTTACAATACCCAATACCTCATTATTTTTAAACAGCTATCTATAAACTGATGCTGACAAGCCTTGAACCTTTTATTTCTGTTCAAGAAGAGGTGAATGTGCGGAAAGAAAGAAGAAAATAAAAAAAGAGAAACATGACAGCTACTCTGCTGCATTAAACATGCAACACCCATTATCCCATTATTAGCTCTCAAATATTACAAAAGAATATCTTTTATACTTCACACAAGAACTTAGAAAAAAAATCTGTTTCTTTTTAGAAAGAGATATGCTTTATGCACTTAGTCACAAGTGCCTAAATTTGATCTTTTCTGAGTCTTATACTACAAGATTTTCATTGAAATTATGCTAGACTCTTGCTGATTCTAAAGAGACTGAAATTAGGCCAGTGAATGCAGGTTATAAAGCTTCTACCTATTTTCCTTCAATTTTCCAAAGTGAGGAAGAGTCTGTGTAGCAGCACAACGTGCATATTTGTAAACTGTGAAGGAAAAAACAATGCAGAACTAGGATTGTGAATGTATAAAGCCCTAATGTTTCTGAAATTAAGCAGTTAACATTACATAATAGTTCTCTCCCCACTACCTGGATTACTAATATACTAATTACCAGGAAGCAGTGTAAAATACTGCAACAGCTTTTATGAATAACAGAGAAAATACTGTTGCTAATTGCACCATTAAATTTCATGTCAATGTGCTTATATATCATAACCATACTATATGGTAGTATATGCCTTATTTTTTTAATTATGCATACAACGTCCTGGGACAAGGTATAAGAATAAATAAAGGCAATCTATCACTAACTAAATACCACAGTTCTTACCTTAATTTATTTAAATATAATTACAGAAGATGCTATCTTGTTTCAGAGTTCAAATTACAACCAATTTAATGAAGTGGAGCTTGCTGGGCTGTAAAGTCATTACTGCATCAATAGACTTGTAACCATTACTTTAGGATGACAAGTGCAGACCAGGGAAGTCGGCTTGACTGATGATCCAAGGAGAGGACATGGAACACCAAGAGACAGAAAGGTCAAAAAGTAAGTTTGAGCAAGGCCATACCAATGCCTGAAGGTCAAAAGCAGGCCTTTATTCTAGATCACACCACTAGAGCTTATAAAGAATTCAAGAGCTATGCTAGTGACAACTCTAATAGAAAAGAAGTCTAACTGAAGTTCTGGACCATTTGCTGGCAACTCTCAAGAGAGAAGGGAAGATTGAAATGAAATGCATTATAATAATCAGACTGTGAAGTACCAGTAGCATGAACAAGATCTCAATACCCTTTTCAGATACAATAATGTGCAGTTTCACAATATTTCAGTTAGTGGCTTGGATGATGTGGCATTCTGGGATTAATCTGTGATCCAGAAGTCACGCGAAAGTTCTGAATAGTGTCAGTTGAAACTGTTATACCAAATCACATCGATTCTGCTGGGACTAAGAAACAACCTGCTTAGAATTAGGATTTCTATCTAGAAGAAGTGATTTCAGTTTGTTGGAACAGAACCGAAGTAAACTAAAGGATGCCCTTTATTTATTATACTAGAGTTTTAAAACAGATGCAAAAGTTCACTGACATATTAAGTTTTTTACCCTAACACTCATGATTCCTAAGGTTGGGATTTTTCTTTTTCTTTTCTGTTTTATTATCCTGTTCTCCTTTTTTTTTTTTCCCTTTGGCACAAAATAGTTTTCATCTTCCTCAAGGAGTAGCCATTCTGTGATGAACTGTACAAGAGTAAGATGAGCAAAATTTAGTTTCCAAATTGCACTCATCTGGCAAATAAAGTGAGACTTAACTTTATGGTTAAGGTGGCTTTATATTGCCAGTTGAATCTAAATTTGCCTTAGTGCAAATATATGTGCTCTCACAGAATTCTGGACTTCTCCAAGGCTTATTCATGAAAACACCATTTTGACATTGTCTTTTATCTTAGCAATTTCGTAACAATATTCTCTCTGCAGTCTTTCTCCTATTTATGTATTGAGTAGTTATGAACAACATTTTTGTTGGTGAAACACTGCAATTTTTCCCTGTTTTTTTTTTTTTTAATTCTTTTAAAGAGTAACATAATTCTAACTTCAAGATACAAGAAGATCTTACATTACTAGTTCCAGGTGTCTTTGGCAAATTACATGGCTTTTCTGTACTTTGCTCTTCCTGTCCATGTACTGTAACTTTCTGTTTCTAACAATTCTATCTGCTACAAGAGTAAAGTTCAACAGTGGCTTATGTGAGTACATAGTACAGATGGGCACATTTTATGACTATCAAGAATTTGAAATTCCTGGTTTCTACTCCCTTTCTGATTTCTCCGAGTAGCTGCTTATTTTAAAAAGCAGAGTATTTGTCTGCTATTTAAGGAGGAAAAAAAACCAGTGATCTGGGTTAATATATTCAGACTGGAAGGTACTGACATAGCACATCACAGCATTTTCCTGTGCAGTGTTGCTTCTGTCTGAAAATCTCAGAGTTAATGTGGAACAAAAAATCTAAGTTTTTTGCTTCACTATTTGCACTGTGTTAAAGTAATGATTGTTCAACAACAACACTAAAACTTCAAAATTAAGTGGCTAGAGGGCATCGAATCAAGGCACAGCAGAGTAAAATAAAGAAAACTATGTAAAATGTCAATGTGGTGGAATTGTTTCCTATTAGTTTTGTAGCACTGCTTTGAAAGGTGAAAACAAAACAAAAAAAAGGACGTACATTCTCTGCTTATATTATGGTTTCTGTAGGTGGTAGGTAAAAACATTCCAAGTGGCCCTGTCAGGAAGGGATTTTACTAATGGTCTCTATGGAGGCTCATGATTACAGCCACAGAACTCAAGAAATAAGTATTTGCATTTTATACAAAGTATCTAAGTTTGTACAAAAAGAAGTATACAAACATTTGCCCCAACATTTTCCAGAGTATTGAGAATACTGTAGTCAGTGGAAGATCTGGTTGCAGTAATGCTGTCAAAATTGAAAGCCTTTACATTTTTAAATAGGTATTTCCGTATTTATACAGCATTATTCAAACAAATCCTTTTAAAATGACTTTTCCTTTGTTTGTATATAACATTTCCCATTATTCTGAGAATACCACTATCAAAGAATTGGGCATATATGAGAATCAGAAAATTAAACTGAGCAGAAAACCACCAAAATTTATTAATCAAGTCTTCATGCTAAGGTTAACTGAGAAGAGAAATAGGGCATAATTTTTTTTAAGTTTTTTAATTTTACAAGAAAAGGCTCCAGTCCTTCAATTGAATTATATGGGCAGATGTTTACACTATGTGAAAGTATCCGATTTTCGTCCTTACACAGCAATGGAAAAGAAAATGAAACAGAAGGAGTTAACAGGTACAGGCAAGTTCTGTGGCTACAAATGAAAAAAAATCTAACTCTTCATTTTGAATCCTAAGTATTCTCCCAAACATGCTCAACACTTCGTTCATGCCCTGAGTGTAACTGGTTTATACATTAGCTCATATATCCTGTCAGCCTCATAACCTGACAGTCTGTCTAGAACACTGGAGTGACAGGTTATCCTGCCTGTGGTCTCAGCATCTCATCGCAAGGTAGCACTTGAGCAATTAATGGGAAGTTTACTAGTGATATCACTTCACTGATACTACTGATAGGAGCTTTTCATACAGAAGCATATTGGTTAACCAGCATATTGACTATTCTTTTGTGGTTAGCAATAAGGGTGAATCAGAGCCAATGCAGAAAATCCCAGGTGAAAAACATAACTGCAATGTGCTCAGTGTTTTCCAGACTTTTTGACTGCCCACAATGTTACAAACAATTAATATTGTGAGGTAAATTGATTTCACTTTAATAAAACACAGTACATTTTGAACAATTAGACAACATAGCCTGATTATAAAATGCTCCTGCTCTAAAACAGAAACAGTGACAATTTTCTTCTAATCTCATAGGTAATGTTGGACCTTTGGGAAATGGGTTAATAAATTCTAGTTTTCTAAACCAGGCAGACTGATTTACTGCAAACTTCCCCCATTACAGTTATAGTAGATGTCTATCAAATTGCTTATGAGAACAAATTTATGGAAAATATCCAAGAGTAATGCTTTGTTCTTATTAAAATACATGAATATGTATGTAATTTCAGCCAGACTAAATGAACAAAAAAAAAAAACCAAAAAGAAAGAGAAAAAAGGTCAACAATTGTTGTCACAAGAATTATGCCTTTTTCACAAGAAACAGCTTCTTCCTGTTAAAAGTGCCTTTATATAAAAGATGTTTGTCTGAGGAGAATATTTTTGTTCAAATTGTAATGGCAACTGCTGTGAAGAAAAACCGCAAAGTGTACAAGGGTATGTTAATACAAGTAATTGGGCGACATAATTACATAAACATTACTTAAAAGAAGAAATAAAGCATAAAATTTCATTGTAAATTATTTTTATACAGAATTTTAACAGATGCAGAATTCAAAGGGAAAAAAAAGTTTTAAGTCAGTGATTCCTGGCAAGCAGTCTGTTTAAATTGACATACGGCTACCCTCCTGAATGCAGATCTCGATGGGAATATTAACCATGTGCAGTACTAAACACACACATGTTTTATTTTTCTAGGGACCAAGAAAATAATATTTCTAAACAGGAAACCAAGGTCTTCTCACTCAATGCACTGCAAATTTAGTATCTCTACTGAAGTCTGTACATTTCTCCAGAGCTACTTCTGAGGGAAGGAAGATCAAACAGTTCACTTCCATTGGCTTCGTATTTTTTTCCCAAATACTGTGTTGCTGTCAAAGTTTTCTGCTTTATGTCCAAAAGGTCTCTTCCCCCCATTAAAAAGCATACATTGGACTCATCCTTTTGTTCTTTTTTCTTTTAAACATATTGTTATACATTCTAACGGACTGTGACATCTAGTTTAAAAGACAGTAAGACTAAAACAAGAGTAGAATTTACTGAGTAAAACAATGAAAGGTTATGTACAAAATAACTTAACCCACAAACAGAAATCTAGAAGAATATTTCAGGATATTTCAGGATATTAAACCAAACAAATGCGTATAACCCTCTCGCAATGACAGTTTTTGAGCAACTTGACCAGAAAGTGTATGTACACTTCAATCCAAAACTGTGTTTGTGATTTCTAAGCATCCAAGCCTCTTCTCATCTTCATAAATGTTCTTCACTCAGAGGGTGGTTGGGCATTGCAAGAGGCTCCCCGGGGAAGCAGAAAAAGCACCAAGCCTGACAGAGTTCAAAAAGCTTTTGGACAGCAGTCTCAGGCACTTGGTGTGATTCTTGGGGTGTCCTGTGCAAGGCCAGGAGTTGGACTCCAATGATCCTTGTGGGTTCCTTCCAACTGAGGATATTCTATGATTCTGCGACTCTATGGTACTAGTTCACAAAAAAAAAAAAAAATCCATAATAATTGAATTATATTTTATCTTTATCAGAAATCCAAAATTCCTTGCAGAAAGAGCCTCCGACATATTATGAAGCACCTTTTCCAATGTCTCTTTCCATGAAATAAGTAGTGCCCTTTCACCTATTACTACATAAGTTCACCTGGCATATTGGAACAGGGAACTTTTTAAGCACTACTTTCATCTTGTTTTTCTTTTTCGATTGAAACATTAAAAATTTTAATTACTAAGGATACTGTTCTCTCGCCTTCAGAAGCAATCATTTCAACAGAATCTTTCCTGAAGTTCTGTAATTTAACATTCACTTCCTGGTTGGTTTTTTTCTTAATATACTTTTCCTGTCTATATAATCTAAGAATACAGGCCAGTTCACAGAAGATTTTGCTTGAAACACTTATATAACTTTGTTATGATATAAATATAATTAAATTATTAGGTCAAGGGAGGACAATCACAACTTAAAATGTTAATACCAAGTGTAAATAAATCACATGAAAAATATTTACTTGATACTATTGCCAAGAGTACCAGAAACGGTCTTAGTATAATCATCATATAGTTTTAAGGCTTCTTTCATTCCTTTGAAAGCCAGATTATGAAACTATAACTTACATCTAAAGGAAATATACAAATAATTAATTTTTATTACTAATCCATTCCTCTCGATCTGAGAAAGCAAGCGCCAAGAAACAGATGCACATAAGTTCTAATTCAACTGGATACAAAGGGCAGTCAAATTGTTCCTGAGTGTAAATGACTTCCCTGGGTTCTGTGAGTTCCCCATGAAAAAAATGTAACTGCTGTCACCTCTGTGATCAGGAAAAATAGACACAGGCTTAAAGGAAAAGGAGATGACAAGATCCATAATATGCTGCAGTGAGTACACTTTTCTTTCTCCAGCAGGAACTCTTGAGAGAATGATCACTAAAGGCTGCGTGTGCTTTGCACAACACAGTGTAACTCAAACCAATGACACTGCATTGTTTAACGATTAATAAAAGCTAAGAGTCAAAATTACTTACTCATTCTTTTATCCTGTATAAATACAGGAAACAAGAAAAAAAGTCTCTGTGTGATTCAGTTTTCCATGTTTAGATTTTGCCCATCACTGCATCTTCCCATTACTGTCATAAGATCCAAAATTATACACAGGACTGTTATTTAAGCAAAACAAACTCGTTTCTTCCTTCTTTTCCTTTCCCTCTTTTTGACCTGACAATCTTCTCTTTGCATCAGAACCCCCCTCTGCAATGTGTTTGTTTGTTACAGAAGGTATTTTGATCCTGAGGTCAAATTTGAATCTATTTTTAGATGTTCAAGGGTTTTTTCTACTAATTTTAATCTGGACTAGATATATGCAGAAGAATGGTATAAAAACATGCAGAGAGTTCTGAACAAGAGAGCACACCTTATTGCATTACTATATAATGATGTAATAGGAGTAAGGTCTTGCCTGTATTTTTGAAAGAAACTGATTCAAACATTCTCCCTTGAAGCTTTAACTTAGTTAACCTGCAGAAAAGAAAGGAACTGACCACTGAAGAACATGCTTCTAATTATGCTTATATCCTGCAAAATTGTGCATCAGTTATGGGAAATATGTTCTCTGGGAACAATCAGCCATATCATTTATTGGAGAAAATCAAAACAAATGGCACTGAGGACAGATCCTATGAGGGAGCCCTTTAGGATTGAAGATGGGACCTTTCTAAATCAGTGATTTCAATGGTTTTAACAAATCTGATATTCCTGATCCTGTTTCTTAAGATTTTACATGTTTTCCATTTGCTGACATGTGAGATTTATGTGAAAATTGTACACCTTGGCACAGCTTAGAAGCATTTGTTTCTTGAATTGAGGCAGGTTTTAGAAACTGTAACACAATTCATTTTTTACTGCCTTTTCCCTATTTTACAAAGTTAAGTTATTTTCCACCTGTCATGCCATTGTGTCAGAGATGGTGTGGTATGGTGGATTGATACCTCTTTATTATTCTCTCCAGCTTGTGCCTTTCTTTTCAGATTGCTCTGTGATCCTCTTTCCAAGCTCTCCACAAAGAGTGGAAGTGTAGTAAATGTCTCTACTTTGTGCCAACTTTTTGTGGAGAATGTTGTTCTCTCAGTGACGGTATTTACATATTAC
This sequence comes from Platyrinchus mystaceus, assembly GCA_035041135.1. Classification (NCBI taxonomy): domain Eukaryota; kingdom Metazoa; phylum Chordata; class Aves; order Passeriformes; family Tyrannidae; genus Platyrinchus; species Platyrinchus mystaceus. Next base: position 20,111,060 of record JAWWLV010000121.1, on the reverse strand, counting down.
TTGAAATTAGGTTAACTTGAAGTTAAGTACTAGATCAATAGGAAACTTGGCCAGATGTCCTAAATACATCAATTCAGCAGAGTTTTGGTGGTAACTGGACCTCTAAATTAAGATTATGAGAAAAAAAAAAAAGGAAAAAATGAGAATGTACTGCAAAATTTAAATTGACAATCTTATCTTTGTCCAGCCCTTTTCACATTCAGAGTGAATTTTAGTATAACCTCCACAGACCAAAGATTACTCTAATTCCACATCAAAAAATTCCTTAAGCTCAAATAAATGCAGAGCCAGACTTCTATGATTTTGAGTGGTCAAAATAGTGTAGTCCACTTTTTATTCAAAATCATTGCCACAAAACAAAGTTTTAAATCCTCTACACGGACTTCTTCAATTTTAAAACTATCTAATTAAAGAAGGAGGAAATTCTCCTGATTCTACTCTTAGGAATGGATTTTCATCTTTAGTACTAAACATCAAATAAAGCTCTCTATCCCTTAGATTTCTTAAACCATGTAGTACATCATACCACTAAGGCATACAATCCTCATCAAAACTCCATGGAGTTGACAACTGTCACAGTGAGCTAAACAGTCTGGGATTTCAAGTGCTGGATACTATACTTAACATCCGAAGAAGCTCTTTAATCTTGTTTAAGAAAGAGAGGGCATAATTTATCTAGAGACAATCCTCCTTTGGCAGCACATGCATAAGAAAGGAAGGCTCAATGTGCTGAGTTTTAAAAACGAAAATAAAAGTTGAACGTACTTCATGAACATACTTCTCAACACCAAAAAACAAACAAACAGGTTAACTGTTATGCACATGAAGTCTGAAGTATTGGTAGAGAAATTCTGCCCGTGTTGGCAGGTATGTGAACCAACACAACTCACAGTGAGCAGACATTTAGCTGCTCATCTTGGACTGTTGCTGCTGAACTGGGCCATAATCCAATGTTTTCTAGATACCTCTCACACATCATGAATTATGAAATGAATGGTGATTCACAAAAGTACAATGCCAAACTGGTTAATGCATATTATTTGACTTTAAGAAGAGTAAAACTATGTCAGTTTAAAAATCAGGACAGAAAACATATCTTATTACATGCAACTGCAACACAGTCAATCCTGCCAATGACAAAGATCAATGGCTAGGCTAGTAATTCCTCCACTGAGAATAGCTAGGGTGAGACAAAGAATTCCTTCATGTCCTTTTCATTCATCAATAGATACCACCAAAAAAAAATGGATTCTTTAGTGCTAGTTTCAACTTACATTATTAATGTGAGGAACTGGACTAAATACTGTTTTGCAAAAAAGTATGCACAGTGAAGGAACAGAACTTTTACAAAGATGCAAGAACCTCATATAAAAAAGTCAGTTGGTTTGTGGTTCTCTCTCCCTTTCAGTTTTGATGTACAACTGTTGACAAAACTTCAAAAATTTAATTTGGATGTAGGGCCAATAAACAGTGGTGCTTTTTCTCCACTCAAATATGGGATCTTGACACAGTCCAGGAAAAAATTGCTAAGTCTATCTTTCAAAAGGAGGTTTTCCAACACACTTTATTATGAGAAGTTTACCTGAGGACTCAAAGATCAGTGCCATGTTTCACTGCACAAAGATCTGTTGTTAAAATCAGATGATTTTATGCAGTTTTCTTGTTGAACAACTGCCTGCAGTCCTGACTCAGAGAAAACTGCAACTGAAACTCTCATGCCACTAAAAGCCCAGTTGTAGACTTTTCCCAGCATAATATTCAACATACCCTCCTAACTAATGTAACCAGCATTAGTGCCATCTATCTTTCTTTTTCATTGTTTTTTACTCAGTTATTTCTCCAGCAGAATGCACTGCGTTTTATTGTTAATTGTGATAAAAAAAGAGAAATAAGCCAAATCAATTACAGTCCTCTGTCAATCTGTATGGTTGAGGCACAACTTTTACTGTTTTAATTAAATGAAAAAATGGGTCTATTGTTTAAAGGCATTAAAGTAGGCAATTCAAAACTTCAAGTAAAGCTTTTTTGTTTTACTGGGGGGCAGAGATACCTATAAAAGCAATACAGGTCTCTATCTGAATTTCATAGCAGCCATGAAATTTATAGGAACAACAGAAACAAGTAACTATCCATTTCTTTTAGCTGAAGTACCACTAATTCTAATGGGTTTAGGTTATGAAGACATTGTTACATACAAAATGTTGCCCTGACTTTAATCCTGGGTTAGTAAGAAGACACAACCTTTAATGAAGAAGGAAATCTAACAAACAGGAAAAATTCTGATGTAAAAACAACAACAAGCCATATAGGCTGTCAATGATGGGGAGAAGATTAGTGGAATTAAACTGTTTATTATCAATATAAATCTGATCTTTTATATCATAACAGTAAGTTCCAGTCTTATTCCCATTAAAGTCAGCAGAAGTTTTGCCACTGCATTCAGCTGGAAGAAAAGGAATCCATCAAGCCAAATTCAGATCAGTTGGTTCACATAGGTAAAATAAATACAGAAAAAGCAAACAAAGACTTATGCCTACGTTGAAACTCCTTAGGCCCCACAAAACAGTATTAACACAGCATTTTGAAGTCACAAGAATAACTCTTAAAAGGATAAGACAAGCCCCAGATATAGACTGTATTTCCAAATACAATTTCCAAACACAACTGCAATCAGCAGTTGCTGAGTGAAGTGGCTTTTGGAGGATCTTTCCCATATCCATGAATGTATGTACATACAGCTATGAAGGTACACCCAAATGACAAGCTGTTTCCCAGGTATGGGAAACATTGCTTTGGCAGGCATCGGTCAGAACTGACACTCTTTGTCCTAGTGAACAGGAGCACAAGGCTGGCTACACAACACTTGTTGAACACAGGTCCATGCAATACTACTGCCTGCTGTGCTAAATGGGATGTTCCACACATTCTTGGCAAACACCTGGGATGAGATTTGGGAAATTCACAGTCTTGCTCACTATAGGCTAAGAAGGTATCAGCGGCATAACTGCTGCTTGTGTAGTACGTATCTCACATTACAGTCCCAATCTACAGAGAGAGAAGGGAATGACAGAAATTCCTCTAACTTCAATGGGCTTGAGTGATCAGTTGCTTGTTGTACAAAGTCTTTTTAACCACTACAAACGAACCTTGTGACAACAATGTAGAGGTTCTTCGTGGAAAGTCATAGAAAAGTGCCTTCTCACCTTGAATGCAAAAGAAGTACCTCACTGGAGGAAGCTGAAAAAATCAAGGGTTGTACTCTCATAGCTAATTATATTTTTTATATATTATATATGTAATACTAAAGTATTATCTTAACGTACTTATTAATTTAGCATCTGTATTATATGAAAAATTATCCTGAAATATGTGAATTTCAACAACAGAAACAACTGTTGTAAATGGGATTTGACATATGTGTGAAACTGGATAAAGGGATTTTCAATCAAAGTCTGTCTCCTAGCAAACTCTAGAGTAGAAGGTTGCCACAACAGGGAATGCTGAGTAATTACAAAACCATATAATTACTCATTTTTACTTTTCCTTTTTCTGACTCACTCTTTCTTGTGACCAGAAAAGGCTGTTGATTGTACAGACAGTACTCTGTTTACATAGTTGCCTTTTCACTCCAAATATCCCTAGGCCAGAGGGATCACCAAAGAAGCCAGCCTAAGAACAACATAAAACATTATTACTCTTCTGGTTTTCCCTAAATGCTCTAGGTAGCCATCACTTTATCCCATGTACACTACGATCCATTACTGCCCAACCTAATAAAGACTTCTGTCACAGCGATAGCTTTTCATCTTCAGAGCTCTTTTCTCCTCTCCTGATAAGGCTGCCAACTCTACTCTCTGTAAATGAGCTCATGCGAACACTTTATTTTCAGCTTGTGGAAACAAAAAGGGCCACTGCTCAGCTTCAGAGCTTGAGGGGGCGGTTTGCTATCTTCAAAGCATGACCAAGGCGTTTGAAAGGGATTAAAATTAAATTGGTAAGCTTAGCTTGAAATAAGGAACTTGAAGCAGGACTATTGCACTCGCAAACCCTGCTTTTCTTTAAAAGCTTCAGAAGTCCCTTAAAAATGGTCACTTTAACTCATTTTTATTTGTGTACTCTTAAACCTTTGGCAACTGCTTAGATAAGACTGCTAGCCAGTAACCCGTGTTACTATCAATAGCCACACATAGTCGAGCATCTCACTTACAGGACAGATGGTTATCCCATCCCAGTGCACTCAGTTCAAAAACATGTGAATCACAGCTTCAGCTTCCTTATCCAAACAGCAAATAAATTAAAATTTTTTGCAATCAGTGGCATATGTTTGCAACTGTGTACAGAATGACTCGGGCCAAACCTGAATTGACATGTTTCATTCAGTGACATCCTAACTATTTTGTGAATGTCCAACTGCTGGCACTGTTTGCTGCACAATAAGGCGGCATGAAAGAAAAACAAACTTTCACAAGTACTTCCCCTGCTGTCAGATTTTTATGCCAGAAAGGGAAGATATGTAGGAGCAAGGAGTGATCAGTCTGCAAAAATTCTTGAGGAGTTTTAGATACACAGGTTTCCCTCATGGTGCTCTCTGCACGGTGTCATCCTTCAAGGTGATTTCCAGTGTTTACTCTTACCACCTTCTTACCACTGCTATTACTACTTCTAGATTCATGTTCAGAGGACCAATACTGCTGTCCACTGTCGTCCCTCCTAAGTTTGGGGCAGTTTTAGATAGCAAGTTTCTCATTGTTTCACAGTTGTAGTGGCACAATTTGAAAACAAAGTCAATAACATAGCAGAGGGAAGCAAAACAGCCTTGTATGTAACAGAGTCTTGCCTTTTTTAACACTGTCATAAGACAAAGACTGAAGGTTATCCAGAAACTGCAAATTACCACTGAAAGGCGGAATCTCCACACCAAAATTAAAGTAAATTTCTGTTATATTTCTAGTAACAAATGCAATGCAACTTTCCCTTGAAGAAACTTCTTGAAGAAAGAAAAGATTAGAAATGGCTGTGTCCAATGATACCACAAAGCATGCTAAGAAAATATGAAGCTGGCCAGGACTAAACGCCAAAGAACACATAAAAATAAAGCTGGACTACACCATAGAATAATAAAAGGGGGAGTGGGAGATGGTCTGATTTGGTTTCACAGAACCAACATCTGATATCACAGCCAGTAGCAAAGTCACCTGTGAAAAACTGCCTCCAAGCAAATTGGAAAGCGCTTTTTAGTAACCATGCCATCCATACATGCTCAGCTTGACCAGTGGGTCCTTCTTTACACACCAGTTAGGCAATGCTTGCCATCTTTTTGCCCTGCTCCTATCTTCATGCTTCCTCATACCTACTACCACCACAAGATATTTTATATTCATGAGTATCAAACACAGCAAAGTCCTGGAAACACTTTGGTTAGGAAACTACTTTATGCAAACCTTACTCACTTAGGAGTCTAAGAGTCTGACATGTGGGAGGGACCATGACTCTGTGAAGATTTTGTAGAATTGTGAGATGAACAGCCACTGTTATAGCCAAATCAAGCAGCAAAAACTACAAGTCATGCAGAGACAACAAATCTGTTCTCAACATGAACCTGATTTAAAATTTGAATGATTTTAAGAAATTCTGTATATATATCCTGTGAGAAATAGCCTCTGCATCCCAAAATACACTACACATTGAAAACAATACCATTAAACCTGCAGGTGTGTATGCAGGATAGATTTGTAAAGAAGTTCATAGCACAGCACTGGCACGGTCCTGTTTCTGCTACTTACAGCAGTTTATTGACTTCAAAGGTGCAGAACTAAGTCACTGAGATCTAGCAGGCCCCCTTTGTACTCTCACAGCATCTACATAATACTATCAGAAACCTACTATTCTTAATAATAAACTTTATTATTAAGAACTGCGGCCTCTGGCCTCCCTGGGCTGAGACACTAATCTGTTCCTGTTAGCAGGTAGGGTCTACAATGCAGGCTGGATACAAAAGCCATTAGTAGTAACTAATTGCAATTGACTAATTGATGACAAATGACTGATCTTAATCATGTGTAGGGACTTCAGGACCTTCTCTTATTCCAGAAGAAAGGTACTTTCTTCAAGTAGCTCAAAACTAGTTAGCATTGCCCAAGAATATTTACAGCAAATAGCTGCTGTTTTGGATTAACCTGCTGCATTCTATTCACTTGAGGGTGTTACATCATTATATCATGATGATGTAACTGAAAATGAAACTGTAAATCAAGATTTGTTCTGCTCAGTCTTAAAATAACCATCTTTCAAGTACTATTTTGGACATTTAAAAGCCTATAGTTATCATTGTGTAGTTCACACTGTTAGCAGAGAGAATATTCAAACTGAAATTCCGTGTCTGCCAGGATTCACATTAGTTTGCTGCTTTTTGTCCCTTTTTAAAGGGGAAGGAAAAGTGAACTCGTGCTCCCTGAGATTTAAATTTTTGTAAGAAGCGTATTTCAAGCTTAACCCAAGTTAGATTATTACTCTCTCTCTTCTTTTATCATGGAAAGGTACTCACAAAAGTAAAATAACTACAGTGTCCAGAATAATTTTAATTTCCACGTGACTTTCTGTTCCACTGCAGAAACCTTTCCACCCTTCTCCATTTGAGAAGGCTTTTTCTGTGGCACATACTCCTGTTTCCCTCTGTAGCATTTAATATCTTGTTGGACAGGGCAGTTAAAAACACCTACAAGGAAATATCTTGTTGACTAAGGTACCTACAATTTCTATCATTCATTCACAGTAACAGATTTCAAAATGGTCCTTAACAAACACACAGGCACTAAAGAAAACCTAAACAGACTTGTAATGCTCCATCAAAAATTCTGACCTAAGGCCACTAAGTGCTTAGTGTTATGATAACTCTTGAGCAAAGACTGGAACACTTGAAGGGAAGAAATTCTTTCCTATCAAAACAGAGGAGGCAGCCCTACCTTCTGGGGAAAAAAAACCCCCAAACCCAACAAACCACTGTTTTAAATAGAAGATTAGCAGAAAGTAGGTGACATTAGGAAACAATGCAAAACAAATGTTGTAGTTAACTGAAATAAACTGGAGTGGTAAATATAGGATGTTGTCTGTCTAGTCCAATCCCTTGTTCTTTGGTTTGTGTTTATAAGAGATTTTGCTGGCTATCTTAATCACTTTGTATCATGCAGTAAACTCCAGAGAAAAAGCAAACAGAACCCTCTCAAGGCCAGTAGCTGAATTTGGGTCAGACTAAAAAAAATGGTTTAGTGGCCTGTACTCCCTGTCTACTGAAGCTTGCTTTCTACCTGGATAGCTGTACCTCTGCTGAACTACTGAGAATAATGTTTTTCTGTCTCAAAAATCAAGTGGGCATTGCTTGGAATAGCAAATACTGAGCTTTAGGAGGAGCGCATTGTTTGTAAAAATACAAGAACATTTTTTAAAATCACCACCGGGCTCTGCAGGATTTTAAGTCATATATATTTAGGTTATTTACTCTGTAACACTTACTTTAATAACGATAGTTCTGAAATATTCCTTCTATGCCTAGCTTTCTTTAAAAAATTACTGCACTTATCTAGAAAAAAAAATCTTTCTGTTTTTCATCCCTCAACTGCTATAGTTCTCAAAGTCTTCCATATTTTCAGCTATTATCCCTTTCGTGCAAAGAGCCCACTTAATAACGTTCACTCTAACAACCTCATTTATTTTCCAGAAAATTAACTCAGTTTCAACCCTGATTAATGATTTCATCTAAATGAATCAAATTAAAAATTGAAAATTATATTTCAAAAGCCAAAGAAAAAAAAATTGACCATTTCCAGTTAACAAATGGTCCTTTCAAATATTAAAAGATGACCATGAAGAGTGCGTGATAGTAATGAAATCTAACTGGGGCCTACTGCTTATCTGGAGCTCAGGAAGGGGGAGAAATGGGAAAAAAAAAAATCTTTCTGCATTGTTAACGCTGAAGTCTCTTGGGATGCCAAACTGATTTCCACTTAGTCTTTGCCTGTAATCAGCACACCAAAATAATATGAGAATTTCAATGTTAATTAAACTGGTAGGGTTGGAGATGCACCAATACTGAAGAGGGATTAGAAAAGCACACAGTACCAATAACCACATCTGTTAACAAATCCTGTGAAAGAGGAATTTAACCTTCCTCAAACTGCTAATACCTAGTTACAGGCTGTCTTCTAGGGAAGAAAAAGATCTTGGACTTGTAAAAAAAAATATCAGTTACATTACCTGAAGAACAACTTGTTATTCAGATCCCATATACTGTCTTTTAAGATAAGAGAGGTCCAATCCATTTGACCCTTGATTTGCTTACAAAAGGAAAAACAGTTTTATTTCTCCTTCCCTCTTGTACCCCCTACAACTAATTTTGTTCTCACAAAAGCCTATTCTATAGATTGTGATTATTCTAAGAATTTTACAGGTAATTATCAACTAGTAAAAAAAGTACTCATGCTTTATACTGATAAATGAGTAGCATTACATTTTAATTACAAATTTCTGATGTCATATGAAACGCTCAATGAAAAACTGCAACACTCAACATTCATCTTGGAACTGGGCCAAAGCACAGAGACTGTTACTATTCCACTTCACCCTGAGAAGGAAGCCTCTAGAGAAGTTTCTGCTTACCAGTCTGAGTTCAGTGGAGGTTCAACACTTGCATTAAGGTTGTTTCACAGTCACCTTTGTAATCGTAAGGAGTAACTGTACAGAAGTGAGTGGTAGAGCAGTACGGGTTTTTTGTGCACAGAGCCTCAGCGTGTATCTGTATGACGCAGACGTCTCTTATTTTTCTGACTCTTGGGAAACAGACTGTCCCATTCCATTGCTTTGAGCCAGGGACAACTCCAGCAGCAAGGCCAAATACATAGATGTCTGTGAAAATTTAGGAGTTACCTGATAGAAGACACTGGAGGCCAGTCCAGACAGACATTTTACAAGCTTTCCAAACAATCCTGACATACGTTTATAACCAACCAGTAACATGTTGGATAATAAAATCCTGGCACAGAAATCTGGATGCTGGTTTGGCAATGTTGGCAGACTCCAAACAGGCAGGGCAACAACTGCAATAATTAATTTCTGTTAGGTAAACTACTGCCGAACCCCAGTTTCCACTTAGGACAACACCAAAGTAACCTGCATTACAAATAGTCTCTTCTAATGCAAAGAGCTACATTACAGGAATAACAACAGTAAAACTGAAAATACACCTAAAAAAGCACAGCCACTACAAAATTGAATATTTACATTGATGAAACTTTACTGAACTAATTCTCCTACAAACTTAAGAATTCTTCTGGTAGCTCTCTTCTCTAAATACCAAGAAAACTGTAGGGGAACATAAATTTCAATATTCCTAATCCCCCCTGAGAAGTTGGAAATTATTTGCTTTTGTATAAAACAATGTTCTAATCAACTTTGGCTTTGCTAGTTCAAAATATTTCGTATCTGGTCCCTCTAAATTCCTGATGCCTTTTACCCCTCTGAATTCTAGCCATTCAGAAATCTGGCTTTGGTGGATTCTCATTTAATAAATATCCACCATGGCTTTCCCTGCTAACTTCAACTTTTGACTAGAGTAAATGCAATCCTTCCTTCATGCCTGCAGATCTCACTAGAGAGATCCCTGCTCATCAGTATTGGTGTGCACTATGGGCTGTACCCATGTAGAGAAGCGATTTACATTTTTTTCTAAAAATGAGGAGGTTTTGCTAAAGGAATGGCAACACCTCGAATTTTTGTCTACTGGAAGCAATTTTATAATCTAGCATGTATGCACATACTGTTTTTTGCAGCCTAACCACCACCCTTGACTTTGTTTTTATCAACTGGTAGCTCTTTCCCCTTTGCAATTTTCCTACCTGCCATCTCCTTTAGCTGCTTTCTTCCTTTTATGTCTATGTTTGGCTGCATAAAGCTTCACTCTTGCATTAGGTGTCCCTTTAACGCTATGAGCAATGTGCTAGCCTGCCATGTTAGCCATACCTTTGATGCTCACTATATCAGAAACAATAAAGCCCAGCTCTGTGATCTTACACACACGAATGAACACCAGCTTTACAAATAATCCATGGTACAAACCAAAAAAATCTTGTAATAATTGCAAGCATTTTATTTAAAAGCGGGGGGGTGGGGGGGGAGAGGGAAAGGGGAGAGAGAAAAGCTGCAATACTACGTATATTTAATTTTAAAATGCCCAGGAAAAGGCTTTTCCACATTTTTGTTTCCTGTTATAAGTAAGTCCTTCGTATCCCTATCCTCCAGAATATGTATTACTGCAACTGCCCCTCTACAGTGGATGACCACATGGTATTCCTTTAGGAGCCCATCAGTTGACATTCTTGAACATACAGACCAACTCAAGAGTTCCTTTTAATTGTGTTCAGTTGAACACAAGAAGGATTTAGGTTTGTGCAGAAAGTTAAAAACAGCCTTAAATTTGCTGAATTTTTGCTGAATCTTGATGTATTTGCTACCAGGAACTCTGCTATGAGCCATCAAAGAGACAAGATGCTGAATGCTTCATCAGACCTGGTTTTCACCCAGCAAAACAGAGCACAAACTTGCTTCAGAACCTAAATCTATGTAACATTCTGCAATGTCTTGGTTCAAAGGACAGAAGCAAATCTCGGCATTTTCCTTGTTTGTTTTGGTTTGGCGCTTGTTGGGGATCTCACTGAGGGGTTTGAGGTTATTTTGATCTTCAGGCTATTTCCTTTAGGAATTTTATTTGTATAGCACCAAGTAGGAAACTGAACTTTATGCAGTCATCTCTCGGATGGCAGCAGAAATAAAACTTATATTAAACCAGTTACAATTGAGGGCTCAGGCAAAACAAACTCATGCAAACTACTTCAAGAAATACAGCTGTAATTCAACATATGTGTACAACAAAAGAAGCCTTAGGAAATGAATAAAAAATATTTGAGAAGCTACAAACTTTCTATAGCAAAATTACCAAAAAATTCTGTATGGCCTCACAGAAATGTATCAAACCATACAGAAAACCTAAAAAATCACCAATTAATTAAGAATATTAAATATATTAACCATAGTATACATATCTAGGAGGCTGAAACAATAGGAAACTATCTGCCATGATATTTCAGGATCAGTTTTCCTGATTTTTAAATATAATATAGTTTATGAGTAAATAAATAGTATATAAATGTTACATAATTCATGATATAATACAATAGATATAAATAGTCTACACTATATACAGATCTGCTGTGTGTATATATCCTTGGTGTAATAATAATAATTGATAGTAATATCACTATTAATATATACATCTGTTATGGAAAATAAGGTATACAAGCGTATATCTGCGCAGAGGAAATTTTATCCTAAACACCTAAAGTCTGCCAAAAAATTGTGACTAAAAAGACATTGTTAAATTGAGAAACATAAAGGACCCTGAAAGACAATCACTATCAATCCCATATTTATCCACAGTTTCTTTCTATATGTAACACAGTCTGCACATGTCACCAGAGTACTTCTATCTGTGGTGGTATCTGCTGATAGAACTTATTTTCTTTCCAACTCAAGGGTTCTATGGAAAGCTCTATTAAAACACTCAAAAAGCCTAAACGCCCAACTGTTATGCCCAGATTCACTTCCTCTAGAGTAGCCTCATTTCTGAAGTAACATCATTGGAATTCCTTCAATTCAAAAGGAACAAAATAGTGCAAGAAAAAACAAAAGCCTCTGTTTCATCCTTTAGGGATGAAAGCAGGAAGACATTCTTAAAGCACTAGAAAGTGCTCGACTTGTTCCTATATATATACTACCATGAAAAGTTGACTTTGGTTGACTTGTTTTTCCTTACTGTTTCCAGATAGAGGTCTTCAGTTAGGAATAAGAAGAGATATAAAGCACTTGAACCCAAATTCACATCAGTAGTATAAAACAAATCAGGGAGTAGTAATAAATGTCAGAGCTGGAGCAGCAAAGGCGAGTCACTGCTTTTTCTCATACTTAAAGTGAAATACCTAGCTGTTATCTTTGTGCCTGCAGAGCCTCCCTATTGTAGATTCAATAATACAAGAGGCTTCTTATCAGCAGCCTGGGTGACTGATTGGAGCTGTGATATGTTTAGACAATGCACTGTATTTAACTGAATTTACAGATGCCCCAACTCAGACTGGAGTAGTAAACGCCAGAGACTAATAGGAAATTAAACATGTACAATGGACTAACTCCATTTGCTCTCACACACTGTAACATGTTTAGTTAACTTACTCATAGTCACACTTTATCTTTCTCTCCATGGATTCTCTAGGATATGTTTCAAATTGGTCAAAGATTAAATCTTCCTTTCATTTTTTTTCACTATTTTATTGCTGCTTTCCCTTATTATTTGCCACTCTTTCTCCCGTGCAGATAAGCCAAACAAGATGACCCCAGGTATACTCTGCCAACCCAATTATCAGCTAGTCAGGAAGTAAAGCAAGGGTACAGAAGACTCTATAATACTAATATTAATGTAGCATGAGAGGAACAAAATCAGCTATTTATCTGAAGGAAACTGTTTATTTAGCTCATTTGAAATTTAAATACGAATTTATGGTGAATACATGCAGGAACTTAAGTTTGTGGAGGTCACTAAAGATGGTTTAAACTAATAGTTATTCAATCTTTCATTAATGAAAACAGTATAAAACAAGCATACTCTGAATAAAGCATTCAGAGAAGAAGAGGCTTTACATAACTTCTGAATCTTCTTCCCTGTAACAGAGACGAGTAATTTTTTTTAAAATAAATTCCAGGACTGCTCCGTGTATATATTTGGGTCTCCTGAAACAATTTTCAAAACTAAATTCTTCATTGATACCTCAATCAGATTGTGGCTGTATTGAACTTATTAAAACTAAAGAATTTTTACTCATGTGGAAAAAGAAAAAAAATGAAAAAAAGCACATTCTCACAGCTAGAAACAGCTTCAGTCATTATATTTATTATTTTAGTTCTGAAATAAAAAATTCAGTCAAAGCTCATTACAAAAAGTCTTAGGTCTGAGACAGAAAAAAAATGACCTACAAAAGGTTTCAGAAAAGTACTTGCAGCTTTTTCTTCAAGCTACTATCTGACCTCAATACTTTTTGGGCCAAATCTTGCAGTCGTCTGGTAAATTGAGACCACTTGCAGAAGAAAGGGCCAGAATTAAGACTAGGTAAGTAAAACAGTGGAATATGCCTTACCAACTTGCCAGAGAAAGAAATAATATTTGGAAAAAATATTGACGCACTTTCCAAATATTATCTACGTAAGGATGTTACTTGAATGCTTTGTCTTGAAAGAATCAGTTATTCCATCTCTGATGGAAACAACGTATCAGAATTACAGATTTTTTTTCCAACCTGATCAAACAAGGGAAACCCCAGGCTTCTAATTTAGAAAGTGCCACTACAAAAATATATTTCTAGGCTCTGCTATTTTTTTAGTTGGGAGTTATAAAAAAGGGTGCAAGATATTATCACGAGGCTTTAACTAATTTTTGCCTGTCCTGTTGAGATCTTTATCTATTTCCATCGCTTAGTGTATATCCACATGGAAATTAATTAATAAAATGGTTGTTTTCTAGCAGTTTTGCCCTGATATAGTATTTGCCAATGTAAAGATCTGAGTTTTTTAAAAAAATTAATTCTTACGCAGATTTTTTCTACCAGAAACTAGTTTCTTGAAGTCTTTGGTAACAGCTCACTAAACAAAGGCTAATAAAACAATCATTATCTGGTAAAGTGCACTTCATGGAATTTTTTTTTTTTCAACCAGTGGATAGTACTGCAAATGTTACTTTTCCTGAACAGGCCTGATAGGTATTTGAAGTACAAGACATGGATAAATCTTAGACCAATCTTTAATTAGTATCACTGATGAAATATTTATTCTTCTACTGTGAATCTAGAAACCCAGTAAAGCTGTGTTTGCATCTTTTATCAATTTAAATAATAGCTTGCTTTATTGCTTTTGTCTTAAGAACAGACAGGCTGAAAAATTATTTGTACCCATAATAAATTTCTGGCTGCCACGGTCTATATAGTTATGGTAAATATTTAATAAAGCCATTTAGATCATGGAGACCTCCTGAATGTGTAATTCACATTATTCCGTGACAGATGTGTGCAAATGCGTGTGTCCACTTTACAAACCATTAAGAAAAGTATTAGGAAAGAAGTTAACTGTTTCTCTCATTTTCCAGCTATAAAACAACTGACCTTTTATATGTAGCACTGAACAACTTGAGTCATTGAATCCTGTCCCTCTTAACAGTAAGAAATAACAGAAATAGTCACCTGGCTCAAGTGGGACCACAGGGTACCTACTCTCTGCTCCCACTGATAGCATGGAACCTAACACTGGCTTCCCAATAACATGTAACACACGTCTGAGAGATCTAAAGCTACAGCTGTAGGTACGCCATGAGGAGACAGCAGGTGGTTTGACCTGTGTATGTGTACGTGTACATACAGAACTCAGCACATAATGGTGCCACAACCTGCCATGTACACTGGACTGCACACACTCTGAAGAAGACTGTGTAAATGGATATAAGCAATATATCTCAAGCAGTAAACAAAACACCAAAATGTCTAAAGAAAAACAGAAGTGCTAACTGTCATCCACACATTAGTACCATTTTGCCAACAGGGTATCACGACCATATTCCTCCTATTATTGCCTCTGCTTTTTGCAACAAGAGGGAATTCCTGGTGACTGCTGTCGAGAGTGACATCGATGCGGAAGAACGGAGAGCATGAATGAATGCAAGAATACACGCACGCAAAACCAATACAAACATCACAAATGCAACTCAAATGAATGCACTCTTGAGAGCCTATAAATAACTAGCAATATTCTTGAATGGTTTTCTCCCAACTCATTAGTTGTTACTGCACTTTCCACAAACCTATCATATGTTGTATACCATTTGTGTCTTTGCCTTCACTTTCATTACACTACTTAGTCTAAGCAGATACAAGGACATTATCAGGAGGGACTTATCTGTGTTTGTTGTATGTGCTGGAGTTTTAAGAGAGGACTGTATTGATAGCAGCATGGTGCGGTTTATATTTGTACTTATCTGACTCCAGTGTAATGGAGTTCAGAATTCCAACAGAAAAGCTAATAAAACCCACCCAAAATAGTACGAGGGAAAAGGACTGAATGTGTGAAGGGGATACAAAACTAGACTGACATCATCTTTCACAAAGATGGAATAAAAAGACAGACTTCTTGAGAATATCTTTCAGAATGTTATTGTTTAGTACTATGAAGTACATCCTGTAAGCAATAGCTCACTGACAGTGTTGCCAGTTACTGCAATGGGACTAAAAACCAGGCCTTTTGTTTATCAGTACTCAAAAATGAAGAGCTAATTTATCATTCCAATTACAAGTTCAGTGGAGCAATGCCCCATGCACATGAAGCATCACTGTGAAGACTAAATTTTGCTAAAAATCTTTTCTATTTAGGGAAAATAAGCTATTCAAACTTGCAACATAATTTTATCTCAGATAAAAATTTAGTATGAAAACTAATTTTTCATCCTTTGCTAATTTAGACTGCTTTTATTTAAACACATTTAAATAAACCTTCCTAGGAATGATTAGATGGCAGTTCAGTATACAGCTATATGACATTTATTGCCATTTGTGTTATCATTACCTACACATGACTTAAGATAACCGTCACCATAATTTACACTCTGCAGGGTGCATGCATCTATGCACTTCATTATTCAATTTAAAACCCCTTACAGTTACAAACACTGCATAGACATCCCCAAATTTGGTCTGCAAAGGCAAGAAGTCAGAAGTTAGAAAACATCACTCCTGTACTTTGGCCACAACAACCCCATGCAGAACTACAGGCTGGGGACAGAGTGGCTGGAGAGCTGCCAGGCAGAAAGGGACCTGGGAGTTTGGATTGAACATAAGCCAGCAGTGAGCCCAGGTGGCCAAGAAGGCCAATGGTATCCTGGCCTGGATCAGGAACAGTGTGGCCAACAGGACCAGGGAAGTGATTCTTCCCCTGTACTCAGCACTGGTGAGGCCACACCTGGAGTACTGTGTCCAGTTCTGGG
>JAWWLV010000121.1:20016588-20094843 GCA_035041135.1 Platyrinchus mystaceus | reverse complement strand
TAACCACGGCAGTGTTGGATCAAGGGTTGGACTTGATGATCTCGGAGGTCTTTTCCAACCCAGTTGATTCTATGATTCTGTGATCAGAACTGATGATAATTCACCCAACCTTAATTTCTGCTTTTTTTTTGCTTCAGACTTTACACAGAAAATTAGGCAAATAATGCTCAGCTTTGCAAATTAATATCCTTTTGCTATATGTTGCTACTAGCCTGAACACATATGACATTCCAGATGCATTTTTGAAACTGAGGAAGATACAGCATATTTGCAAGCACAAAGGTCCTTCTCTTTCATGTGCTTTGTGAGCAATCTCTTAACATTTAAATTTCAGAACAGCACCACTGAGTATTACTGGAGGATTCCTACTCAGCTTAGCTTAGCTCAAAACTCAGAGATGAGAAAGGGTCAGTTAGCAGGGCTAGGAAAAGTCTTGCCCATCTGTCTTTCCTTGGTCTCATGCTGAGTGAGCTTATGACCACGGGATCTGGGGCAGTCCCAGAGGTTCAATTTTGGGGATAAGAATAAGGTTTTTCTCTGTTCTCTTTCTTCTTCTTTCCCCAAGAAAATTTGTTTACTTGTTTTAGACCAAACTAGTGCTCTCAAAGCAGTCAGGGCCTAGTTGCTCCATAAGCTGAATCTGTGTTGGGAGTAATATAGTTCCCTCCGCCTCCCCATTACAGGGCCACCACAGCTCCATAATTATTTATTATATTGTCAGCCTGACAAAATTTTCATGAGGAATGAAAGCAAAAGAAGAACAAAAGCAATTTTTCATTATTTGTATTCCAGCATAGGCCAAACAGAATTTTACAAGAGAAAGCACAAACATTTCTTTATCCCAAGACAGAGTCCGTTGCCAAATAATAAATTCCTGCTACAAATAATGGAGACAGAAAACCTTCCCAAATAAAATGTTGCAAGATTGTTTGGTAAATAAAATATGTTTAGTCACTCAAAACCAAGGGATTCTTACAAGGTGTGGTTTGTGTTCTCTGCTCTCTGAGAGGTCAAGAAAACACACTGCATTTTTTACTAGGAAAGGAGCTTCCCAGTTTTGACATCTGACCACAAAAAAATCTTCTCCCAATAGGGAAGTCATAGTCTAGTCTCAGCACTAATGGAAAGATATTCATACATCTCAGTAGGCAGTACATACCGTCAATCCCAGCCAGAAAAATGACACTGCAGAGAATACATGCAACTCTTCAGGTTTCCCAACAAATTTTGGGAAGGGTTTGTGAGATTTCAATTTTCTCTTTGGCAAACGGGAATTTGAACTGGGAATACAGTCCCTAAAGCTTTAATAAGAAAGGGAGAGAAGATGGTGCATTTGAAAGTTAATGGGGTTAGTCAAAGTTCTCAGAGTTGAGCAGTGAGCATTCTACAGCTGTCCTGCTTCAGCTTTAAAGACTGAAGCACTGGAAGGCCCAGCTTGGATTGACAAGGAGCTAAAGGAGGTGGTTCTCATCACAAATGTACCACATCCAAACCATGAATGATGTACCTCATGTGAGAGGCCAAGTGTGAAACCTAAGAAAGGCATAAGCCCGAAAGAGGAAGCCATTAAGGGTTGGGAGAAAGGGCCAAGAGGGAGAAGTGGGATGTAGAAATCAGTTTCTTTTATTCTCACTAGTTACTCTGTTAGACAGCATAATAATGAGAAAGATTCTGTCCAAATGTTACCGCTATACTTTCAATTCTACTCATGCTGGTGCTTTCCATGAAAGGGTGCACACGCCAAAGCAAGGTTTGGTTTACCAACCATATCTGACGTACAAACAACATTTTGACCTTCAACAAAACTTCCAAAAATACCACAAAACAGCAAACTTTTCCACTAGAAAAGGCAGATTTTGTTTGTTCATCTGTTTTGTAAAGACCTTCCCTTTTCCATTTACATGCCATAATATAACTAAATAACATGCCCAGTATACACCTGACAGTTCACAGAATTACCCAGTGTTATTGCCAAATAATTTTTATTTCCTGTTTTGTAAGCAAGGTGATTGATGGTTCTTCAGAGTTTTAAAGATGTTTAAGTTATTTAACTTATTTCCAAACTTGAATAATTAACACATTATTAAATCAATAACCTCCTCTATGATCTTTTTTTTAAAAAAAACCCTTATGCTGTTTCCTATCAATTTACAAAAAGAGCAACTTCTTGCTTTACTACTACAGTGAAATATCACTTACAAGCTCTTCAAGCCCATGTTGTCTATGTTGCACTAAATGTGAAAACTGTCTCCCTGATTCTGCACCATGCTTTACAAAAAAACCACACCGTTTGCAGATCAAAGGGAGACGATTTATGCTTTCATCCCAGCTGACGGACGATTAAATTAAAACAGATCAGCAGTACAGTGCATGGGCAGGTGGCTTTAGCTGCCACTGTCGGCCTCAGAGCGATTAAATTGCGGTGGAGATGGAGGGCCTTCCGCTCTCATTCCCGCACTTACAGATCAAACGGTGACAAATGAGATGTTACTGCTCTTGTAAAGCAAGGCTACAATCTGTCAAAATCCAACATAATTTGTGACCCTACGTGACATCCTCTTTCTCTTTTTTTTGACATTTGAATACAGTGATTGTACTAGAGTCAAGTCCATTTAAGTGAATATAGTCAATTCTATCTAAAGGAATATAGCCTGTTAGCTCCAACATGGTAGCTGAATATATATCTGGTTAGTACTCCAGCGACCCTTTGTGTTAAGTGCATACCATTAACAATGAATTCTGATTTTTCCAAGTTATATAATTTGATATCTTGACAGCTCAGACACTTGAAGCACCACTATTTGTTTTAAATGGCTTTATTTTATTGTTTAAATGTCAGTATCAAAATAAAGTAATGCATACAGTCTTGTCAGTTCCAGTGCAGTGGGAAGTGCTCCTGTGAGGGGAAAAAAGGCCTTGAGAGAGTTTGTTCTAAAAATGGTCTAAAAAGTCAATTATGTCTTTTGCTGCATCCTTGAATGACTTGCAAAATTTTATTTACGATGGGTCTTTTGTTTACCAGGGAAGCTTATCCAGGTACTGAGAAAGGAAGCACAAAGGGACTGCGGCATCTTTAAAGAAACTGTCATGCTAATAAATAAACCTTTGGGTAAACATAAATTTTTAAAAAAGTAATTGCACGTGTATTAATTTTTAAGCATTTGTACAAATTGCTATAAATTGGCATAGTATCAGCTGGAAGATCAAAAGTATGAACTCTACCCCAAACTGCAAATTAACACAGTCAGTGAAATTCTGATTTGGAGAATACTTGAAAGAATTGACTAAATCCCTCTATTCCTGTTTTTCTTTTACGGAATAAATATAGTTTACAACACAGCAATGTTGTTAGAGTTTGACCATATCCATTTCCAGTAACTTTGGGGTTAACAAGTTCTTCTTCACCACAGCCAAGAATTTACAGCATTTATCGTTCTCTTAATGTTTTAAGGTGGGCAGTTTAGCTATCTACCACAAAGCAGTCAAAGATCTGATCTAGGGGCCCTTTATATTTTCTGTTGACCATTGATCTTTGGGCAGGATAACTATACCCTCCAGGGAATTAACTTAGAAACAGCTTTATTTACGAAGAATGAAGATGCATACAAAATCTCTCAAGTGAAAATCTTAGGGGAAAAACAGATACGGTACAAAGTATTTATACTTAAGGCTTATACAGCACATGCCATACACACATTCTGTCCTCAGTCAAAATGTAAACCACAACTTCTTTCATCACGTTTGCATACATTCCCTGTTTAGCATATAGTTCTTAAACTGGAAGCAGCAATAAATTTGCTAATAAATATAGCCAGCAACTAAGGTGCATGCCACAAAGCTACTGTAGATAATCTGCCATGTGCAGAAAAACCCAGCTAGTGGCTGGTGCCATATTTGGCAAATTATATACACTAATCCCTCCTTATCGTGATGACCCTCGTAGCCTGTCTAGGCTTCAAGGCCTGTCAACACCCTATTGTTACTGATTTATAAAAAGGAAGACTCGGCCCATGTGCCCCACTCTATCCTCCTAACCTTGCCTATTAAAGGCAGGGTCTCTGCAGCCATCTGACACAGACAGGGGGGAGCAGTCATGTATATAGTTTACATAGGCAGCAGAACAGCACTTCACCCTAAACAGAGCTCTGCGAGGCCCCAGGTCACCAGGTCTATTATGTCAGGAGCACATCAGAGGCATCTGCAATAGCTTCTGCCTACAGCTCTGTTGGGCAATTGAACGTGCTCTCGGTAAGGAATTGCAGCTACAGCGTGCCTGCAGGGATAGGGTATGCAGAAGAAACCCTCTACAACAGTGGGCTCAGAAATAAAGCTATAACACAACAAAGCAAGAGCAGTGTTTCTGCTTACCACACCATTTTTAGTGCTATTAACTATCTAGGGGAACTCCTTAGTTCGAATTCAGTATAAGGGCTAATACTACATTATCCAGATGAGCAAGGTACCAGCTGAGCTGAAGGTACTTGAGCAGAAGAGATACTTCCCAGGTTGCAGTGAGGGGGGAGTGAAACAAAACACCCATCAATACCAGTTACTCCAGCAACTTCTTTGCACTAAAATCTACAGTTTCTTTCAAACTGTAAGATCACTGGGCCAAGGATTGTCACACAGTGATAAATTCCATCCACAGGGCTTGAAAGAAACAGCAACAAATGTTTCTCTACTGTTTGTACATATGACTGTATTAGAAAATCATCTGTTCATTTGCAGCAAAATATCCTATTGTAATGACAACCACAGCACAGGATTGCCAACTGGCCCATGTTTAGAGGTGATTTCTAGCTTTTTATGTGTTCTATTCAGCTCCAGTTTTTTGTAAAGGCTGTTCTAATTTTATAGGCTGTCGCAAACCACAGAGCTGATCTCATTCCACTCTTCTTCCTTCCCTCATCTCTTTGCTTCTGATGTAGATTCTGTACCAGTCACTGGGGATATAAGGTAGGCTTTCACCTTTGACTGTAGCATGATAGGAGGGGAGAGAAGGGTGGCAGAAATATTATTAACTTTAAAATATTTCCTGTTCCTCCAAGATGAGAATAAATTGCCCCCATATGACTATGTGGTATAGAGATAAACTGTTCTCCACCCTTCAGGAATCCTCTACTACCTCAGGGTTTTCCTTCCACCTCCCTAAATAAAACCCTATGCTGCTTCCCATGAATAACATTTTTTAATAATTTAAAATATGTTCAGTTTGTTGGGGTTTCTTTTTTTTCCCTTGCTGCTTATTATGTTTTTCACTGGCTCCTTCAGATTCTGCACCCAACCTGTATCTATTGTTTCATTAATGAGGGCAGCTAAGAGTCATGTATTTCTATTTAGCTTCCCAGGCAACAAAATGGAAGCACGTGTGTGGGTAATGCTAACACAACCAAAGACCTCCTAGGAATAGAGCGAGAACACAGTGCCTTTGATTTATAAATAGATATCACTATTTATAAAGCATAAACAAAATGTTTCATGATTTGTAACACTAAGCCCAGGCAGTTATATTGTAAAAAAAAAAAAATCCAAATGCCTACTGTCTACAGAAATAGAAACACTTATTTACGCAAGCATCATGAGGGCATGGGGGCTGATACTATATGAACTCCTGCCAATTAAATGAAATACTTGCTAATTGCTGTCCCATATCTGCAAGGACCAAAGGGGTAGAACACTGCCATGTGAGGCAACATGGTATCATGTAGCAGAACTGAACCCAATCCAGGTTAGATTTAATGTTCAGAAATGATCACATACTGTATTACTCATGTCCAGCAACAACATTTTGATTACAGGAATGCTAAGCTCCTGGTCATAACCGCAGCCAGCACTTGTTGCTACTGAAATATTAATGTTATCTCTGCATTTAAGTAACCCTCCTATATGGCCAAAATTAGACTGTAAGATGTCCAATGGTCTGGGAGTGAAATTGTTTTTAGCATCAGTCCACAAACACACTGCTTGGGCAAACCATCTGAAGGATGCCTATTTGGCGCAGGGTGGGAACACCTGTCATAAGCATCAGCATCATTAGCACCTTGTTCATCACTGCCGAAATATTTCAGGAGAGGATAAGTCAGTTTCTTAACTTTTACTGGACATGGTGAAGCCTTACTACCAAAATTATGCGGATGAGTGAAAGGAGGAAATTGAATTCAAGGAGATAATGTTTAACTGGAATATAAGGGTTCGGTTCTTATGTATTTTAAATGCAATCAATGCTATTTCAGTCCTGAGTTCTGCAACTGATATTTTCTACTCCTACTGAAACATCTGTATTTGTTACTTATTTTGGCAAGTGTCCTGCTAGCTTACTGCTCATTCCTTCTGGCTGTGGAATGAATAGAGAGACACCTATTTCATTTTCAGTTCTCATGTTGGTGGGGTAGCCTATGCTTTCATATGCTAAACTCAATAAAAACAAATGAAACAAAAATACAAAGACAGCTCTGTGTGAAAGTGTCACTACTCATATTTGAACAAAATTGCATAACTACTAAAATCAATCAAAAGAAAAATGTGGGAAAATTTCTCATCTATCAGATCTAGTCATAGAAGACTCAACATCTTAGCAAGTGTTCAATGAATTATGGATTGGGCTAATTTATAACTAAATTTGCATATTAAATCAATACTGCTGGTTAATGGCACTGATAATAAACTATTGTGGTTTTAATACTAAAATTCATATTGTTAAAACATGGTGCAAAAATTAATGTACATATGTACTGCATCACAAAATAATTCAAGTATATGGTTATTGTTGTACAAGAGACAATAGCCATTAACATTTGATGGACAAGTCAGGGTATTAGAACAGTAATTCCAAAAAAAGATTACCTAGTACTATTCTCTTTCTATTCAGCCCATTATATAATGTGTAGTATAGTAAATTGAGTTTGCATTTAATGTGAGACTGAAATTAAATATCAGTGAAATCAAGACTCAGGGTTTTCTTTATCAGTATATATGGACAATAGAATAGGTGAAGTACTCGTGCTTACAAAAGGTTTAACAACTTTAGACACACTCATGGAGACTTATTTCTGCAAAAGAGTTTTCTAAGCACAGGACCCTCAACCATATTGCACAGAGCAGCCTATTTGCCACACTTATTTGATTTTTAATTCCTCTTTCATCACTTGCACATAACCAGTAACATGCAAACAAATATTTACCTGGAAATGCTTCTTTTGAACACTTCTCTTTTACCACAGACTATCTTTTTAAGAGTAAGTTGGCTTCTGTTTAAGATTTACTTCTTCAGTTGGGTCTATTAGTTTTGCAATTTAAAACTAAATTCTATCTTCTAACAAGATAATCCTGAGCAGGACTTTCAAGCACTGCAGAGCTAATAAAACACATGCAACCACACACATAAACCCATAGAACAGTATTACAGAACTCAGTGCGTGATGGCACAGTTTTACAAAACATTTTTCCAAATATGGCATTTTCCATTTTCTTAGGACAATCCCATCAGAACATTCAGTATCAATCATATTTTCAAGTGTTTTATTTTCCTCTTTTTAATATTGTTCCTCTTCGGTTTTATAGGTATTTTTTAACTATTGGTTAAAACTGTGCTTTCACAAAATTTTGAACTCCTTAAAAAAAAAGGCCTCTCCTGAGAATTGAAGAGAAATGTTTAGGAAACATTTCTCTAATTAGTTGCACGGAAACATTCTAAACAAGTTCACAGCCTGTACTCCTATAAATCAAAATTGCTTAACACACAGCTTTTTTTTTTTTTAATTGGCTGTCACTGCTCTGTTCACTCCTGATGCTCTTTGCAAGGCCAATGAGCCCCCTTCATCTTCCTATCTTGATAACTTCAACAAAAGTTATTTTGTGAGCACTTGTCAACAAATGATGCCACACTGAGTCTTTTCTGTACTCCAGTGAATACTTTGCCACTACTACTGGTGTAGAATCATGTGATTAAGCTTCCATGCTGTCCTTTACGTCCTGTAGCAAACGTACACTTGCAAAGAGCTGAATCTGCCCTACACCATCAGTTATGACTCCATTCACAACTTTGTTCTGCAAACTGAGGAGAAGACACAGATTAATTTCACTGAGATTCATTTGTCCTTTCTCAAGCCTGGGTGTGACAAAGCCATCTGCAACCTACTTGATCACACAGTAGACAATGGGTAAAACACCACGGTTCAGCAATAAACACTTCACACTAATAGCATAAAAGTGACTAACTGGTTATTGCCCTCTTGTTCTTTAGACAAAGAACTCTCTCTTTCTCTAATCTTCCCTCAATACAGACAAAAACTTTTCTTTGTGCCCAACAAAGAGTAAAAAGAGAACTGAGAGGGTTTTACAACCTTTCCACAGTCAGAAACCGGTGCTTTACTTAGGGCCCAAGCCTGTTACAGCCAACTCTTCTTCATCCTGTCCCCACTAAAACCCAGCAGAACTTGCCACTCGTGGACCTTAACCCTCTGTGTGCTTCCAAACTGTGGGACAGAGAATGGATAAAACTGAGAATGAAATTACTTTGCCTCAGACATGCTGAGCATGGACATCCTCTGTGCTTCAGTAACATGAGATCAGACCAGGGGCGTTCACAGTTTCTGAATAACAGTGTCCTAACACAGATGTCCTTGGGAGAAGAGAGAAGGGAAGGAGGAATATTTTAAAGAAAAGAGTTCAGGCTCGTGTACTGATTCTTGTAAAATGAAGAATAAGAGAAAATGGTAGTTGAAGAGGGATAGATTAGACTGTGTGCCAACCAGTGGCACCAAGATGACAATTTTTTTTTTTTTTTTATTTTAAAGCACTTGGACAATTCTCCTTCACAGCTCCTGGCTCATTTGGAGATCCTGTCCCAACATGACCTAAGAAGGTTCTTGGTGTCTGGCCAACATAGGGAACAAAAAAGAGAGAAGCATTAACTAAAGACTGTATTACACAAAGACCTTTGTGGACTGTAATCCATGGGCTCATGATGATGAATTGGTTCAAACCAACTGAAGCAGAACAGCTTTACGCTTTTAAGAAAAATTGATTATTATCAGCCATTCTGATCAAAACTGGTATTTCAGAGAAAACTGATACTCATCCTATACATACTGTACTGATTTAAAGTAAATGTGTATGTGAACGCTTGGCAGAAATAAAGAAATCATCTGGTGACGGACAAAACTAATACTTGTGTTGCAAGAGGAAGGGGAGAAGGAGAAGAGGAAAGAGAATAGACATCTTATAATGTAAGAAATTTGGAATATTATTTTCAAAAAGTGCATGCATGATTACAAATGTTAACACCTGCTATTTTTTGTAGCAACAGCAAATCTCAAGGTATTTCACAAATCAATCATATATGGAAAAAAGACAATAAGCATGGGGAGAAATCCAGCAAGGTAATTTACAGCAATGTTGTGCAGTAGTATAGAATGGGAATTAACAAGAATACTTTACATCATCAAAATCAGAATTTAAGTATCCTTTCTAGAGAAAGAAAAAACTTTAGACTGCACTGCTTATATACTGTTTTATACACCGAAACACTGGGGGTCAGCTAGAGATGAGAATGGAAGCTTTTAGTTGTAACAAGTTCCTATTTAGAAGAAAAAAAAAAAAAAAAAAGAAAATATAATCTCCACATTTATTCTGTGGGAAGCCTATCTATTATAATTCAGATACACAGAAATATTCAGAAGATATGGGAATGGACAACTTTTAGAGTCCTTTATCAAAATTCCTACAATTCTTTTTTCAAAGAAGGCAAAACAATCAATATTAGGCAAATAAAGTTCACCTGCATCTATCTAAAGCATTTTATTACACACAAAGCTGAGGGTGAGATATTGCAATGGTTAATGCCTGAGGCTTTCATCTCTGGAGACCTGGGTTCAAAGCCTTGCTTAGACAACAAAGAGGCCTATTTACAGATGTCAGCAAGTGAAATTTAATAGCAGTTTCCATGAAATACTGACTACAACTTTCCTTCTGTTTGCAAGATATGTAACTTCAGCACTAAGCATCTTTCCCATATGTATTCCTATCAAGCAACCACTTCATATCAGCATATGGCCACTCCTTTTCACAGGAGGCCTAAAACAGAATAAGCAGGATTTAAGTCATGCCTACTGTACACCTGCAGTAGAATCTGACTGAAGTGTGCTGCTGGAGCCTAGTCTGCCATCTTCATCAATTTACTTGCTAATATGATTGTCATCATCATCATGTTCCTGCAGAAGGGGGTATTTATGTAAGGATCATTTATATAAAAAAGGTTGTGACTTCACACCCAAAATCTACATGTTCGTAACAATTCAATTTATCCAGGAAAGAGTGAGTAACAACTTCTGGAAAATAACCACTATACATAGATGTCTGCTGCTGTCAAAACCAGTTTCAAACAGCTTAAAATTTAAGGGAAACTCAGCTGATCAAACACCTGAGCAAAAATCCTAATTATATGCAAATACCCCTGCAGTGCTTGGACTTTTCATATAGTGCACAAGTTTCAATACATTTGTCGTAAATATTGGTTTAGACTTGTTTATTCAGAAGACAATCAATTAGATTCATCCCTCTTTTTGCTTGATTTCTCCCTTTTTCTTCTGAACAAAGACACATCAAAGTCTAAAACTGGAGTTTGCATCTCTTTTTCTTTTCAGCATGCAACCTGAAGGTTTCAGTAAAGTTTGCAATTTGACTTTGCCACAGATGGGTAGAGAGGAATAAAAAAGTCACTAATTAAAAAATGTAGCAAGATATGTTGACACTAACAATTCATTCTGTGTACAGATCATGACTTCAGAATGTTGCAGAAACTTTAAAAAAACCCAAAGACTGTTATCCACATTTCACAATATTCACCAATACCAAATCATAAAAGAAAAAAACCTGGCTGATTTTTTACCTATTTTTATAGAACATTATCATCATGCAATGCTGAATTATCCATGATTCTAGGTACATTTTTGTCTTTCCTAACAAGACTCATATTGATAACCATATGGAGGGAGGAGGATGGAAGTGACAGCATAGTTAGAAATGCTCATCTTGCTGTTTTCCAATATCTAATGGGCTTTCAAGTGCTATTTTAAAGGTTCAAGAGATTCAAAACTTGGGGATGATGATGATGAACTTACTTTTCTTTTTTTTATCTATGTGATTCCTAATCTTATGATTACTCTCTCTGATTGTCTTATTCTTCTTTTTCCAATGAAAAAAATCATCTTTGATTTATGAAAGGAAAAATATTCTCTTTCCTAGATAGATCTTTGTTCTCCAACATTTCCTCATCATCACCTTCTCTAGAGCGGAGATTAATCCTCATTTTATCACTTAGAGAAAAACAGAGAACCTCAAAGGAGGATTGCAATGTTAATCCATGAATGACCATAAAGCTGGTTGATTTGCTAGAACCACACACTGCAAAAATACTACTGTTGCATTTTTCTGCTGTTTTGTCCGAGTTCTGCCACTTTGATACTTAATTCTGTTTCTTAAAATATCTGACTTAACTCAGTTTTTACATTTCTATTCTGCTCCATCTAGTGGATTATTGATTTTTGCAATGAATGCTACAACAATACTATTCCAATACACCATGCTGGGTTAGCTATTAGGACAAGGGACCATGTTCAAATGATTATTTTTTTGGCTTTAGATGAAACAAATTAAGTCACATTCCTGGGTACCTGGATAAGACTATAGGATTCTGGCAGCGTGTTCATGAAACATAAATGGGAAAATGGTGTCATTTAATTATATCACTGAAATGAGACTAAGTAAGGGACCAGCCTTGATTATAAGAGACAGGTGGCAAAATTTCTCATGGTGCTTGCACAATTTACTAGGTCAGTCCTGGGGAAAAAGAATATTCCATGCCTGCATTGTTTTGCTAAAACACCAATATCCTCCAGGCTTCGTAGCCTAGATTTCAGAGTTTTCTTCCTGCACTTGATGATAGGCAAAATGAAGTTACACACTTGATAAGATGCTTTGTTGGCGTGATATGAATAACTTTATACAACTGTCTCTTCAGCACACATACATTTGGCGTGGGTTTTTTTTCAGTGCAGTGTTGTTTATAATACTGTCTTTAAAGATTGCTGTTCAGGACTTTTGCTAACTTTTCAGACGGATATTTAAGGTAATGAGAGTTTGACTGATGAGAAGAAAAATTAGGTAATTAGTCCATCCTTATGAGTAGCTCACTTCAAATCAATGCAGCTTTTAATCGTAAGAACATTTGTTTTCTTTTCAGAAGCAAATACAAAATACTTAGCCAACAAAAAAAACCCATATCAATGATTTAATAATACTTGTTCAAACACGGAATCATTGGAACCAATGATTCAAAGATAATGTTATGTATGTATCTGGTAGACCAGGTATTCTGTGAAGCAATTTATGAATAGCATAAGAAGGAAATATTAATTTACTCTCCTAAACCACATAAAAGTTACTATGTTATGCTTAGTTTCAACTAAGAATCTAGAGAGGAATGTATTAAAAATGGGCTCATCACAACAAAAACTAAAAGTCAATTGAAATATTAAGCCCAAAGTTTTCCAAGTAATTGTGGGGGGGGTTTAATACTTATTGTTCATTTCTAGCTTGTTTTTTTTCTCTCTATCATGATGGACAGTTCCAGTAGTTAGTTATAACTGGATGAGATAAGACTAACTCCAGATTGATTTGCTTTTCAGGACTTTATTGTAATAGTATGCAGCTATATAGCACTTTCTATCAAAGAATCTTGAAGTGTTCCGTAAATATTAATTCAATAAGCCTCACAACATGCAGGTGAGATAGCTCCATATTATTGTATCTATTATATTTTTGCTGGAGGCATACTAAGTAGAAGTGACTTGTTCTGGAATGGAAATTGGTCTTGATTCCAATCATCCGATTTAACCACTAGAATTACTTATTCCCATCTGCCCCCAGATCAACAGCAGCTTGGCTGCTAAGTTCAATGGAGCCATAATTTCATGGAAAGACAAAATTCTTCCTTAATAATTTGCAACTAAACACTACTCTTTAGGTTCAACATCCTGCATTAGTTGATAGATCTTCAATAAGTTCCCTCTAGAAACAGATGACTGACATCAACAGAGAAGCAGTAAATATTGCAAAGATTTTTAGTATGCATACAATTGACCTGATATATTACAATAGTTCAGGCAATATGACAATATAGTCCTCTGTTCTGTACTGTTGTAACTCATGAGAGTCAGAGTTCTGACTTTGCAAATGGAGCTGCAGATTTAATTTTCAGAAGTGACTTCCATTTTTACATTCACAATTTTGCAATCACCGTAGTTGTGAGAACAGTGATATGCATTAAGGTAATTGATTGTGCTTTGAAATCAAGTAATCAAATGAGCATCAATTAAGCCTGCAACTGTTTGAAGCCATGGAACTACAAAGTAAAATTATTTTTCCTTGTAAGCTTTCAGCAAAATACACTAAGCAAAACTGTGTCTTCTCTCTGGATCAGCCTCACACAGAGTATTTAGTGAATGTATTAAAGACTCATACTGTGCGACAAATGAATTTAATAACTGAGGGGTCTACATGTGGTCTTTTTCTATTTCAATGTCTCACCAAAAAGATATACACCTTCTATGTACCACAATGCCCAGCTTCTTCCATCTGACTGACCAAATAGAGCTGGAACCTGAACAGATATCCAGGCTCCCGTACAAAGCATGGGACAAGTTAGGCATCTCAGGGCAGAATATGAATGAGCCAACATACACACACTGGTGACACCTTTAGTTTATACAGTCAATTCAGAATGAACTTTCAGACTTATAGTTCCAAGCTTCCTCGAAATGCCTTACTCCATTCCAAATTCTTGGCCTCCTGTTCCTAGTTCTGTAGGAAGGTAGGCCATTATGCCTTTTCTCCAGAAAACCTGGATATCTTCTCTTAGAAAACACGACTCTAACTGTTATGGCAAGGTTGGGAACAAAAAACAACAGGAATCATCCTGGGTGCAGAAACATCATCTTTCCTTTTCCCCATCCTGGACAGCCTGCCTTAGGTTGCTGAGGCATGGCAGTGGGATAACCAGTATGTTACAGAAGAAAGCAACTATGGATGCCGTGTTTCAAATCAGTCTGTTGAGATGTGACAGTGTGCTCTGAGAACGGCGTGCCTGCCAGATCAAGCTCTCAGGGGACTCAGAGGAACATCTCTGGTTCCAGAATTAAACAGAACTAGTAAGCTATTCAGACCTGTCCAAACACAGACATTCATTCCTGTGTTGGCACAGGAGTATGCCACTGTAGATGGCTACAGAAATTTTATGAGTACTATAGAAACCTTATGAGTACTATAGAAACCACAGTGGCATGAACTCCAGCACCTGGGAAATTCCACAGTTAAATGATGAGTAAGATATCCCAGGACTGCCACTTTGGATTAAAGCAGATGAATTCCACCGATCTCCTCACTTCACACACCTAGAGTATATTGGTGGAATCATTTCAAATTGGATTATCATTATATCTGCAAAATTCCCTGACTCTCGGGTTATCATTTAACATTCTAGGTTACAATTAAAACAAAAAAAACCTCCTAATCTCACGATTTTTAAGGTCCAAGAAAAGGCAAAAAAACCTCTTCAAGATTGTTTGACTACTCAACCTGAATCTGCTAATACCTACTGCTGCAGATAAGGTTTGGCGTTTTACTAATTCCAATGAAACTACAAGGAAAATCCCATCCCATAATAAGTGCTGGCAGCACTGCATCCTGAAATTGTAAACTCCTGAGGCACAAACCTGTCTATAAAACTCTTGGACATCTAAGGCGCTATAAAAATAATAATGCATTCAGCTTTATGCAATTTTCAGCTAAAAGTCAGTCAATCCCTCTTCTCTGCCCTCCCTCCTTCACACAGTTACCACCAAAATTTTGTTCTGTTGGGGTAATATATATTTTTAATGCAAAATTTCAACAGGAACCATTTTTTATGGTCTACTAATAAACCCTTGAAAACAGGGATTTATAATGGAAACAGTGACGGACCCTTAACTACAGTGTATGCAACTATAATAAAAAGAATTAATGTAGTCAATTTGTACTACTGTTCTCAGAACAAAAAAAACCTCTATTTCAACTGCAATCCTTTCAACAGCTGATTGGCAAGCCTGTCCATTTCTAGTCTGCAGTGTTGTCAGTTGTCTTCAACATGATAATGAGCCTGTCACCATATTCAAATAGCCCTGTGACAGCATGTTTTGTGAGCATGACGTCCACTGCAAAGGGTCTGTCAAAAAGCACCTTTCAGAAAATGAAAAGAGAATGTTTTTCTGATGATAAATCTAATTTCTTCATAGCTAAAAGAGTGAGATTTTTCATCTGATTTTGTCAGTGTTGTGATGCATTTGTGTCTTCAGATAATCCTGCGTTCTGATGCATAAAAATTTTAAAGTTATCTGTAAAGACAAAGTGAGAAATAATAATCTTTTTTGAGTTCACTGGAGACTTTGCATAAAACTGCAGAACTGCTGGCCTTCCGTCAAATTAAAACTGGAGGGGGGAGGGAATGGCATTGGAGGTTAGCTTGCTACCAGAAGCAAATGAGGCTCAGTAAAGATCCCAAAGTCTGCACATTTCATTCGTTAAGGTCTTCACTCTTTCCCAAACAGCTTATTAAAAAATCTCCCTTGCTCTGTGTGGTCCTAGTTAAGTATGACCGGTTTGTACAAAATTCTCTGGCTTTCAGATCAAGGGGGGAGAATGTAGACACAGGCAGAGCTCCCAAATACTGTTACAATTCAAGAGTGTATATTCCACACACTGCCTATTTCATGTTCAGCTGCCACCAGTGGTGGGAAAATTTTCACCATGAGAAAAATTAAAATTGTTTTGGCAACAAAAATTCCTCTCCATGTTTGTAAGCATCTTCTATTAATATCAAGAGGAAATACAGAGGTGCATTGAAATAGAGTCCTTTATTTGCCCTGTTGACAAAAGTTGGCCTTAATTTGACTTCACCTTTTAGGATTCTTTTCATTAGTAGCTGATTGAGGAGTCCACACCTAAAGGGAACTGTCAAAAAGAGAAATGTAAAACCCCAAACGAACAAGCAATAAACCTTTCTCTCT
Source organism: Platyrinchus mystaceus (assembly GCA_035041135.1). Classification (NCBI taxonomy): domain Eukaryota; kingdom Metazoa; phylum Chordata; class Aves; order Passeriformes; family Tyrannidae; genus Platyrinchus; species Platyrinchus mystaceus. The sequence continues at coordinate 20,078,743 of JAWWLV010000121.1, read as the reverse complement.
TTCAGTCATTGGGTGAGAATGGGGTGGACACGGATGGACTTTGAAGTCCCAGGGTGAATGACACATTAACCTCAGAGCAGAAGTTCCACTTCTAGCTGTGTCTCTAACACTACATATTATTTTTACTAAGCAACTCTTGCTCTGTCTTAGGTTAAATACTGTAGAATGGGGATATTACTGCCTACATCACAGGACTTCTCTACAACTTAAAATAAATACTCTATGAAAAGACTGTTGACAAGCTCATGATACATTCACTGCAGGAAAATGATGTTGCACAAGCTGAACGTGTTTCAAAATTATTAAACAAGTTTGTTTCCTGAAATATTTGTGAAAAACAGTGAACCTGTAATGTTAGGATACCAAACATGGATTTCTCCTGCTAACTACTGAAGAGCATTAAAATTAAGTATTTTGCTGTTAGTACTACCTAGTGTTTTTCAGGCCAGTAAGAACATGAGGTTGACAATCATGTAAGGCTACAGTCTAAAGGCTCTACCTGCAACAATATGGTGAGATTTGTTTGAAGTTATGGACACAGTTACTACAGGTGGGAATGTGCAACTTATCGGCACCTCTTCACCACCTTCGACATTTGCCTTTGAAAGAACTTTCTCTGCTTTTGTCTCATAACCTTTTTTTTTTCTGTTCACACAGATGAACAAATACTTATATTTATTCTGCCCATAATTCATGATTAAAATTATGAGTGAATGTGGAAATTGATTAATTCAGGTCTAACAAGCTGAAATAAGACAATTTTACTGGAAGTCAGGGCTTTTTTGTTGTTGGTGTTTTTTTTTTTTAGTATGAGGAGACCTTAATATAGTGGAGCTGTATCTTAGATTTTGAATATATAACATGGTATGCCACGCTTGATCATGTAATCCAATATACCTGTAACTGAATAAAATGCAAAGGTAGGATTTTTACTTAAGTGAAGGCAACTAGGCATTATGCAGCTTTGGACAGCACAAATGGACAATCAACATTAAACATGACTGATTTTTAAATTCTTCATTGCTCAGCTGGAGGGAAGTATTACAAGGCCAAAAAGCAGAGCTATGGACAGCTGGCTTTGTGCAGTACCAGTTCTCTGCCTCAATTTTCAAGCCATTCATTTCTTTGGGGGGGTGGGGGGAGAAAGAAAGAAAGGGAGAGGAGGAAAAAAAGCAAATAAAAAAATCTAAACTAGGCCATACAAATGTACAAAGAAAGCTTGGGTCTCTAGGACTTTCATTGTCTCAGGGAGTCGTCACCACCCTGAACACTCATTAAAGCTGAAGAGATGCGGGAACAGCATTAAAATGAATGCAAACCATTTGCCGCAATCTTCTGCTCACACCATCTCCAAATGAAGGCAGGCATTGCATAATCCAGGCAGCTAGAGCTCCTGACAGGTGGATGATTTATGCTCATAGTCGGAAGAATCGGAGAGCCTGCAGAGGACACAGCGTGAGCAAGGTGGTGGCGAGACAGATGCTCTCAGTGGGCTTGCAGAGGCTGGCAGGCTCCAGCCAGCTCAGGTGCAACTTGAACACTTTAGTACTGAACTCATATTGCCTAGATTCCAGCACAGCAAGATACCATTTACAATATTATGTACAGTAGATATACTATCGAACCTATCTGTGTGCCATTTATCTATTTGTGTACACACACGCAAAATACATCCGTTTTTTCTATTTGCAGTTCAAGTGTGTTCACGTACACTTTGCATGTGCATATTCTCCACTGAAAAAGAAAGGGCAGATTAGGACAAATTCTGCATTGTTACAGCCACGTAGCATAAGTGAAACCACTAGAGTTGAACAGATGTAAGTGGGGGAAGAATTTGGCTCTAGCTTTCAGAGAACAGGGATAAATCTGGGGTATTGAAAAACCCTTCAGTTTATTAAGAGTGTTGAAAGCTAGGAAAGAAAATGACTGGAGGAAAAACGAAAACACCCACAGACCCAAATGTACCGGGATATTCTAATCACTTATGCTGTGTATCTCTAAAGCACAGAAAATGCCACAATCACATTGTTCTGCAGAAAAAGCACAATATTAGCAAAATATAATGTAAATGAGATGTCATCTACTTCAATCTTTCAATTAAAAGATTTCTACTGTCAGGGCTATCTATAAATCCCATCCCAAACTGCAACGTCATTTCCAACCATGTAATTCAGCTTCCTGTTCCAAAAGGAAGCACGAATAATAGAAGTGGGGTTTGAACTTTCACTCCTGTTCTGTAAGCAAGAAACTGGTCTATTGAAAAAAGAAAAAATTACATGCACAGCAAGACTTTATACCTGTTTGTGTCATGCAACTATATGTTCACTTGTTCTTTAATAGAAAAGGTGAAGCCAGGACTAAATTATCCTACCATAACAATATCAACAAAGTAAATAATTCACCTGTCTCCAACTAGACCCACCACATTTTCCAATAAAACCTGTCAATTAAGTATGTAGTTTTCAGGGGCAATCAAAGAGTTAAGGCATTCAAATATACACAGTGCAGGTTATCTGGGTTGAATCTGGGACTTTGCTGACTCTCAACTCCTCTCCACTTTAACAGATGGGGTCAAAGGTGAAACTGCAGACGAGAATTAAAGACACATACATCCCTTTAATCAGATAACACATTCAAAGACTTGCAAATTCCCAAGAAGCCACTTTACAGGCACGTGTCATGGGCTATTCCATAAAGGGGGAGGGAATGGCAGAGAGGAGGGAAAGAGGACTTATTTCAGCTAACCAGCATTAAAAAAGGATGGAAATTAGAGAAAACAAATGGGAACAAAATGGGATGGATTGCTAGCATTCAGAATGCTTTCTGATTGCACCCACCTCCCAAGAGACGAACACCAATGCTTGAAGCCTTCACACTCTGCATTCAAATGTTTTTTCTAACTTCATTAATCAGCCGTGTTTAAGAATACTTCCATAATAAGTATTTTAACTGGAGATGAGCTGAAGCATCTTGCCAGGATGGGTATCTCCAGCAATATCAGCATGCCCAGAAGGAAATACAGTCATTCAGCCTGACTAGGATTCATGAAACGGTGAGTCAGGTAATGAGAACCTCGAGAAATTAATGATTCTCTCTCCCACCTGGCCAGAAAAAGACTTCCTGGAAAACATTGCTTGCAGTAACTATTTTCTCATCAGCATTCTTCCGATACAATTGTGGTATGGCAGAGGAAAATGAATAGAAAATCATGAAAATGAGAGAAGATAAAAAGAGAAAAGAGAAGAATCTTATGTCATCTTAGCTATTCTGTGGCTTTGTTCTCTGATTACTGCATTCCTTTGCATCTCACACAAGATCAAGCAGTGGGGCATGTGGCATGCTCCTTCAGACAAAAAGATCAGCAAAGACTATGGCTGTGCACATCATACACAGCAGTGTTCCAACTTCTATTTTGTCTGAAATAGTCAGATAGGGAGATGCTCTTGAGGGCTGTTGAAAAGGAGGAGCCTATTCAGGCTCTTTATAATCAGACCATTACTCTTAGAGCTTCCCTTCTCAGCCCAGTTCTCCACCTGAGGTATAACTTACCAGAAATTTTTCTAATACATCTTTGAGCAAGAATTCACAAAAGCAATACCTGTAAACTGGTATTTTAAAACAGCTTTCTACTTTTAAAGGGGAACACTAATTTTCCTGCTTCAATATTTAGCAGTCTACTCCATCTTTGAATTGAAAGTTTAAGAGCTTTCATTAGAAGTTTGAAAGGGAAATCAGCAAGTGATCTGTGAACTGAAAAATCAGTTCAGTGCAAGACCTCTCCTAACATTCCAATAATCATGGATCTCAGTCTGGATCCAAAGTGTATTTATGCCATCTCTTAAGTCATTGTACCTTAATTGATTGCACAAACTATATCCAGAAATGCACTAGTTCTGGTGACTTAGGACAAATAAGTTCCTCTTCCCAAGTCTTATCGACTGAAAGGTGAGACTGACCACGCAGTGAAATCTAAGGTGCCTGTTTCTAAAGCTTTCACTGAATTACAAAAAATATGAAAAAAAGACAGAGCATAGGAAGAGCAAACACTGGAGACCATTGTAAATGCAATCTTGCAGACTCATGAAAAGCAACATGTGGCTCTACAATGAACAAATGATATCAGACTGATCTGTTGATTGATTCAGATCCGAACAAAAGACATGGCCCGTCTTCAGTCAGCCACCCACAGGACTGAAGAGCAATATGAGAAACAGACATAGGGCACTGGTGAAATAATTTTTATACTGCTGACTAAAAATGACAAGAACAGCATTGTATGGACTACTGCTTGGCTAGAAAAGGGAGAAAGGAGGAGAAAAAAGACAAGTCTTGTATTATTTGTGGATTCTTATGGTCTGCATGTGCTCAGCATGCAGCAAGTACCAACGTTCTCTCGTTAGTCAAGCAGTTTTGTTGCAAAACATTTACAGCACACCAACAATTCTACTACTAAGGACACAGACTGGAGTTAAGCTGCTTGTAGAACGTGGACTTCCTTTTAGAATATATTTTATTTTTCTAAATTAAGTATTTTAATAATCAACTGTTTTAATGTGGACTGAAATAAGACCTTATGCAAGCACGCATTACAGAGTGATGATTTTGGATCTGCTACACTAAAACTGTGAATCAAATTGACTTCTGATCTTTCATCTGATGATGCAGAGACCTAAAACAGATGCTTAAGAAGAGAAAAATAGAAAAATATATTAACTTTGTTGGAACAATAAAGAGCAAAAGGAAAATATTGATATTATTCAGTAAGTGAATATATTTAACGTAGCTTGTGTTTGACTTTCTCCAGAATCATTAATCTAATAAAAGCCTACTGAGGCTTAAAATAAAGCTATGTTTTTCATTTATAAAGATTAATAACTATATTAAACGACTATTATGAGTGCAACAGACTCCCACCATAGTTTCCTTTTTCTATCATATAAATACCCGAAGAAAATAAAAAGAAAGAAAAAAAAGAAAGAAAAAAAAAAGGCTTATTAGATGAGACCTATTACCAGAACAGCTAGTAAGCATGTCAAAATCTGAAAAAAAGAAAAATTCATTGCTGAATCACATTTATTTCAGATTTCAGGCTGCTGACTTTCACACAAAAAAGCCACATTGGAAAATGCAAATGAAGTAACATTCCAGCCTCACATAGTGATTCAGACAGTAGAACTGACAAAGGCTCACCACTGGCAAAAACACCTCAGCTTGTAAAAGGGCAATGACTGGTCAGAGAGAAGGCTGTGGCTTAGTTACACTGATGCCCCAAACCCCACATTGATTCTAACTTTTTTTTTTTTTGGTAGGACAGAAGAGATTAAGAAGTACGAAATATCTGAGGGATAGCACAATATGAGGTCAGAGGTAATCACTGCAGATGGAAATTTTATTGCTTCTCAACACGCTCATTGCTTCGACTGAGTGAAGGGGCCAAGAGAGTTCTTCAACCTCCAAGCTTTTTGGTGCCAATCCATTCCAAGCAGCAGAAGTCTGCCTGTACATCTGCCACGTGGGTTCTAGTTACCAGCACTTGCATCTTTTCAGTACTTCACCCCAAATAATCCTACCTTACATCTTGCAGTTTCTAGATCTTACACAGCAAGAGTCATATTCAGGAGATTCAAGTGCTGCCCAAAAAAGGGCTAAGTAAAATACAGAAAGGTTGGCTCCAGAATAGCACTTTAGGATACGCATATGCATCACCATTAAATGCACCTTCTACCTGAGATGCGACTTCCACTCAAGCAAGGAACGTGCAAACATCTGCACAGCAGAAACAGAGAAAAGTGAAGAATGCAAACAACATTAATGATACTCTTTACAAAATGACCCCTATTTAATATAGGGCAGGACCCATGTATAAGAATTCAAGAGCTCTGCGATAAATGGCAGTGCCACATTGATGTATGTGTTTAGGGGTGGTAGAGACCAAGAATGAAAGGCAGCTATTTGTCTGGGAGCTCATGAGTAAAGGTGCTGTATGGTGCACAGTCCTACATCCTTCAGACTTGTCTCTACCTACCACGATCACTTATATTGCTGTCACTGTACTTTCAGGGCATAAGCAAATATTCACAAGGCTAAATCCAATGAACACCTTTTTTAAAAAAAATTGAATAATTGCTAGAAAATTAGGAAAATACTGCTCCCTTATTTTAGGATCGGAAGAAGAAATATGACAAATGAGGACGTTCAGTTAACCACCTCAGATTATGATGAGAAAATATTAGTACAAAGTGATTAATTTTTAATAGTATTTCAATTTAGGTAGACTCATGAATCTGCAGAACCTACTCCTTCCAGTTCTGAGGAAGTAATAGGTAAGGTATGTGCAGTAAGAAAAATACTGTAAAATTTAATCCCATTTTCAGAGTATTTTCAGTAACTAAAATACAAAGTAACTATAGGCCAAGAGCATTCTCTGCTTGCCTGACCCTGCAAACAAGTGCTGTCACTGGGATTCTCACCAGCGAGGACTGTGAGAGCAGACTCAAGTTGCAGACAAGTAAGCCATCAAACAGCTTTAACCTCAGATTTGCAAATGCTAACATAAAAAACTCCACATTTACAGATCTGTATAAAGCCAAGAAATGTAAAAAGTTCTCGAACTCAGACATATAAATGATACTGCTTTCTCTACATTCACTTCATACATCCTCTTTTATGAACGTGGACGGAGTACTTGTATAAAGGTACAACTGTAAAACAAAATAGCATCTAGAAAGAGAGAAATTTTGTTTCAAGACCAAGGCCAGTGAATTGCTGGGACTTCTCTGTTTTATTCCCCAAAATTACTCAGAGACAGAACATACAGAGTGGCACAATACTGTGACACAAGCACCATGAAAACTTCTCAGGAGGCCAACACTTGATCTGACCTGTAGGTGCTTTCACGTGATTTCTGAACTCTGAAAGAATATCCACATCTCCAATATTTGGTTTTTTCTTGAGTATTATTCTGATGGGTGCACAGAAATGCTAGTTGCTTGAGCTCACTATATAAACACTAACCTGCAGTTGAATATTTTGTCCCTACTCATCAGTTACAGAGAGTGGATAGTCATGAACCATGTTTTAGGGCAGACAAATTGGGCTGTCAGTTCTAATGTGTGAACGGGGCTATCAGGTCACATTTTGGTTAGGAGGAAGGAGGCCTACTTATGAACACCAACAACATTTAGAGATTAGTTTCTATTGTTTCCAAGGAGATTTACTAGATCCCAGTATATGCTGAACCAAGCACATGATGAATGAAAGAAAGTTAGGGAGTGCAAAGGGGAAGGGGAAAGAAAAAGGGGGAAGGAGGAAATAAACAAGAAGGAAAGGGAAAATGAAAGGGAGGAAGAAAAGGGGGAAAGGGGTGGAAGGGGAAGGAGGGGAAGAAAGGCGAAAGAAGGGAAGAGATAGGAAACACTTGCAAAAAATATCTGCACTAGAAACCAAACTCCCTCATAACACACTGAAATACAGAAGAAGCTGATATTTGGAAGAGACTTCAACAGGAGACACACTGTGTTATCTCTTAATGTTACAACACAGGAGCTTTGTTTAATATCCTACATTAATGGAGGAGCTCCTTAAGTGTAATATTACAATAGAGAGCATAAGAAATATCACTGAGGTCAATGCCGCTCTATTAACTGTCATCCCGTACAGAAATATTTTCTTTGAATACCATTAATGCTTTCTCCTTTCCTTTGTTCTAATTTCTGAAGGCAGCAGAAACTAAAACTTCTTCCACAATAATTTCTACTTTCTTCTTGGCAGAGTAATGGTATTAGACTTGTGAGAGAAATTTACCTTGGCAATGTCTTATGCACATGCCTTTTCAAAAGAGATGTTGTTAGAAGGAATCCCATTAAGCAGGCTTTTTCACTATCCTCAAAACATAGGTGATAACACATTTTTAGTCATAAAGAAGATTGCTTAGTTTTATTTATTATTTTGAGAGAGAATCCATTAATCTGCTTCTCTTCATATCACGCATCTCTTTACGTAAGAGTAAACTCAAGCTGCCTGTTCTCCTTGCTGCATAGGATTCATTTTCATAGATTGTCAAAACCAGAAAGGATCAATATGATAATTTAATCCGATCTGCTGCTTAATACAAGCCAAAGATGTTCATACGGTAATCTTTGTATAATAAACTCAGTAATTTGTGCTTTAAAATACACACACCTCTTTTTAAAAATGTATTCGTATATTTGAATTATAAAATCTCTCAAAGTGGCAAGCAAAAACATTTTAGAGAACCCCAATTTTAGCACATTAAGAAAAAGTTTTAACTAATTGTTGTGTGATAATTTTCTGGTTCATTACATGACCATCTAAAACATTCAACCATTTTTAAAACTGACCGTAATTGCTTTTATTCAGCTCACTGCTGAGGGAAAAAACTTAAAAGTACAGAATTTCTTTACAAGGCAAATTGTAACTACTGCCTTAGCACTGCCCCAGGGATGCTGAGGTCACTTTGAGGGACTGTATAGAAGCTTTTTAAAAAGAAGAAACACAAGCAAACCAATGAATGAGAAGTGTTAAGGGCTACTCAGCAAGAAGTGCAAGTACAACATGATAAATGCACTGCTGTGATGGGAAGGGTTACACTGAACTCAGCACTGCCAGACAACGAGCTCAGAGAGTTTCTATTCATTCTTAGAGCCTGAATGATGGCTAACATATGAGCAATGGTAAAGATTCACAGACACAAAAAGGTATATTGCTGATTCCCCCACTGCACAGATTGCTACACCTGCCAAATGAACAGTAGCTCCAAGAGCCTCCATTAATTCTTGGTGAGGATCTGGCCTCTCATTTGTAATTGCTGGACTAATTAAGCTGAAATTCTGTTATTCTACCTGTTCTAACTGGGTACAGAGTGACTGATGATAATTTTTAAAGACCATCCATTCATAAGAAAAGTATAACCATACTTACACGAAGCAACCCAAATTTTCTGCCGTTTTATTATGGTATCCTTTTCATATTAACTTAGATTTGTTTCTTTGTATCACCCACTTATGAATTAGAGTTTCTGAAATAACAAGCACCGCAGAATCTGTAAAAAATTCTGAAAACATCCAGATACCAGAAATGAGAGATATATGGGAGATGTTTTGGTGTCAAGAGTCCTGTAAGAAGTATGAACTAGAGTTGCAGGAAACTGTGAGAGGTAAAACAGGATACAATATTTCAGATGGTCTAAAAATTGTGTTAGCGCCACTCAATAGGTTCCCCTCTGAACTGCAATTTTTAATCTTCCTACACTACAGGGACAGATAAAACTGAGGCTATGGCTTTGCATCTATGGAGAAAACTGAAACATACGGAATAACCTCAGTTATATAAATGCTATGTCTGAAAAAAAAGTTATTTTATTTTTGGAATAATTACTCCATTAGAATTATTTCACATGGGCAGCTCTTCTGAGCAAGATCTGTAATATAATAAACTTGGAATAATATCTTCTACCACAAACACATGATAGTAAATAGCCCCACAGATAGTATTAAAAGGCCTATAGTACTAATTGAAGACTAAAAGTAGAATTTAACCAGATCAACTAGCAATAGAAAGGTAAAAAGGCAGATAACTACTTGTGATTTCCCATATCATCTTGAACAGTTTTACATCCCATTTTCCTTCTTAGAAAGAAAAAGAATCAACCCCTTCTTCTCAATCCAACTAGCTGTATAAAAAGAGAAGTAGCTAAAAGACAAACTCTTGCTCATGAACACAGATTTAATTCTACCACCTGAAGCAAACTAATCACCAGCTTCTAAAGAGTTTGAAAGGCCAAACTTAAAATACTGAGTACAAACCAACAGAACTGAAAACTACGGAAATGTCTTGAAAGGGCTCATTTTTAAAAAGGGCGAATTCTTGTATGTGTCTCCCTGCACCCTTTTAAGCAATTGCAATATTATTCCAAGAAATCTCTAGGCGTGTATTTTAAAAGTTTCTCCCTGGACTATACAAAAATTTAAATGTTGTTTCATCAGGTCTTATGAATCTGAGAGAATCTACCAAAACATAAGCGCAGTCAAAGAAACTGTACTTCAGGAGAACCCACTGTGATACTTGAGAATCTGATTTTTCATTATACTGACACACAAAATTAAAAACAGAAAAATGTTAAATTTCTTCTTTGAGTGAAATGTATTCTGCTGTGCTGCTAATAATCATTACCCAGAAAAGTAAATGAAAATTTGACACCCTCATATTTGTCATGTGTTCAAAAGCTAATCAGCATCTGCTGAATGCTTCAGTATAAAATATGACATGTACTCAAAATTAACATCCATACACCCAGATGTGTTTTCAAGTAACAGTCCATGGGCTAAACCAAAAGGACATGTTCCTCTGGATCGGTCTGTACTAACTTTCTTGTGATAGACAACAGGAGATGCAGACAGGAGCCAGGACCTTCAATCCCACCCTGGCTCAGCCCAGTATGGCATTATTTTACCATTCCTTCTCTGGCTTCTGGTCCATGACTTATAAATTGTTCAGAATCTTGATCTAGGTGTTGCCGGCTCTGGTCTATCAACATTCTTGAGAATATGTACAGAAAATCCCCACTCCACCCTGTATTACATGTGACCAGAAATTCGATTACCTCCCAGGATTTGACAACAAAATAAAGCTCCAAAATTCTAACACTACGTCTCTTGCAGAAAAACTGGACATTTGATAAAAACACCGTTACCTTGCCACAATAAATGATTAACATGCAGATGTCATAAGGGATGCCACCCTATTAATTTGCTATAAGTGGATTTTGAACCTTGCCCTAGAAGCTAAACTAAAACTCAGAATCTTTTTCCAGGCACTGTGACTTCTATCATGAAATTTATATGACAATTCCCAAATTGACAGTGTAATTAAGTCCTTTAAAATGTGAAGGGAAGAACTGTGATAATTGTTTCACTTCGGATTACACTTAAAAAATGTTTGTTAAGGAAAATTTCTAGAAGAAAACTCCCCACAAACAGGGTAAGATTTCTGGAGAAGATACACCCTGGCAGATGTGCAGTTCTTGTAAGGAATGTGATGCTCCTCTCAAAGCTGCTTAAACTTGATTTTATTTCAGGTCTGCAACTAAATTTTTTTTGTAAATAGATTTAAGCTGTCAATTTCCAGGCATGCTGTGCCATCAGCATGTAGAGACTGCTGTGACAAACGTGGAGGCTGCAGCAGCAAATTTTATTATAAACTGGTAATTGAATTGAACAGGTTTACATTTGAATAGATTTACTGCAGCATGATCTCTGACATGCTGCATGGGACTGAAATCTTTGTCTGTACATAAAGAAACATTTAAGATACAGCAAGAATTATTTGAGCTTATTTTAAGTCCACGCTAATCAATACATTTATACCACTTTACATATGAAAGAAGCCAGTATATCATCTTTCTTCATAATGTAAATAAAGGACGTGGTCAAAGCCAAAAAGTCATTCCCAGAATTTCCTGTAGGTAAAAACAACAACACCTGTCTCCAAAACTACCTTCCAACAAGAACACTAGAAAAAAAAATAAATCTTTGTTACAAGTACAGTCCTACAAATGTACTGCGAATCAGTACTGTTTCAAAAGTAAAAGTGGCCACTAAAGGGGGAAAGAAAATAAAATGCCCTTACAGGTTCTTGTAGGTTGTCCTATTAGGTGGTAGATAAGCAACAGCTGAACAGCTAAGCTAACTCTCCCCTAAATTAAAAGGCTCAGTAATTAAGTAGAAATCTTACTGTGTTTTGACAGAAAAACCTCACATAACATGAATGGAAGAACTAAGATATGCCCAAGAGTGAGGCTAAGAAAGAAAACTTCCTTTCAAAGCAACTAGTCATTTTGTCATTGTAGAACATTCAGGAAAAGATATGTACTTTAATAACAGAAAATTTATGAAATTCTGATTAAGAAAACTTGTGGGATTAATTTGAATCCACGGACAAAGAACATTCATAGAAAAAAATCTGACTCACAACATACATCTGAATTGTCTAACTAAATTATCTCAGTTAACAAAATTGTATGCAGAAACACAGTAAATGTGTGCACAATTTTGGTAACTGAGATAATTACTCATTTGTAGAAGAGACACTTAACTTCCTCATGCAGTCCCAGAAGCTGCACACAGCCTAGACTTTTCAATATATATGTTAATGGATTTGCAATGGTGCCCTCAAAATTTAAAAGAAAAGGACTCTATCAATTTACCTGCATGTACTCTTGATAGCACTGTTTCGTTTCCAAACAAGTTGCCCAGTATATCTCTATATTAGGTTATTAGTGATATGGGGTCTTAACTTACTAAAAAAAGATGTTAAGAAGTACAGTCCCTTTCAAAAGGTGCCATACCCACTCATCCCTTTCTTTCTACAGTTTATCTAAGCATCATAATTTCAACTTTTAAGTAACTGCTCCTAGTGGTCAGTTATATGAGGATTCTGGCAAGTAAGAACTCTCCCATCACCACTGAAAGAGAGGGTCAAATCCTGCCGTTCTTACTGAGGCAAAATCTCCATTGAATCTGACAGGAGTTTTGCTCAAGTAAGACTAAGGACAGCAGGATTTGGCTCACAGGATCATAGCATCTGCCAAAGCAGTTGCACAGAACAAGGTTTATTCTTAGTAAGTATAATCCAATAAGAATATGTCTGTAGGTGCGTGATAGACCTAATTTGCTCATCATCTCTCCACTGGTCTATGTTGTTCTTGGATTTTACCCTGATAGCTGTATACTTAAACCTATTTTAAATTACCATCAAATGATTTGCAAAAATCAGTCAGCTATTAAAGCTGAGTTTTTAAGCACTGACAAAGCAAAATTGCATAGAACTATTTTTAAAATGGTTGCTTAACACGAAGTGCTCTCCCCACTGGATATTAATATTTAGAGAACATTACATTGATTTTATTTCAAATGTTTATCTAGTTCAGAAGTCCATGACATCTTTCTTGGTGGTTACAGTGCTCTACAGTAACAGCACATACAATACATGCACATAAAAATGTCTTTTTGCATATACATTAACAGCAATACAAATGCATAGCATAGCAGGCAACTAAGATTTAAGGAATTGCCTCTTTCAGTAACACACATGAATCAGGTTCCAGGTGAGACAGCACTATTTCTTGAAAACATTTTCTTATGTTTACCTGTTATTCAATATCTTCAAAATGTTAACGATGAATTAAAACATTCAGCTTATACTTACAGTGAGGGATAGGGGTTCTCACACACTTTAAGGAAAAAGAGAAAGGGGGATGGATTCTCCTCTTCTGCATGCCATTATATGCTCCAGTGTAGTTACAGTAACTCCAGTACACATACTCAATATTTATACTTGTTTAATTGAGAAGTAACCTTTTTGTTTGTCCTGATATAACGAAGACTGAGTAAAAACAGGGAAAAGAAGGCACAGTGCGTGTTTTGGTTTTCTGCCAGAACTGGGACAGACTAACAGTGGATAAGGAATGGAGGAAAGAAATCTTTGAAAATTCTGATGATTATTTTATGAGTTACCCATTGAAGGAGATTGTCTGCTGAGGTACGTTTTGCTGTACTACACAAGATTAGAAATACTCTGGAGGTGATAAAGTCTATGTGAATAAAGCATGATTCAATAGCTCAGAAGCAGCCTATCAAAAAGAGCAAGTATACATGAAAATTGCCTTCTCAACAACTGATTAGAACACTCACCAGTCTCTCTTCTTTCCTGATTGCCCTACAGTTGTGGCATGTGATTGCAGAGAGATACACATTGACTTGGTCAGTCTTACCTTCCTTCAGCATGCCAACTTTTAGACACTTCATGAAGCGGCAGGCTTGGCAGGACTTGCGTCTGCGCTTTGTGATTTCACATTCATTCGTTGCTGGGCAGCTGTATTCTATGTTACCTGCAGCAGAAAGTACAGGAAAAGAAGTGTTCAGAGTCACTGACTAACCAGCACAAGGGACATACTAAGCACTCATAAAATCGCTGTTGTGTTCCATTTTGGAATATATCAAGAGTAAACAGTGCTTCAGAAAGGAAACACCTTGCAAGTAAAAATGAACAGCTGGATAAAAAGATGAGGTTTTTTCCTTTTTTTTTTTTTAATAATCTAGACATCTATATGAAAGGAATATATACAAAACCACAACTAACGTGGGTCTGTGTCTGACCACATACATGGTCCCTAGCAGCACAATCCTTCAAATAGGTTATTCCTGATGGTAAAAGGAAGAAATTTTGTCATTTTTTTTCTGTTCCAAGCCACATGCTTAGCTCCTAGTCTGAGCACTGTTCACTTTCCTTTTTTGCCAATTTCATTAGCCTTTCTTTGCTTAGAATACAAAAAGAGGACTGACATGCTTTACTGCACAATCAACTGTAACAGGTACTACAGAGTTTCACCCTTCTACTTCCTCTACAGCAGGCACAGTGTATCAGGCAGGGCTCGCCAGCATTGCTACCACCACATCTAGCATGTTCTACAGCTGCCAGGTCAGATCTCTCCTCTAGGACATCTCCCCTTCCCTCTATACTTTAGATCAAGTTTTTGTACTGAGAAGCATGAGGAATAAGATCATTCTTGCCAAGCTGTCAGAATAACAAAAACTGGAAGAGATGCTTGCCTCTGTGTTTCCCTCTCCCAACTCTCCTTAAGGCCTAAAACAAGCTAGATCCTTAAATGTGAGCCCTCCTGGGCAAAACAGTCTCTTCATTTTTTTCCCCTTGTGGTTACTGCTTAGTACTTATTATTTCGCCTCAAAAATAAGAAAATTAAAGCCTGTAAATGAATGAGTAAAACACATATGACTAATTTTCTTTATGCTTTTTTAACTCACGTCTTGGGGTATACATGTCCAAATGGGAGAACATCTGTTCTCTTTTGCCCTACTACCACTGTACTTTTCATAAAACAGCTTAGTTCAGCTTACTCATCTGCCCAGCCATGCATCCTATTGCCCATGACTACATTCAGTATGACAGACCTTGCAGCAGACAGAACTTTCACCAGGAAACTGACTTTTGAATAAAGTATCTTCCCCATCAGGCTGTCACATCTTACTTTAAAGGTATTTCTTTATTTTCTAACCCTTTCCCCCTGTGATTAAGTGCATTAGTATCTTAATGAAAATGCATTCTGTTTATTGCCCTCTTGGGAAGTAAGAGGTCATCACACCAAATGCATAAATTGTCATCAGAGACAGTCCGAGCATAATTGCAATTTTGCTGCTCCATGTTTGCTGCACTCAGGGTCCATCAAAGTCCCCCGAAACATGTGCAGGTTCTAATAATTAGCATAGAGTCTGCCTGGGACCACAGCATTGATGAAATATTTCAGAGTTAATCACACTTTGTAAACACTGATTTATATTGACTACCTTTCTCCAGACTGATGTCTCCTCATTAAATATCACATTAGTGGATTGCAGGATTGCACAAACACTCAGATGCTCAGCAACTGCTAATTCAACAGGAAGTAATACTTAAACCACTTACATCTATTGAAAATTGGTTAAGTATTTATGATAAAGGAGTTCTGCATGGTGCAATGTGTATTCTGCCAACACAGCCAGCATACTTGGCAAAACCTTTTCAGGCCTTTGTCATCTTTCTTTCTCCTGGACATTGCTGCATGAGTGGATTAGCAATGTTGGTGAGTAAAACAGATTTTGGTATGTCTGAATGCTAATAGATCTTGTTGACAAAACTCAAACTAGTTCAGTCCTCTTCCCCTTCCTTAGCTCCTATGAAAGCATTTAAGAAACTGAAGGATACAGTGGGTAGGGAATTCAGCTTAACAGTTTCTGTGAAACTTCTTTCTGATACACATTAGGAAAGTTAGGAAATAACACTTTTGGAAAGATACATAGAAAACAATGGTAAGGGCAAGCTTAAAAAAAGATTCACATTATCCTCTCACTCCAGTGAAGTATTCTTAGTAAGGCACAACCACTACATAGGAAGACCTTCAAAGCCTTTCACAAATTGTATCTAATTAACTTCATTATATTATAGTAATATATGTATTACCATCTCTACTTAAAAAAAAAAAAAAGGAAACAAGGAATCAGAAATGCTTTGCATAAGATCAAAGATATCTCTGCACAAGGTCAGAAATTATCTTGATCAAAAGCAAGATCGAGATTACAACACAGAACTTCAAGCACCAAAGCTCTGTACCAGGGCAGGCAGAGCACTCTCACTGTAGCCAGAGCCCTTGTTTAAAGGCACAAAGGTACAGATGTTGACAACAGAAAGTAGCATTCAGAACGAGAAAAATACTGCTCATTTCCTTAAGCAGACACTTCTAATCCACACCCTGACATTTCACATTTGCAGAAACAGTGCAACAGTCTAGCATGCAGCACATTATGCACAATGTAACTTATTTTTCCTGTAAATTCTTACCACTTAAAGAATGCTAAAAGGAGCTATTATTCTAGCCACTTAAAATTCCAGTACTTTAGCTTAGAGGGGGAATTTCCTTTCAATTTAGGCTGCTTTACTTTAATGAATTGTATTTTACAGCAGATGTTCAATCTTCGTTTTTGCTGTTGGAAAATAAACTTTGAAGACGTTGCAAAGAATTTCTCCAATGTGCACATCAGTAGAATTACAGCAGCGGCAGCAAAGATCCACATCTTACCAGTGCCATAGCTTGTTCCCCCCTAAAGTGTTTCAGCATTTTAGAATATGGCTAGACCACAGCAAGAGGTCAAGGAACTAACGTTTCGTCACTACTTCACATATAAATGCAGTGGATATATATCTAGATATATATCATACTCAAAACGTGTTTTACCTACCACTCTTAGTATTAATGGATATATTTTTGGCAAAAAAAAATGAATTTACTGCACATTTCAGGTCATTAGAGCTCTCATAATTTCTTATTTACTTCTATACCTGAATTTCATAGGTACACTATATCCATCCAAGATACTCAGATCTGCATTTTATTTCAATAATGATGATCCAGAAGGAAGCTGTACCATTTACTTGCTTCCTTCATAATGCTGGAGGCTGAAACTAAGCAGCTAGAAGAAGTGTAAGATGGGTTTGCCCAGTCCTGTCAACAGCTGGAGAGGTAGCTGTGTTATATAGTGAAAAAAATCAACATGGCAGCTCTGGGTCTTTAAACTGGGCTGACAAGAACGATTGAGCAATTTATAATATCTCCTGGCTGGTTTTCAGAAAGAACTGGGCTCTGATTACTTATTTCAGACTCTTTTGTACAATTAGTTTGCTGGCAATATAATTTTCTCACTTACTCCTTAATAGAATCGTGCAGCTAGCTGGCTGATAGAATAACAGTGTATATGTAAAACTCCTGCCTGAAGTGCCAGGGGATAATTTGTATATTCCTTTCAGTAGCGTAATGGACTTTTACAGTTTGGCAGTTAAAGGCTGAGTAATGTAAATTAGTATGACGCTTGAAAATAAAAATATATGTCAAATTTTCACTCCCCAAACACACTGCCCTGCTAGAATAATACAACAGGATTTATGCCAGCCTGAGTCCCTTTTCTCTCCTCATGTACTGAGGAATGTTTACTTAAAATTAGTTCCCTTTTCTACTCATTTATTAAATTTTATTATCTCAGCCAAAAGATGAGAAAATACTTCTAACACTGTGCCTATCAAGAGCAACTGATTCACTAAAAACATGATGCTATTTGATCCTCAGAGAGAGCAGATGAACCGCTAAAACTTACGCTGTATACCCAGCTCTCTGGTTTTAGACACTTCAGACTGTCACATCTTTATAAACAGCTCAGGGATAAGTGGGCCAAGGTACTATTTTTTTTACCTCACAGATGACGTTTGGATGTTACCAGAATGAGATATGGAGACGCAGTACAGTTTTAATGGTACAGGGCCTTACTGGATGGCTTTACAACACAGGCAACTGACTGGATTTAGCCAAGATTCTCAAAGCCATTTTGGCCATTTCTTGCAGAGAATTGACAGTGACACTAAAGGTAACAGCAGAAGAGAGAACCATGATAAAGAAGAAGTCACTGAAAGCACCAGGCCTCTTGTCTTGGCTTAAGTTATTGTCATCAACAGTTACAACTTTAAAACCTCATAGATACCAAGAACGAGAAGGTGGCTCTAGAAACAGGCTCCCATCTGTAGGACAGGCTGAAACAGGGGTCCCCTCTTCCAGCAACACTGGCAAAAAAAGCTGCAGACAGCAAGTCTTAGCAGAAACTTTATTTCCCTTTTCATACTGCTATATTTGGCATTACAACACTAAATATGTAAAAGGATTGCTAAAAGCTATTGGGTTATGTTCAGAAAATCTTTGGACAAGTAGAAGATATGAGGAAGACTGAGGTACAGGGTGAAAATGCGTTTGGAAAGAGTAGCCATGACCAACTTAAAAAAGCAGAAGGAACACTGAAGATATCAGTATTGAAACTTTTACCATGTGGGAATGTAGGTTCAGAAGAAAAAAAAAAGAAGGAAAAAACCAAATCAAACAATAATCCGTCCATGTAATAATTTTATGCTATAATCAGCTCATGAAACTTCATTTTAATGTCTCTTTATTTCTACTTAATAATGCTCCATTTTCCTCCCAAACCTTTTCTTTGACCTCCTGTAACTTAATACCTTTTTTCCAAAAACTTGTATTTAAAAAACAAGTGTTCTCCTTACTCTTCATAGAGACTACTGCATCACTGGATTTAAGCCCTTCTGCAGTGAGGTTTACCCAAGCTACCACCTTCATGCTCTCTTTTCCTGGGTGACAGACCCAAAGGAATACACTTGCTTGTCTGTGGGCTGGTACACATGAAAACTCTGAAAATGAAAAGTAGCCAGGATTACAGCCATGGGTCTTCCGGGATTTAATAAAAGAGAACTCTTAGAAAGAAAGACACAAGAGAATCTAAGACAACAGAGAGTGAATTACAGTATGTTAGGTCACACCTTGATACATAATCCATCAGGAACAGAACAGAATAGTTCCTGAGAAACTGTGAAGTAGGTGCTCTTGGAAATAAAGAGCACCAAGCTAACCTATGAAAAGAAGGATAGAGAAAAAGTCCCAGATGGACTTAAAAATCTATTTGATGTTTATAGGTCTTAGTGAAGCTGAACTGAGGAAAGGAAAAGTATTTTTTCTCAGGTTAAAGTTTCAGTTCTTCCAGACTGCTCCCTACTTTGCCGACAGAACTCAGCTGAATTTAAGTATGAGTAAATATTTTCCCACGTAAAAGTACTCATTTATCAATAAGGTTTCAGAAATGGGCTCAGGTTGAAATGAGGTTGGATTTGAACCTAAGTGAATCCAGTTTTCGCTGACAAATCCTCAGATCAATTCAAGTGATACTGTAGATAGGCCTATGAATTACAGACCTATGAATTCTGCTACAGGTCATCTGGAGATGATTAAGCCTAAGTTGAATGTATTCACAATTTTTCAACCAGATGACTTCAGAAACAGTACTGTACACAAAGAGTTACAAAAACATTTTAAAATTTGGTTCCTAAATATCTTTTTCTCCTAAATATTTTTAAGCTGACAGGACCATGTATGGAGGATTATGCTTAATCTCTGTTGCTTATGTTGCCTTTTCTGTTACAATAAGAAACTCAGGAGGAGCATCTAGTTTTTAAATAACTCTACAGCACAATACGGTATTTGACAGAGGGACATGGCCAGCTTAAAAGTACATTTTCAATTAAATCGGTATGTTGAGTTGCTTTGAAGAAATCTGTGCTACTGAACTGTAATATACTTAGAACTTGTAAAATTTTTTTTTTTTTCTTTTATTCCAAGAAAGCAATATGGTGATTTAAAGCAAAAACGTAAAGGTGATGTTGTTTGGTCTGACTGCATGACATTTTTGCATCAGTCTCTAACTTTAGGTAAACGGTTTCAAGAATCATAAAAAAATCACCATAATTTTCAGTAAGGGGCTGGTATTAGTGGATGCTGAACCTGGAAGGGCCTAACTAACCTTGATTCCAACTGGAGTCAACTTCTTTATCTTCAACAGAAACAAAAGGCATTTAGGTCACCTTAAGAGAGAATCAACACTTTAAAGACACAGAGGGAATTGATCCCCTGCCACCTGGGTGTCACTGAAGAGCTGTTCAAGTCAGAAAGAGACTGAACCATATACATTTGGTCCCTACTGGTATTTTATCTGGATCAATTTTGATAAATTCTACCAAAGCAGCATGGAAGATTGTCATTGTTTGTTTATGAGCACACAGATGACTTTCACAGCAGTAAAAAAAGGTCATTAAAAAAGTTATAGAAACATTAAAATAAATCACTTGCTAGCTGAGACTTCACGTCTCTAGTTTCAAACTAGACAGGGCTTTGTAAGTGGGCTGGAGGCTTTCAGAGATGTTTATAACAAATAGAGATCCACGCCTAATTATAATGGCATTGATACATGCTACTGTAATACCAGCACTATTTGTAAATCAAATCTCTTTCTCAGTATTTCTGATGGGTTCAAAATAGCTATGCACTGATCAGGATGTTTATTCCCAGAAAATCTCAATGCTTTGTACAATTTTCAAGGTTGTAAGAAAAGCAGAGATAGTAAAAAAGGACAGAACAATCTTTAAACTTCTCTCTAGTTCTCAGATTTCAGTGTGTTTATATTTTATTGTCTCATCTTGCTTGGCTGCTGTAGCTATGCAATGACATTATGACATGATTAAAAGATGTGTTGGAAGAAATTAAAAATACTCACTTGCTAGTTTGGTTGGCCCGTAGGCACAGAGAAATCAGGGGAAAAGGGAAGATATCTATCACTGCTTGCTTAAAATATTCTTTGAAAGAAATGCTGATGCACAGACTCTCACTTATATAAGGAAGGTGAATGATTTAATCAGGTAATGATGGATTCAGGTGACATTTAGTGTTAGGTTCCCTGGAGGGCTGCCATCTTTACACCAGAGCCAAGGTCCACAGGCTAGTGCACCAAGATATGTCTCCACCCTACCCTTCTATAAAACAACAGTAATCTTAGATACCAGCAGAGATGCTGAAAAGCCATAAAATCTTGCTTAATTTGCTTTCATTTCCTCAACAAAAATGAATTACAGAAGTCAGCTTTCAGAGATGCAAAATACCCTTTGGAAGCTACTCTGGTCACGTGCAACTTCGAATCAAGCTTTATGTTGCCTTATCTGAATGCACATAGCTAGTTCTATCTTTCCTGATTAAAACTTCCTGATTTAAAAAAAAAAAAAAAAAAAAAAGCGTTTGTACATTTACAGATCAAATTGGCTCACTAATGGGTCAACACTCTAAAGAGGGTTGAAAGACCCGAACACTAGGGGGATTAAAAACAAGTCTGAGTAACCAAAAAGGTGAACTAAGTACAAAGCAGTTTGGGCAGGCTTTGAAGACAACAGTGACATCACTGCAGAACTGCAGAGCTGAAGGCTCTTAGCTGAGCAGCAAAAAATGAGACAACAGACTTGGTCTAGTTCACGTAATGACCAAAAAGACAACAGTATGTCAAGGATAGAATATTTCTGGTTTGTGTTAGGAGGCATGGACAGGCAGCAGCTCTCAGGGACGAAGCTCTTAAATGAAACAGTGAAGGTACGATTGCAGGGCTTCTTTCTACCTATTGCTTTACTCACCCTGTGTATAAAAAGAAGATTGCTGCCTCAATACTGTTCATCCAACAGTTCTTCCTTAAAAAATAAACATAAAAAAGAAAACCCCAAACAGAGTCCTATAACTACAAGGACTACTGATTGCAAAATACTTGAGCTTTTGTGAGGGAAATTCAAACACTATGCAAGGAAATAATACGAGGCTTCTGTGACAAGCCTTATGAAGAAGGCAACAATATCGGTACGTAGGCTTTACATACTGTCTTTTCATGCTAGTTTAAAGAGTCCAAAGACTACAGTCCTGATGATTTGGAAGGAGGGAGGAAGAAAGCCTTCCAGATGCAGGTCATTATTTTAGAGAGATAAATGCTAAAATAAAACAGCATAATAAACTGTCTTTGAATCTGTAAGTCCTATCATCCTTCTATTGAAAGCAAGAATACCATTTCAATGCACTTGCTGAAATGTTTAAGTTACAGGCACTGAGTAATTACATATTATTAATGCAAAATGTGTACTTACTAGCCTTTATGATAACTGAGCAAATAAAAATTATGAGAAATATATTTACACTAAATATTCACTACAAAATATCTAGTAAGTACAAGACCTCTGTGCTGAACACAAGACTTGGCACCCAGCTGACAACTGAAAATTCTTTTTTTCTTCTCTTTCTTTTAATGAAAGCTTGGAGTTTTCAAGATAATACAGTGCACAGCAAAAACTGTGAAGAGACCCTAAAAATCAATGGACCTGTAACTATTTTTAGATGTTGCTATTTTCTGCTATCCCTGACGTTAAGCCAATTTTGGGGAGATTTGGCTGTGTGTGTATTTCTGTGAGACATTTGCAATCAGCCACCATGTAAATTATCCCAGAAGCAAACTGAGAGCTGCAGCTCAGTGAGTATTAGGCTGAGCAGAGAGAACATCCAGTTCTTCCATCCCTTACATGTCACAAATGGGGTAGAACATCACTGGATTCTACTGTGACCTAAGAAGACACTGATTTAATACATTGAGCTCTTTTTAGGTAGTTTTGTTCTGTTTGGTTTGCGGTTTTTTAGCCAGGCAGTTTCTTGTTTCCAGTTTTTTATAATATTATTGATTTTTATCATAATTATGCGTTCTTTACCACAAGCCTAAATGTATTTTTGTGCTATGTTAAAAATATCTTTATTCAAAAAAACCAGAATTACTCCTTCTAATTGAAAACAGGGTTAATTTCTTAACTTTTAACAAAATTAGCAGGGATTCCAAGTGGCAGGAAGAAGAGGAGGATAAATCATCATCCTGGAATGGATGTTTTTTACATTTAACTGCTGAATCTGAAAGGAAGTGATAATCCATTACCCAGGTGTATACTCTACATTAGAGTGATATTTGCCTTGTGTAGGGGCTACCAGGTATCCTGTGATACACTTCACTTCTTTCTCATGGAAGATGCTGGTGGTGTACAGATACTGTGCTGGTTCCCTCAGCAGCTGCCTGTGGCCTTCACCTAATGGTATTTCAAGAGATTCCTTTGAAATGGAAAGAATGGAAAGACTCCCATTGACTCAGTGGAAAGGACACTGGGCCTTACATGAACACAAGATGTGCTTCACAATCTCACTTTATCAGCTCAGCCTTCCACCCACTGAAGTCAGAGCAGGTGTGCCCGTGACGTCAACGCGAGCAGCACTTAGGATCTACAAGTCTGAGCTTAGTAAACTGATCAACAAGCAAGGTTTGGGAAGTCAAACATTCTTTTTCACTGCATCTATAATCAAGTACCCATCACATTTAAGTTATTAGCATTTAAAGTAAGCAATTCTTTGAGCCGAGACATATTATCCTTACATATGCAGCTATATTATTTGACTCTTCAGGCAGTCTGTTTTTTCTATTTTGTATTTTTTTTTCTGTTTTCCTGTTTTCTTACGTGCAGTTACGCAGCAATCAACTTAAAAACAAGTAGAAAAAGAAAGTGATATGAATGAGGAAGTGAAATGGGGTACAGGGAAGAACGACCTCCAGAACACTGGGAATACATTTTATCAATTAGAGCAAAGAAACGTCAGGGAATTACTGTTCAGCAAGCCTGAAGGTAGAATTTGCCCGTTCAGAACATGAAGAAGCACCTTTTTCCTATATACTTTTTGTCACCTACCACAATTCATGGTTTGATTCACCAAAGTAAGCAGCTTCCATTATTTTGGATGGCATTTGAAAATTTTCAGTAGTTGTGCCAGGCTAGTCAGCACCATTACTGAAGATGCTGCCATGACATTATGATGGTAACATACTTCCTATTCTTAGTTTCTTCATTCCTACTTTTCCATTCGATGCTTGGTTTTGCCTTACTGCATTATTTTTTTTGTCTTCACAGCACTGTCACCTGCTGATGCAGCTACTGCTCTACCCGTACTGAGACTTTTTGCACAGCTGCCAGTTCTAACTTGAGCTGCACGGCCAAGTCCAGGTTGCTAATCTGGAGAATGACGTCCCTGTCTTGTGCTTCCATGCCCAGAAACTTGCTGTCTGTGGTGTGGTGTAAAATTGCAGGTTACCTATTGCTGCCAGAAGTCAACACTTCAATCAGTTAATGTTTCTGTGGCATTTTTTTTTCCATGCTCAAAATACGACTAAAATAATCATGCATCAATTCGGTCCTGTTGGACAGCTATTACACAGCAATTAAATACCATTTATAAAAACAGAGTTGCTGGTCGAAATCAGTGCTTGAAGTTTAGCAACCACAAAATACAAATTGCTCCAGTGGAAACATTTTTTTGAGCTTTTCTGAAAATGTTCTTGAAGGTCAAGTGAATCACCTACCTCTTTTTTTGGTGGGTTTTTTGTTGTTTTGGTTTTTTTTTTTTAATTTTTCCAAAACAGAGACTTGAAATGAACATACTGTTTCTACATGTGTGCTCATTTTACATATGAACCCAGGCCACCACTATCAATCTTCACAGGTATCTTTGTTTACTGGTTGCAAACAGTGTAACATTCAGCTCCATTAGAACAACTGAAGTCTAAAGTTTCTTTTTAGTGGTTATATGGCTGTCATAAAATGGGTACTTCATGCTCATAGAAAGCCCAAATCCCTCCACCAGTAAAACAGATGAAAGAAGAACAAGATGGCCATTGCCTCAACGCTGGATAAATTAAAATAACATTTATTATTTTTCCTTATTAATTTTAGATTAAATATGGAAGTACTAGATTTAAAAAATCTTGGCCAAATATTTCAAATTTTGGTTTATGTGAAATTATAAACTGAATCTCACTTTATGTTTATTTTTAAAATGAAAAGTATATAATCAGATCGCATTGTCTTTCCTGAGAATTCCAGGTGCTTGACATGTATGAAAATCAAGCTGGTTTTATTGAGGAGCTTAAATTTGGACTTAGCAACCTAATTTTAGTCTCTGAAGTCTGAATTTAATTTAATGTGACACTACTTTCCTGTACAGGCCAAGCTTGGCCTCATGTTCTTTAAATAAAGCACCTTCAATTTTACTTGAAAGGATGATATCTAAATCAAAGTAGAAGGTTATTTTGTCTCCATAGGTTCTGAAGCCAGTAGAAGCGGCCGTGCAAATTATCCCATTCATACTAATTTATGCCAAAATATGTGGCATATTTGTAACAGGTATCAAGAGCAGATTAGTACAAAGTACTGAGCAGAGACCAAAAGCTGCCAACTTACTCTCCTCAGAACGTGATCTTACAGTTATTTGTTAAACCTGCTTAAGGGCACTGTATATAGTGGGTGGAAGACCAGTTATTAATACACTGATATGCACAAAGCATTTGTACCAATTTAAAATGCACTGGTGTTTTAACAAAAATAAACTGGATTTCAGTAACAATTTAAGTGTAGTGGGTAACTAGGAGCAAAACGCAAGCATGACATGATCCCTGTGTCCCACAAGGTGTGCTTCAAGAGCCGAACATAACAACGTTCAGCAAGCATTCTGCTTTCTTTACAACAATCATTTGTGGGAATCCATGAGAAACTCGTACAAAAAGCAAATCTGAACGTGCACTGGATAGCTCCAGCGATTTTCTGTTTTTCAGAATCAAAATAAACATGGCAGGGGTCTTAACATGACAGTCCCAAAGAAGCCCAAGGGGGCTTTTTCGTGACCAACATCTGTGGGACCACACAGTATGAAGAATGAAAAGGTACAGTCTGAAGACCTAACAGGATTCAGTCTGAGACTGTACCTTTTCATTTTGAGCAAGAGAAGAAAAGTTTAAAGAATAACCAACCTTGAATTGTCCTCTTGAAGAAAGCCTTGCAGGCTTCGCAGGAAGCCACTCCATAGTGGTACCCTGATGCAATGTCACCACACACCAAACACAGTCTTTTGGGCATCGAGTTCAGCATATATTCACACTTGGTCTGTGAATCTTCAGCGATGGTACTGGAGCAGTCATCATACCGTTTCCTGACCGGCCCGTTGCCCCCAAGCCCCGTGGCCGAAGGGTAGAGGGGAGGTGAGTCCAGCCCGTTCTGATGTCCATTCATGGTGGAACTGTAGCTCCCGCTGGCGTCGGAGGAGCCACCGGGGCTGTGGTGGTTGATGCTGTCCGTCAGAGAGGCAGGGCTCGACGGTTCCGTCTTGATGTACGACGAACAGCTAGAATCAATGTGTCGATCTTTGCTTGACATTCTGCAGAGAAGCCTGTAGTGCAGAGAGAGAGAAAGAAGAATCTGTGTATTAAAGACAGTGCTCTTTAAGGCTGCTCTGGAAGGGTTAGGGACTGCACATCATTCATTCATTAGTCAATACTTCTTGTTCTACATGAAGGTAATCAGCATAAGGGCATGACAGAGCTTTGTCAAAGCTCCAGACAGGCAGTAAACAAAAACTTTAAAGAGACCAAATCCGTCTGTTGTCCCCTCCACCTGCCCTCTAGGCTACATGTCAACTTCACATCAACTCTAAATTCTAAACTTGTCATTCAGCAGGTCAAAAAATCTTACAAATCCTATTAAGATGACTTGGCTATTAAATGTCTTCATTTTTCAATCTATACTTTCTTTCTGTAAATTCCATCATTATCAGAAACAAATATTTCCAAGTTTGATCACATAGATATTCTGCTCTGTAATTAATATTTGTCAAGGCACTTGACTAAAACATGTATCCATCATCTATTGATCTGATCCCAGAATTGAAGAGCAAGTCTCTTGCAATCTTCTTTTTCCTTTATTAATATTGCTTTATTATAGATACAGCTATTTAGTAACGGAGTAGCACATCAACGAGGAATTCTAACAAATAATTAAGGCTGGACTCCATTTTCACAAAATCTAAGTGAAATGATTCATCAGCTCTGGCTGCAATTACTTTCTAGCCATTATCCTCAGACTAACCACTAATAACTATGCCACTATCCCATATATCTGCAGCTCTATAGCATCTGACATTTTACGGGTTCCATTTTTGGATTAAAAAAATATATTAGAGGAAATTTTACACAAAAGTTTTGTCTTTCAGAAGGTGAGATTCTGTTTTCTCAGGTCTCACGTTTTCAGAATTAAGCATCTGAAATAAAACCATACAGAATCTGATCCGACAAAACGCTTTCTACAGGGGAAACAGGGGGAGAAATCTTTGTCTATTTCCAACCCCAAGTGTTTTATTATTTTTAAACACACCTTAAGTTAGGTTGAACAAAGGACAAAAATAATAATTAGAAAGCTGAGAATCAGATATTATGTCCATTTTGTACAGCTGTGATTATGAGACTCCAGTAGCAAACAGCCTATCCAGCATTTTCCTGACAGTACTCTCAGAAGCTGCCAAAGTACAGATGACAGTTATGAGCATTTCTCTAGGAACATTAACTGCAAAAAAGCAATTATCCCATAAGGCCACCCACATGGAGCTATGGATTCATGTTTTCAAAGCAAACATATGAATCCAGACAAAATCCAATCCAAAGACAAAATCCAATCCAAACTACAAATCCAATCCAAAGTCTTCACTTTTCCACCTCTTTGTGTTTAAAAATAAAAAACTGAAATATATTTCTACTTCAATATTTGGAATCAAATTCACCAATGGAAGACAGATATAAATCCATAGAGTTGGCTTCCTTTCCAATGAAAGTACTGAGATCAAAGCTTTCATTAAAGATATCTGCTTAGGATGAGATTCAACCTAAAATCAGTGCCCATGGATCTTAGTCAGGACCTCTCAATTATCATTTTTACTGTACAATTCTATTGAAAACAAACAATATGTGAATTTGGAAAACAGCCAGACTGATGTACAGAAATGTCAACCTCTAAACTTAAAATCAGTGCTTATTTGGGGAGGTGGAAGGAGCAAGCTATCTAGTGTCAGCAAATAAACCAAGGAAATGGGAAGGTTAAAGCCGTGAAAATATCTTATTACACTGGACCACCTGCTTGTGTTGTCCTTTCCTCAAGAACTGGAGGGGGGGAAATCCCCTTGCCAGCCTGCAGTAGCGTGTGCCTTTTCTTCTGCATCTGCTGCCTTGTAGCCGTCACTGTTAATGAGCGCTGTAATTAATAGATAGCTCTCTCTTGTCTTTCTACTTGCACTCTGGGCTAAGCACTTTTCTCAAGTCAACGTCTGAAAGAAAGCGGGTCGGCACTGACTTACAGCAGCTCTGCGAATTCCTTTTAATTTAGAGCACTTACACCACCACTCCACTTATTACCTTATAATTACTGGACCGCTCTCACATACATTACGATCTTAGACTAGAGTTAGGAGTTATTAGGGTACTAAAACACGGTGTCTCTCTGTCTCTCCTCTTTCTTTGACACTGAATTTTATACAGCTATGATTAAAATTATCAATTAACTTTCACATTTTACTAACTAATTTTTTATGCTATTTTTCTACACATTAACACTAAGATGCTTTTATTGACTAAACAGGTACTTGGTTCTCTTTTCACCTCCATTCTGCTGAGACTTCACACATCAAGTCTCAAAACACAGCATTAGGAGTCACTGCCTCCGGTCCGTCATAACCAGCACGTTCTTGTGTAAGACTCCCACTGCTGATTTTTTTATCTAATTTGTGCAATAATGAGCTCGAATGTCACCCTTCCCCTTCCAGAAAAACACATTTGCAATTAATTAGCTGGTCAAAGGCACGTTGTTTTAGCCAGTATAGAAGTGGATATCCCCCACCCCAAGCAGTCAGAACCAAAATACAATCTCAGTTCTCCAAGCGTTGCCTAGGCTAAAGCCAGTCTGCTGATGCTTCTGAAGTAGCAGTTTCTGGTATTAACCAAGACAGAGCTGCTTTCGGCTTCAGCTTTAACAGTACAGACTGGATTTGGTGCACGCTGGCAAAGCACAAATGCAGTTAAAACATTAACCATTCCAAGGAAAAGCAAAAACAACAGCGCCTGACTCTGTGAACAAAAACTTTCTCAATCCCCGGAAGGTGAAACAGAGACAAGGCTGGGTACTGGCTGTGGGTGGGCAACAGACACCTACGGCTTTCACTCCTTCGTTACTGAACAAAAGTAATTCAAGAGCCATCTAATACGGATGGCAGGTGTGGCCACCATCAAATTATCATGCTGAACATTTGGAATAATGCCTAAGCTAGATCTCTGTAAAATCCCTCCCTCAGTTCCCTCCTAATTACTACTTAGCTCGTTAGACAGAAGAATTCCTAGACATCATTGCATTATAGTCTAAAACTACAGTTGGAGCTTAATTCTCTCTTCCTCTCTGTGTCTGAAATTCTACAGCTCTATTATTCAAGCCTGAAATATTCACAACTATCTATAAATTCAATTGTCAGCCGGTGGGTTTTATTCTAGACCTCACTTCAATCTAAAATTAGAGGCACTAAAATTCACATTAACTCTAAGAGGAATGTAGTGAATAAGACTTTATTTCAAAAGAACACCTTTTTGTCAGAAAGAGCTATTTTCAAGATGATGGCTTTATCTGCATTCAAAGAGAATAAGCCCAATTCCACATTGTGCTGTTAATGCAAAATTTTTAGGTCACATTGGATTAATAAAAATCTAAATTTAGTTAAGGTTTATGAATAGAAATAACATGTGTCATATAAAAACGTACAGTATTTATTTTAAAGCCTTGGTGGGGTTGTTTTTTTTCTTTACTAGATTTTAAGCCAAATAGATGGCAGCGCCATTTGTGGTGGGCTGTCCCAGTCCTAACAACTGGGAGATCTCAGGCACACTTTCCTTTCAGTAACTTTAGGGAAAGTAACTAATTGGTTCTAAAAGCATTTCCATGCCCATGTACAAAAGAAAATACATAGGGTGCTGGAAGCCTTGGGTAATATGCAATATACAGCACAAATCTTAACATCTCTACTAAACCTACTTCACAATATCTTCATTTAAGTAAGACCTGAAGCCAGGAACTGCTGGCAGTAAGGTACAATGACAGAGCACTTCAATATGCAACTCCCGCTTTAAAATCGTCTTAAACAATAGAGAATAAATTGTAATGCTATGTGCTTATGAAAGACTGAATATATTAAGAATTTATTAATGCAATCACATTCATATTTCCATCTACCTGCCACATTACTAATGATATTGACAGTGCTGACACTGGCTAAATCAGTATCAATATACAAGTGGAGTGCAAAAATTAACTGCATCTGATTACAATATATAGCCTTAAAAAAGAAAAGCTCATTTAAGCCACTGGGAACTCTTTATATTCCATCCATACATGTAATTGGTTCACAAAGTTACTTTTCTCTCATCTTATTACCAATATGCAAAGGAGGTCAAAACAACATGCCAATACTTCATAATCCACGAACACATTTCATGCTCCCTTTCAAACAGGAAAAGCTCTGTTTACAGCATCATTCATTACTTCAGAGCTGTGCTGGTGGTATCAGTGACAGTAATGACTAGTCACAATAATTAAAGTGAGCACCTTTACTACAGATCAACTCAAAAGTCCACTTTTACCTGCACTTGAAGTTTTTTCTTTTCTTCAAGAGAGAATTGCCCTATTTCCATAAATATCAGAATAGATTGTTAGCAGTTGACATTTGTAATGACAGCTACTACATGGGAGCATCAGCAAGGCAGGTGTTATTATGCACACCTAGGTACTTTTCATGCTAACAGTACAATCCATCGGATTTTCCTCCCATAGATTCCTCTCACAAGGATGTCAACCAAAAAGGTCTTCCTATCCTCATACTTAACTATGAATCCCAACACATTAAAGAATTTCTTGGTCTAGGTGATATAGTAAGTCAGAAGCAGAGTCAGGAATGGAAGCCAGATCCTTGCTTTGACCGTAAATACATTTCCTTTTAAAGACTGTCTTACTTTCGGTATCATTTCACAGGTCTGTACTAAAATCAGTAGACAAAAAACAGTGCAGCATGTTCCAGTGAACATACTCAGCTTCTCTGAATGTAAAAGGGAAAAAAACGTTTGTAGGCAAAGAAAAGAAAATGTTGCTTCTCGCACCGACACCCACGACAACACCTCAAGACATTCACCGGGTCCTGTTAAAGAGCTGAGTAACAATTTCAGCAGAGCTGCTTTACATTGAGCATTTTTTTCTGCTTCAGCTAATTGCACTCTAGTAAAGTGGCAAAATGTGAATCACTTAGTAGGAAAATGGGCACCAGCTGCTATTGTCAGAGAATGGAGACACCGAAGAAAAGGAAAGTGACTGAATGAAGTGTCATGTCAAAAATCAACGGTGCAACGTGTGATTTGAGAAAACATGACTACTTTACAGAGACAGGGTGTCATTATGGCATCACAGTAATACGATGCTTTGACAACTGCTGGGTCTAACATATCATCATTGCATTAAGGTGCACTGGCTTAGTTGGAGGAAGGAAAAGAAAGGATTTCTTCTTTTAATATGAAATATCGAAGGCCTGCTTGGTTAACGTGGTGGATGAGATCATTAATTGCAAAGTATTGCTAATCTTGTCCCATGCACGCACAAACCAAACTGTTATTAGACATGAGGTCTTTATTAATAAACACTCATGTACAACCACATAGTAAAGAGTACTCTATGCAAAACAGAACAGCTGTGGTGGTTTTTTTTTTTTTGTTGCTGCTGTTGGGTTTTTTTAAGAAATGTTGACCGTTTCATTGCTTTCCTTCTTTCTTTTATGTTTTCTTGAAACCTTCACCACTTCACCTTAGTAAGGGAAAGCAAAGCAAGCCAATGCCTTCTTCCAGAGCAGCTGTCACTAGCAGCCAGAATAGAAGAAGCAATGCTTGAAGTCATCATGTTGTTACCAGCAGTGGCCTGACTTAGCTGATGACTGCTGACAGAGGATCCAGCTTCCCAAACAGTTATTATTGCCCGATATGCAATCTACCAAGCTCTGCTAAAGCACTTCCTACACACAAGACACTAGAAGACTAGTATGGTCATTTTTAGTGTAACAAAACAAAAGCCAAACAAGCCATTATCTCAGGCCCTTCACATTTGCATCTCATCTGAGAGGGCACTTTGTTTTTTATGCTGCTTTTAAAGAAGCAAAATATTCAAGTGGCTGACTTGCAACTACTACAGACCTTAAAAAACCAGGGGGAGTTATTTTAACCTCCTCCCCCACCATAAATAAATATTAATTATTGCTCCACTTTCTATTTCAAGTTGATTCCCCGTGCCTCCTGGTTGATAAACTTTGTTAACAAGAAGGAAATGATCCTCAGATACCCCAATATGTTGCAAATTCTCACTGTTGACAGCTTCTATGTTTAAGGATTACATCTGATGAAACAATGCATACTAGTGTAATTTATCTTGAGCTCATTTCCTTGGACCTATTTCAGCTGAGGGTGAGCATCTCTTGTTTATAGCTCTAAATACTGTAAGTGAGCAACTGGCAAATCAATAAAAGTGTTAAATGCATAATAATACTGTGTAATTACTTACATGATGTTTTGCATAATTAACTGTCTGAGGTGTTCCTTGATATAATGGATACTCAGAGTATGGAATAACCTATAAGCCTATAAAGCACACCCTGTTTATACGAACAGAAATTATGTTTAAAACTCTCGTTCTAATAATCCAAATCGGGCTTTGGCACTATATGACAGAAAGCCTTCCTTTCCTGCCAAGTCTAAATCAATTCTTATGGCATTACTTCATAACTAACGTGATATTTCACTGATGATGACTATTACCCTGATTACTTGGAAGTAATGTAGTAATAGCAAAAAATACACTTAGATTAAACAAACTACTGCTATTTAATCAATATTATTGAGACAAACTAAGTGTTTTAATAAGTCTGTATAGATGCACTAATGCTGGTTTAATTAAATGTATCCTTAGACATGCACAGGCTCTGCAGCATACAGATTCTACGGTTTGACAGACTGTAACATTACTCTTCTGAATTTAAAAGCTGAAGCATTTACAGGCAACAGAATTTAGACCTTTTTAAACTGAAAAAATAGTACTCTTTACATCAGGTACTCTTTTGGGAACAAAAAGTAAACGAGGAAGAATACTCAAAGACCTTGCACTTTTGAGCCAAAACTCCAGACATCTGAAAAGGTACCAGCCCTCAGTGACACAGGTTTCCAGTGTACCCAGTACATGTTACTGCAACACACTGACAAAACCAAATAAAATTCTAACTAAAAGGTGAAAAATAAAAGCAGATATAAAAAGTGCAAACCTGACCTTCATCTTGGCATGTGTTTTATGCAAAAAATATCCTATTAGCTGTTATGCACTACTACTAGGCAGGCCATCACCACAGAACATCTCCTGCAGAAAAGATTTGTATGGAATTCATGTATTTCAAGTAGGAAAAGGCACCTTTTCGGTATGGTTTGATGATTTAGTTTTCAATTACATTAAAAAAAAATTTTAGAAAGGCAAATACTGAAGAGAAAGCAACACAAAAAGTAGATGGCACGTAGAATCGAAATCATTCTGGAATGCCTGAAAGTTATACACCGAAGAAATGTATGATTTTTTATTTTGTGTATATATTTTGGTCCTGACACAACTTAAACCTCATGAAATACTTAATATACCTACTTAGTTTTTATGTTTCTCTTTTTCTCCTCTGCCTCTAACCTTTATACACACAACTACAATAATACCATTGTAATACCTTTGACTTACATTCTCTCATTAACTGACTTCTAGCCTAATGTTATATATTTTTTGTTGCTACAGTACTTAACATCCTTGAAAAAAGCCAGCTCTGAAGCAAGAGAAGAGTTGAGAGCTGCATCAACTCACATCAAGCGACTTCCCATGCCCAAACAGTTTCAGTTAGAAGGCTACTAGAATGATGGCCAAACCTCATCACGTGTAAATCAGGATACTGATCAGGAAGAGTAAGATTTTACTCCTCTACTTCAAACTGCAGAGTAGCAATCCATGTCACATGTTGTAAGACAGCAAAAACTCTGGTTAAGGTGGTGCTTTTCTGTTATGGAATATTATTCTACTTGTGGTTATATCCCGGCGGTATCAGGTGGAGTCCACCTGATGTCTCTAGGCCGCAGAGGGCATAGTAAAATGTGAAAGAGTCATCTATTAATTGTGAGGATTCTTTTTATTAAGGGAAATCAGCTGAAATAGCAAAAGAAAATTAAATGCTACATTCAGCTACCTCAAGGGAGAAAAATAAAAAACTACAAAAATAACTAAAGATTCATTCAAGAACATAACAGGCTTTCTAAAGAGGGATTATTTTGAAATGATTACTGCATCAAAAGCAGTTACTTGCACCAGTCAGAAAGCCAGTACTACAGATCAGAGAGACATAGCTGTCATTCATCACTTTCCAAAAGGAAAAAGAACACAAAAAATGCTTTCAGTCTCGAGAGTCAAAGTTTGCATCATCAGATTTTTCATAATTTTTGGCAGCAATTTCCCTCCATGGCTGAAAGGCAGAGTGTAGGTGTGTTCACACCATGTACCTGTCTCCCCACCCAGTTCCCTCACCGATTTTCTGCAGATTTATAACAGAAGAATTATAATTTGCATGCCAAGCTCTGTTAAATTGGAGAAGCGATTAGAGAGAACACACCAGAAATAGTATCAGAGAGTGAGCGTCTTAAAAGACTCAGGACTAAAACTTACAAAGCAAGTGATCCTTCTCCCACCTCCTCACTCAGCTGGCCTCCAGTGTGTCCTGTCCGTCCTCCCAGACCCACGCCACCAGTTTTAAATCCCCCCTGCACATCCATGTGCGCACACACACACACACACACACACACACACACACACACACACACAACCAAGAAGCTACTTGGTGAGTTGGAAAATGACGTTTTCCTGCAATCAGTGTTTAAGTGAATGTTTGTCCCAGTGTGTTACACCATGCTGTCAGCAAGCAGCAGGGAGTCGTTGAGTTGTTACTACATTTGATTTGACTGCCAGTAGGAAGCTTCATTTCTACCAACTGTTAGTTGCCAGCTCTAAGGATCTTCTCTTACTTTGAGAGGGTTTTATTTTTATATTTTTTTTTTTTTTAGGTACAGTCCATTATATTTCTCTTTCACTCTGTGGGCTTTTAGTGCATGTGTATGGCAGAAGCATCTCCACATCACATATCACAGCAGTCTCTTCACTTACACTTGCTGCCCTAAACACAAAAAGTAATTGTATTAAGGCAACCATAAGTCAATCCTGACACACATCAGAAAAGTGATTTTTATATCAGGAAACCTCAATGAGAGGAGCAAAGATGACCATTTACATAAGCAAACTCAAATAGGATAATTTTATTCTGATCTTTTCCAAGAAAATATGGGATTAGACGCTAACGAATAGGTATGAAGAGATAATCTGGGTGGATTTTCCTTCCAAGGAGGGGGTTTGCTCTCCAGATCTTTATATGTTTTCCCAGAGTTTTCAGTAGGGCTTTTTGTTTCCTTGTTTATTATTCCTGTATATCTTGAAAGGTTTCTCCTCTGTCAAACAAGAACCTATAACTTTAACAGTTGTTTACAATGCTTCCTCTTCCTACACCATAATGATGATTTTGATAATTAGGATCTAATTATAATGGATCTGACAACAACTTCCAACAACGAAAAGCATCTTTAGAAAAATGAAAGCATATGCGTGAATAGTGCAGGGAGGTGGGGTGGGGGAGAGAAATACATCCCTATGAGACAGCCTGAGAACTCAGGCTGAATGGAAAAGTAATTAACACTAAAGAGCTAAAACTGTAATTAAAGAAAATTTCATTAAAGGGAAGCAGGTGATTCCACTTTCCTAAATATGACAAGGTGCTGTATAAAAATAAAATAGCAGCCAGTTTCAGTGAGTGGAGCAGGAAAGCCATGTCTTTAACCAGATCAAATTCTCGAAATTGGCTGTCAAGACGGGATTGTTGTGATTTATACCCGTCTATCAAGCGCATGAAAGAGAGAGACAGGAGAGGAAAAGAGGCAAGCTGCTGTCGCTTCCATTCGCAAAGCACCTTTAATTTCCACGGCACCATCTGTTACCAAATCTAATTCACATTCCCTCCTAATCTGGTTTAGTTCTGTAATACTAATTCTTCCACTACTCTTATGAACATCTCTCTCAAGGAAAAGCTTTGGTTCTGGGTTGGTAAAAAATTGAATATTATGCTGTTTAGGTTCTGGTGACTTAAGTGAAGCATGCTGCCCATTAAAATGCACTCCTGGTAAAAGGATTTGTTTTCAGTCAGTGCAGAGATACGGAACTGCTCACATTTGAAAAAAGTCATCAGGGGAAAGGGGAGAGGAAAAAAAAAAAAAAGGAAAAAAAATCTCACAGCTGATGATAGGAAAGTAGGCTGGGGACTTGAAAGCAAAGGTTGTCATAAAATACAATTGTTGTCAAGTTTAGTCACTTTCAGTATTGGCTATAAAATCACTTTGTCACGGTCTCATATTGAAAGCTTGAAACTGTATTTTTGCTAAGGAAACTAAAAGGAGTGAGATATAAGATTCTATGAGGGCGAGAATATTCCTTTCAAATCACGAGATGCAAATATCTATAGGAAACCAAAAAGGTAGGGACAAAAATTGCAAGTCTCTGGAGTGCCATGGCCTGAGTTTTAGCTGTGTTATGATGACAAAAATCCCAATAATTTCTAAGGGACTTGAAAACAAAGTACAGGACCAGGCCTTTCCATGGCTAAGCATTCTCAGAGGTAGTCCCTCATCTACCGGGTCTAGGGGTGACTCAGCTTTCCTCCTGGTTCCTACACAGAGCTCTCTAACCAGCTCCCCTTGAAATCAATATATAAAAGAAAAAAAGGACCTAGATAAACATTACTATTAATAATATGATGTTACTAATTATTAATAATGTTTAACTTACTGATTTTAACACACTTCCAGGGAGTACCTCTATCTCAGTCTTAGAGATGCGCAAAGCAAGACATAGAAAGATGAAGAGTTGCCTAACACTGCTCAGCAGCACAACAACATGGCATGGAACCATAGGAACCATATGATGGTCCTGGGGAATTCCAATCCGGTATATTTCGCCTGTTTGCTTTCCATGGCTTTGATCAAAACATGCCTTGGAAGTTTTAATATTTATTTCTGAGAAGGAGACTCGCCTTGAACTTCAGAAATGGAACTTCCGTTGTTTTGAAACATAGGGTTTTTTTCTGAATGGGAAACTTATTTTAAGACTAAATTAATTTTTTCTTACTTCTAAATTAAAATGTTTATTTTTCTGTTAAATAATCCAAATTTCTTTGTGTGTAGCCTTCCTAAATATAAAGCCTATGGCAAGAACAGCGTTAGCCAGCACACAGGGTAATGTGTGAGCAATGTGTAGTTGTGCATAGCCCAAAGTCTTTATGTTTGGGGTTTTTTTTTAAGGATTTGAAATGAAAGAGGCAGACAATACTAGGAAAATAAATACTTTGATAGAACAGTAGTATTCTACAAAATACAAAGAGGAGTGCTAGTTTTCATTATATGAAAGAGTAATGCATAAAAAAATTCAATTATTCCTTCCATAAACAAATTTTTAACTGCTGTGAAATAGCCATGAATGGAGATGTCAGTTCTAAAGATGAACATGAATTCTGAAGAAGCCTCCTCCTCCAATAGCACTGCTTGATTCTCAAATTGCTTAAATTGTCTGGGTAATTTTATGAACGGTATCAGGTTTGTTATTTTAATGGGAATAGTAGCTAGAAAATCAAAATCAAATTTGTTCCAAATACAGCATATCTGCCATTCATTGTGGGTCAAAACCCTGGGTACAGGGGAATAGACCCAGCAACTCTAAAGCTCTGCAAATTTATACTAGCTAATGATGTTATTCCCTAACCCATCCTGTGATTTCAGAGGGTCTAAGGTCCTCATACTCTTGATACACAAGAGGCAAGTGGATTACCATAACCTACTGCACCTAAAGAAAACCACACTGACATGCAAGGACTCAGAGAGCACAGCAGTCTATTTGTTTGAACTAAACCATTTGAGTGATATGATCCCTGTCTGTTAATGCACAACATTTCTATTTCTACACTACGAAGACCTTTAACAATTGTATATGAAAACTGTAAGCAATAAAAAAAAACCTCTTCCATTGAATTCTACACTTTGTTTATCTATCTTGCTTCTGGAAGCACTGGAAACAAAAAACAGACAAAACAAATAGTTTCATATGTTACTTGGGCACAGTACTGACGACTGAATTCATCACATATTGAGATAAATCAGACAATTTATAGAAGCAAAACCTATGCAGCTTAAAGTCTTTTCTAGTCTATCTTGGATTTTCATGTGTGATTACAGATTTTTACAAACAAATAAATAAACCTTTGATTTGTCACAGTTCTTTGTTCTTCACATATTACTATGTGTAATTCAAACCTATTTATGCCACTGGGTTTACATGTCAGAGATTTGCCTCTGGATATCAGCAGCAGAGGTCATGAAGCAATGGCTTTCACTTTTAAAATGTTTGCATGACTCAATATTTTGCAGGATAAGCTTCTCACAAAGTCCTGATATTGTTTCTTCTCACTTATTTTTTGACTTCTATTTTGGTGGGAGTCACGGGGCGAAAAAGAAGGAAATTCAACATATTCCAGAAAAATTGACTAAAATAACAAATATGTACCTGCCCAATTATAACATTTAGAACAGGGATGTCCCTACTTGCAATTATGAAGTGATTCTATCCATATGCTGCAATCATTACCTGCTTCACCTGTGGCCATCTCTTCTGGAAAATGTCACTGAGAGGCTTGTCCAAGAAAAGCTTTATATGAAGAGATCAGCATTAATTACTCCATATTGCACACTGCAAATTTCAGCTGTATTTTAACGATAGATTTGCTTCAGTTATTTCACCAGCATTAATTCTGGATCAAATATTTATTTCTTTCAGAGCTAAAAGTTCTACTTAAATTGACTGTCCTTGGGTGAGCAGTGACAGAAAGACTGGTCTGAAGGGAGCTTGTCATCCCACCAATAAACTCAAATAACACGTGCATCTGATCCTGAGAAGTTTTGTGCCTCACCAGTTTTAGCAAAAGCTCAGGATGCTCATCAAATTGAGGATCAGCCCTGATAAGTTAATAGAAGGGCATTAAATGATAACTTTCCCAGACTGGGATTCACTTTTTTTTTTATCATCGTGATAGGACTGAGGTCTGGAATAAAAATCATTTCTCTAAGTATCTGCCCAGAACATACACCAAATCTGCTCCACTTCTTCCCTGGTTCTTAACACAGTTGAGGGTCTGACAGTAAATCTTTATATTACTATTGCTTCATGGAATGAATAGCCAGGTGTTCTGAAAAATAAATTATGAGCAACTAAGATAACACCAATATACTCAAGACTTTAACTGCCTATAGTTGGAAGCTTAATAAACTGAGGGTGCTTGTGGAGATCAGCGTGAACACCTAAAAGAGGCCAATCTCATCTACCCCTGGATGGCTGCATCATTCTGTAAAATCCAAAAAGGGACATCAACTGAAACATCTGTCATAGGACAACAAATAATGATAGCCAAATGATGATGTGGGATTGGCTGGCTGTACATTATACAGGCATGGTTATCCTACAGGTTGTATTAAATATGAGAGGCTGAGATTTATGTTATGGGTGATAAGGCCAAGAATGCTGTAAAAGTGAAAAAATATGGCAACAGTATGCAGTACATCACTACCAGGATAATTATTTATATAAAAAGTTCCCATTCTTAGACTTCCAACACGTAGGGATAAAATTCATATATTCAAAGAAGACATAATAATAACCTGCCAGCTTGCGGTGATGGATATGTTTTTAATCCAAATGACCACAGTCTCCAGTCTACCTGTCATAAAAGGACACGAAAAATTGAATTTTCCTTTAATAATTCTTTAAGTTGAAAGGGAAAAACACAGAAGCATGATAAGTGGCTCATTCCAGTGGACAGATGGACAGGCAGTAGTAAAAGGTATGAATAAAAGGCACTGTTCCTTTACTAATGCTATTTTCACTTGTTACACACTGCAACGCAGGGATAGGGAAGGCATCCTTTCCTTTGACTTTTCAAGTATACCCCTAGATAATCTACATTATATTCTGTACAGTATGAGACTGCTATAAAAAAACTTAAGAAGTGTATTACACTATTCAGCTCTCATTCAAAAGCAATCCTGCAGAAAGTGGCACAAAAGCACTATTTCATGTACATCTTAGTGATTTGAGGTTCATGCCCACAAAGATCACCTATTCTTAAATTCTCCCCTACTGCGAAGGAGTATCCGATCTGTATATTTTAATTTTTAAAAATTCACTCAATCAAGGAACCCTGGCAGAAATTTAATAAATCTATCAGATCCTTCTGATGCAGAAGAAAAACTACAGAGTCTGTTTCTGTCCCCTTCACCCACCACACATACAAACACACACCACACATCTGCCACAAATCTTCCCCAGCCTGCATTCTTCCGGGGTAAAAATGACAAAGAAATTTAACTAAGTTAATTTTAAGTGCTGAAAATGTAGGCAGACTGCTCAGTTATTTCAGTTTAAAAGATCTTCATTTTCCCATCTGTGTTATGGCAATTTTATTACACATTCGGCAAATTTACAGTAACAAGATGTTCCCCTGACAAATTAATCACTTTCCAAGCATTTTATCATATAAATAAAATATCACCTCAAGAGAGAAAATCAGCTCAATCAGTTGATTTAACCCATCTTTCGGGGAACTCGGCTGAAACAGATTGAGCACATTTTTTCTGAGGAGGGATTGAGCACATAGCCTCCTGGACTCCCAGCTCATATGGTGAGGCTTTTCCAAAACAAAATGTTTAAGACTAGCTGATAGGATGCAAGATTCCTAATGTAAGAACTACGTTGCATCAATGACAGATCTCCACTGAGAACAAACAGATTAATTTAGAAGTTGGTGTGGGCTTTAACTGAGGAACTACATTTCCCCTTAGATCACTGATGACTATTTCTGCAACTATTTCTCTGGTGTTACTATTATATACGAGTAAAATATATATTGTTTTATTAATCTGCTCTAATGCTTTAAGAATCTCACAATAAAAATAACACGGGTAAAAACTCCAACCAGTTTTGCAGCTGATGAAACTTACTATTTTTTTTTTTAACTTGGTTTTTTAAAATTTCCCCAATGTTCTCTACTCTCATTTTGGAAAGTAAATTTTGTTTTTATGAAAAATAAGTGACTGGCAACATTAGCAATGCAATATATGCACAGTAGTGAAGTGCATTCAACTCAAGTTTTCCCAAACTAATCCTTAAAACAACTCAAAGCCTTTCTGGAGAGAATCTGTCACTGAAGCAATTCAACTTCTCTGCCACTTAACCTTTCTCCCTCTGCCCTGCTCTCCCCATTCTACTTTCATTCAGGGACTGCCAACAATAAGTATAAACAAGAACAAGAAGGACTATTTCTGTTTACACTATTAGAACCTAAAGTTGTTAAAGCCAAAAAAATTTAGCCAAATTTGCTATTTTTAACCTGGAGTTAGTAGTATCAATATAAGGGGTTTTGTATTTATTCTACCACTCCGAAGAAGTATGATAGCAAATCACCCTTTTGCCAAAAGGGCCACCCCAATAGACAACACAGATATGTAATCCTTACAATATGACTAGACTCTTCAATGAGATGTTTACTATCTTTTCAGCAACAAAGTTCTGGGTACTAAGGAAAAGAGAATTCACACATCTAGACAGGATTTTCATCCCTTTTAGTCCCTCAGCAAAATACTATCTTTACCTCCTCAAATACTAACACATGAAAAATGTATTTAACAACATGACTCACTAACTACAAGGAGGAAAACAACAGGCTTTATGGAACACTATCAAATATCAACATAAACGCTGCTTAGGCCATATAATTAATAATGCTGTAAATAGGCATATTAATACTACAAGGCATCAGTATTTAAAGCTGCAAGCTCTGTACAACTCTGAATGGCTTATGTGCTGTCCATAAAAAGGTTTAGATGAAAAATTATGATTTTACACACAAAAACATTCCTGGTTTGGGTACTTTTTCTAAAAATTATTCTCAGACATCATGGAAAACAACAAAAAATTCTGATTCTGACCACAGGTCAGAGCAACTTCAGTTCTTTAAAACAAACAAAAAAAAAAAAAGGAAAAGAAAAAGCCAAACACAGGACAATTAATGAATTAATGATAGTACTTCCTAATTTTATCCTTCTCTATATTGGAAAAAAAAAAAAAATTGTTGCACAAGATGCAAGTGAACCTGGCCAACTGGATAGGGTTTATTATCCTTTAACCCCTTCCTCCAAGTACTTTGCCAGAAAATTTACTACCTATATCAAGTGACTTGGACATGCAAGATTTGAAGGATTTAGTCCCAAAAACTAGTGTTTCATTTAAGAAGCAGCTTTTCAGCTTTTGCTAAGAAAAAAGGGCATTCTAAACATGAAATATGTGTCAAGGGATACTTGCTTCTTTCCTTGAAATACAGGAAAGGAAAAAATGCTCATTTCCACTTGTTTCATAAAAGTATACTTTTAAAAGACTTGGAGCATCTGGAACCTTAAATCAACAGAAGATATCCTGTTCTCAACCAGTACCCACAAATCAACCATTTTTAATCTAAACAGAGCTGAAAGCAGAGCTTTCCTTGAGCACAAAATGTAAAGTTCAAACTGTGACTAGAAAAAGTACAGGGAGAAGATACTACTTTCTCCTCATCTTTAAAACCTGAGCGAAAATCAGTGAGTTTCAGTGATATCAGGACAGAACTCTGAATCCAGCATCCTGCTAGATAACTGATGACCCCGGTGGCAGTGGGACTGTGGATGCAAATGAATTTGATTCCATGCAGTAAAGACACAATTGTTTTCAAGATTCAGCTCACCTGGTTACAGGACCTGGCTGGCATTTTAGAAAAACTTATGCCATTGTTCAAACCAAAGCACTAACAACACAGAGCCATTCACAAAATGAAGGGCAGATCTTACAGATCTCACATAGGGCAGAAAGCTTCATGAGAGATGCATGAGAAGCAACTTCAGAGAGCGCTGGGTGGTCCTTATTTAACCAAAATTCCTACTAGCATCCATTTATTTGGAAAATATCTAACTGAGGTAATGTGTGTTCATTTGGCAGTCCTTTCACAGCCTGCTGGTGGACAAGGCATTTAGATGCTTTGGCCTAAATGCACAGAATTCCTTCAATTGGCTTTTAAATTTAAAATTTAAGTGTTCCTTTTAAAGTCATGTCCTTGCAGTTCTGAAGTAGCTGCTAATCCTTTTATACGCCATAAAGTATTTCCATCATTTTTTTTCCCCCTGCAATTGTTTCCTGATTCACCACAGTACATATACTGTACTCCCAAAATTATTTAACAGAGGAGTCACTCTACGGGAAGAATGAGAACTCACAGACCTGCAAAGTTAAGAATCATAGAGTTTAAGTGACTTTTGAAGGCTAGATTAATCTTCATTTAATGGGGGGGATCACATTTTAGATGTAAGATGGATATTCAGACTGACTCAGACACTTTAAAATAGTCTCCAGGATCTCAACTTTTGCAAACAAAACTTCTTCACGACACAGAATCTTTTAATTTGAAAGATGACAAAGTGGATTATTCCTTAGTTACACGTGCCAGTAGGGTGATCCATTACCATGTACCTTCTACTGCAAGTACACGATGTGCCTTAATAGTAGTTAGAGCCTTATTGGCTTAAAAAAAAAACGTAAAAAGGGTTTTGCATGTGAATTGAACTTAATAGGTTTGACATGGACTAACCTTAAAGAATCCAATCCACTCAAATCCCTTTGAAGGCTGCAGCTGAATTTCATGCAAATCTTAGAGAAGTAGCCAAGCTGCTAGGATTTCAAGATGCTGTGTCCCTTTCTTCTGCAGATCTAAACCCAGGCAAAACAATGGCACAAAACCCTCCCACAATTTCAAGGATTCCTCTTAAGATGATCCTGGTTTTGTTCTTTGGCCCAGGAAAGTCTGACATTTAAAA
The DNA here is from genome assembly GCA_035041135.1 of Platyrinchus mystaceus. Classification (NCBI taxonomy): domain Eukaryota; kingdom Metazoa; phylum Chordata; class Aves; order Passeriformes; family Tyrannidae; genus Platyrinchus; species Platyrinchus mystaceus. The sequence continues at coordinate 20,034,686 of JAWWLV010000121.1, read as the reverse complement.
TTCAAAAGGAAGAAGAATCTGACATCAGGAAACATGCCCAAGTATGAAGCCGATCTTTTATTTTTTTAAACACAGCACTGGACTGATGTTTCAAACATTAAATCTGACACGGCACCACTTTTATTAAAATGCCTAGAATAGAATGATGCAAAAGAATTTTTATGCCCAAATCTAGCACTAATGGCTTTTCTTTTCTAACAATAATTCAATTTTAGCAATAAATAATCCACCACAGTCAAAACCTTCTGGTGGTCATTTTGAAAGTCAAGCAAGCAATTTGAAATTAAACCTATTTATTTTTTAAGGCCACTGTAACTAGGAAATTCTGTTTTCTCATCTCCAATAAAAATGTCTAAAAATATTTAAGTGTTCTATGTACGTTTATGCAGCAGAAAAGCATATATATTTGTCTGTGTAACAGTATATATACACTGACAGCTGGAAAATTATTTGTTTGATGACTGGATTTAATCTTCACCTGATAAACATGAGAGAATAAGGAAAAGGAAAAGCATGTGTCAACTGCTTTTCCTCTTAGAATAAAGTACAGATGACTAAAAATGTAACTATAACCAAATCAAAACCACAGAGTGTGTATAAAGCACTGACTATGCAAAGCAGTTATAAATTCTTGGTTAACAAAGGGCACAGAAAGCCCTTAAAGGAAATATTTTATTTCTGCTAAATTAATACCTAAAAGCATTACATTTCATCAGTTTCACTTAGGTTTAAAGTCCCCAAAGATTCTCCTCCTGAAACTGGCTATATTTTATGTGCAAACCAGGCTGAGAGCTATCTAAATCTAGATAAAACTCATTGGCTTGTAATCTTCACAATGATCTATACATCTAAATCTATATGCAAATCAAATGCTCTCATGCATTAACACATTCCAGAGCATCTAGGAGTAAGAGAGTGCTTTCTCCCTCTCACAACTCCCCTCCTTTGCTCCTCTCCCCCTCTCTTTATTTACACTAGCTACCTAAATAATTCACACTGCCTTCTTTTCAGCCTCACTGTTCTTCTGTTGAAGCCTGCAATGAGCTATTGCAGTAACCAGATGGACACATGAATGCAGCAGGTGGGACAGATGGCAGACCGCCCTGTCTGACGCTGGCTGCCTCAGCTTGGACTGCCTTTTCCTTCCAGGTACATTATCATCAGTGTAGCAGAAAGCAGCACACAGAGGGAAAAAAACCCTTTACATACAATACTATATGAACTAGTTAAATAAATGACCAGATGCTTATTTGCTTTTTAGACCAAAATGCAATCTACTTAAGAATGTGTAAGAAGCATTTCTCTTCTCTCTTCCCTTAAAAGAGAAAAGTCCATCTCTATTCTCCAGCAAGCCTCCTGAGTGCTGTGCATAAAACAAAACATACCTGAAACCTTACCAAGATCTTAAACTCATGACTTCACAAAAATTTTGATTAATTTCAATTTCCAAATACCTCTATGTTTTCATAGGTAACTGTTATAATTTTTTTGTATATAAATCTATATATCTTCTGGTACCTAGTCACAGTTTTTAGATGAAGTCTTAACAGCTAGTATAATATTCAGTACATACAGTGACAAGCCTCAGTTTCCATCTATGTAAGTATGTTTCTTGACTGAATTTCTTCTGCTTCCCATTCCAAGAGATATATAGAACTAGTAAGTTTATTACAAAATATTAGATACTACTGTGAAAAATGCAAACAAAAGGTGAGGTAGCAAGTCTGTCTTTCACTGTAAAAATTAACAATTTAATATGATGTTTTCCTCTCTGGAACACGGGGCAAAACACACTGAAGATGATAGTAAGAAAAAAAATCCAAAAAATGATAACACGTGCTTTGTACAAGAATACATAAAAGAGAGAAAAAAAAAAATCTGACGACACATCTGGCAGAGTTTGAGGGGCACCAGTGTCATTGTATCACAGAAGTTGCCCTTTTTATACAAAATGTATTGCTGTCCAAATAAGCAGAAGTAATTAACTTTATTTTCTTGTTCAAATCAGCAGGCAACTGATTCAGTGTATTAAGTGAAATCACTGTTTCAAAATCAAAACCACACCCCTTGTGCTATGTCAGCGACAGCAGCCTGTGTTGCTCCCTAGTCTGCTTCCCTTTCACAGATCTTTTCCCTCTGCCTCCTTCTCATTAACTGCACCTTCTCTGAGCTGACACAGGTGAAACCACCCACCTCGCCATCAAACACCAGATAGATTTCTGCTGATCCGCAATAAAACAACCCACACTTCCTTGTCAGCCTTCCTTGCTGTACTTGAAATTAAAAATACAAAATCACACACACAAATTTTATGCAACTATATATGCACACAAACAGAGTACGGTTGTACTTGCTGTATTATAAAAGCAGCTTTCATGAATTGCTCGTATTTGCAGTCAGCAAAGCCCTTGAATAGGAGTTACCTATGTATTTACACACTGTACACCAAACACAGTAGCATGACAGGGGCCTCCATACGACCATAATATAAATAGTAACAGGGTACATTATATGGAATTGATTGGCAATTCCACTCAACTACTGAGTCAAAATAACTTTCTGGTTTTTTGGGGTTTTTTAATTGGAATAAGCAATTACATGATGTTGAAGGCAAAAGAAAAAGTCTAAGTTGAGACATGTCCTCTGTAATATTCTGCTCCCCCTGACCATACTGGTATAACTAGTAAGAGAAACTGTAAATAAACCTGCACAGGTAAACGAGAACTGGTCCAAACCGGCAACTAAAGCGTGAAACAAACAGGAACTTATCTCTTCAGAGATTTAAATACACTCATTAGGGACTCAAATAATAATAAACATAATAATACAGCATCTAGTTTCATCTGGCACAGGGAGAAGACATAGCAGCATTATCAAAAAGTCTATTCTTGTTTATTCCTGACCTGGCAGAAGCCAGGAATTACAAAAAACCTCAAGGGACAGACTGCTTTCATGGAATGCTCAGACTGATTCTGAGGCCAAAGAGGTTAAGCACTCAGGATAAACTTTGGATAAGCAGCACAACTTCTGTATGCTTACATGTCCTAACTGAAAATCCTGAACTTCAAGGTTTTATATTTCCACCTCTCAGAAAAGGAAGCAGGAAAAAAAAAAAGAGAGGAGAAAAAAAAAAAAAAGAAAAATGAAAGAGGTCAAAGGATACAGAGATCATGCATGCAAACTGACAAAACTATGCAACGGAAATGGTGAACTATGCACTACCAGCTACAGAAAAGCATTTCACATTATAGTAACTAGTTTACAACATCGCAGAGAGACAGTAAAAGCAGTGCACTTCATAAACATTATCACACAAGTCATGATTTCACTATGATGATATAAGCTGTTTTCTCAACAACAATAGATGAACAGAACTCTGAACATGCAGGAACACCCTCTTTAAAAATAAACCTCTCAGCCATTGCCAGGTTGTCACAACAGGAACATGCACATTATTGGAGCAACAATCACAGAACCAAACTCGGATTCAAAAAGTATATTAAATTGGTAAGCTTGTCTCACTACTGATAAAAAGTTAATAAACTGAAAAATGAATTAATTGCCTTCTGTTTTCATCAGCAAAACTCACTGTTGAAACTACCATGTATATTCTTAGGATTGAAACTGTGTACTTAACTGTATGTGGAGGGGGAAACAGAGTAAAAAAGAATGAAATAATTATATTCGCAAGGTCACAAGACCAGTACTATGTTCTTCCTTGTTTGGGCATATTTTCACAGTTTAGGTATTAAAGCAATTGCTCCTAATGGATTTAAATTCACTAATTAATAAGGTAATGTGAGTACTCCCGGTATTTTAGAAAATATACTAATTCTTGACTACTTTTTCCTCTCAAACAAACCTATTCAATTCTCTTTAACTTCAAATTTACACTTTGAATGTAACCTTCCTGTTTGGGTAACGCTTGCCGTCGCCTTGTGGACAACATCTGTAAGCAAAGCTCTCTCTCACCATATGCTGCCCGAAGTATCCCCTCAAAAATCAGACCTGTACCTCTCTAAAGAGGTGTACAGGGATGTTTGCACAGCAAAAGGAGTTAAGTTGCAGAGATGTCTGTGAAGACACAGTCTGGACTCTACAAAAGCAGCTGTTGTTCATAAAGGCATTTCAGAAGAAAAAAACATATCTATAACCTGGTAACTTGCAAGCAGTTAGGCTTATGGGAGGAGACTGAATGATTAAAAAAACTTCATTCTGTTCTATGAGAAATCCCATGAGAACATCATAGGAAAAAATACATAATTATACCTAAACTGAACTAAACTAAATAGCAGGAAAATGATTTTCAAAAGGATCAAATTTTTCATAAGAGTTTTGCAAAGAGATGTAATGATTTTTCCTAAAGGCTGAGGGTGTAGAATTTCCAAAAATGACAACCACTTCAGGAGAAATGAGTTGTGTTTTTTGTGGGTTGGTGTTTTGGTTGTGGAGGGATTTGAAAGTGGGTGTTTGGTTTTTTATATTGTTTGAGGGTTTTCCGCTGAGGGTTTTTTAGTTTGCCTTTTTCCCCCTTGCTTTTCTTTTGTTTTGTTGTGTTTCTTTTTTAAATCAAACTATATGTACAGTGTAAATGCAGCCTGATGGATACTAACCTCTTTTCAAAGTCTGGTCCAGGAATAATGGAAAACAGAAAAGAAAAAAAAAAGGGGGGGGGGGCAACAAAACCAACTCACATGTTAGTAGAATTACACACAGTATTTATAAAAAATTCTCTGACCTTAAATATATCTTTACCTAACATATAAAAATTTCTCGGGTCATGGAATACACCAATAGAAGCAGGGAAATGCAAATAGCTTATAAACAATCCTGATGTATAACAACAAGTAAATTCTGCTTTCACTGCAAATGTATCCCCTTACTTTTAATACAGAGCATAAATGAAGGCAGATTTTGATGTTGAATGTAATGGATGTAATAAATACACCATTTCAAAAGCTCCCAAACGCAAATACAAAGGAATGGAAAAGCTGCCTTTTTAAAGAAAATGTGTACAGAAGAAATAAGCAGACATTAAACCCTAAATTGTAAAGGTGTAATTTCAAAAAGACAATAAAATCTACCTCCTCCTCTACGACAGTGACCAAAAAAGTTAATATGCTGAAAGCTGACATTCCACCTTCCCTTCCCTCTGCTTCAGTTTTGAAGCACTAACTTTGTACACCTTGACATTTGCCTCTCTGCCTTAACAGAAGAGTACTCAGTACTCTTGAAAGAGGAAAAAGTGTCTTTAAAAATCTCAAATATGCAGCAATTCTTGCACTTGTTTCTTTGCAGCTGAGCAGAGCCATTTACATAGTCCACTAAACACTGTTTAGTAAACATGACAAGAGTGCTTCTATCTTACTGCCCTTGTAAAACCAAGGCAGGGGTTCTGTTTTTAGTGCACACTCTGGTTCAGCGTTAATCCTGTTTTATGTTGTTCACACCTGCTGCTGACTAGCAGCCTGCTGATGGGTTGTGGTTTGTGCTGCTCCGAGACAATCCTCACCAGCTCCAACAAAAAACTAATCACTAAAGTGGAAACAAAACACCAACTGCTGCACAAAAACTGTATAAGGGAAGACCTGACATTCCTCCTTCATTTTCCTTACTCCACTACTCCCAACTATTCAAAATTTTAAATTGTGTTTTCAGTGCATGTGCTTTTATTTAGTCCTCATGCTTAGCTTTTCTAGTTCTTCTCCAGATAGCAAATATTAGAGACAAATATCATGGATACAACCTTTATAAATATATGCTGTGCAACTCACCTTTTCCTTTGTGCCTAATAAAATAATAGGCTTTGCTCTAACAAAAGTACTGAATGTTGATAATGCATCCTGTTGTGAACACTTAGACAAACAGGCTTTTGCAGATTTAAAAAAGCACTTCCTTCAGCATATTTTCACCTGAAATTTAAAAGGCTACTGCTGTAGAAATTAGCTTTTGTTTTTTAATCACAACACTATTCTACATACTTAAGCATTAAAAAAAAAGGCCATTAAGTCAGATCTTCCTTCCATTGATCCCAGCAGTAAAACACACCTATGGCTTCATTTGTACAGAAGATTGAATACTTTATCAGAGACAAAAATATGATCTGTGATTAAAAGAATAGGTCTGAAATCACACAGTGCTCACAGCCAGGGAGAATAAGAGAGTCAAGGAATGGAAATCCAATGAAAATAGAAACCTTTTGTTTGGCAAAAACATTGATGAAAAATCTGCATTGAGATCAGGGACAGAAATCACATGCATACTTACCAACTCAGACACTCAGATGTAGGCACTGTTATCTACAACAAAGTTTGCACTAGAAAAGTCTCTAAAATGGAGGGCAGGACATAGCACTTTCACACCTACTTTAAGGTACTCTTTAAATGACTAGAATTAACATAACCTAGCATAACCTAAACATATCAGAATATTTGGAGAGTGAACTCTGTCTCCTTAATCCTGTTATGCCATCTTGGCCTATTTCTTTCTACAATGAGAAAAATGCTTTCTGTCCAAGAGCCAAGTTCCTTTATCTCTTAAACAGTATATGAACCTTTCATAAATAAAATGTTGGTTGGAGGCCAGTCAAGGTAATTCTCTATCTATTAAAATTTATTTTGCATCTCATAGGCAAAGACACGCTGAATGATCATCCTTTGTGACTTCTGAATTCTGCATAGGAACACCAAGGTGTTAGTGCATATCTGTAGGAAGGTAACGTGCATCAAGCAGACATATATATTCCATGTTACAGCTTTACATCCAAAATTCATCACCAGGAACAAACCAATATCAATCAGTGTTTACCTAAATTCAGCATTTCAACCTCTCTTGCAATTTAGATGTAAAACAAAATAAAAAAGGGGTCAGTCTCACTTTGTCTTGCCATCTTCATCTGAAGGATTTCTACCTCCTTTTTAGGCAACACAAGGCTGAAGATATGGGCATAATGCCAACACTGCTTTTAAGCTCACAGAGAAAATATTATGGGGTAATCTTACTATTTCCTGGTCACACTCCCTTAGGCAACTCTATACTGGTGCAAATGTCACATCCTGGCAGTGAGTCCTTGGACACAGGCTCCATTTCTTCATTGATTTATTTTAAAATACTACCAAATCATTCTCTTTTTTTTAAATCAACTGAAGAGACTGATCCAAAACCTGCTAAAATGAATGGCATTCTTTCCATTTAGTTTTGAATCAGTCCACTGCCAGTGGAAGCAAAAAGATTTCTTAAGACAGATGCAAGAGCTTGGCAGCAGGCTGTCCTTCTTAGCTTGGAAAATCTCTGCTAACTTACCTAACTATGGTACAAACCCCCCACATTAATTTTGTCAAACAGCTGCATCTGCAGTATTCCTGTTCCAGCATTACCTAATGTGCAAGTATCACACCTCTTTTTAAAATTAGAGGGGAGGAAAAAAAAAAAGGGGGGGGGGGGGGAGGAGGGGGAGAATCCCCACCCTAGTCATCCATCAAGTGTACATCCTGGCCACTGCTCCTAAGAAATTTAATATATGCTAAAAAGATATAAAAAGACATAAAAAGCTTTCAGAAATAAAAGTGCTTCAGAAGCTAGATTTTAATATTGCCAAGTGGGTTTTTGCCAGATTATAAAGTTGACTTAAATGCCAGGATACTGCATTTCAGAAGCGGCAGCAGCTCACATATTGCCTCGTATTAGTGGCTGAAGTGTATTGCTGATTCCAAAGCTAGACTATCATCATCTGTGGGGGAGAGTAGATAAATAAATAAATAAAAATTGGCATTCCCTACCAACGTTGCTACCTGCTGCCTTGAAGCACTCTTTTCAAGTGCGGCCTCCACAGGAAAAAAAAAAGTTAAGACCACTTTATTTTGATTATAGTGCTTTCCCCAGGCAGGAATTTTTATTTCAGTTAGAATCTTTAAACCATTACATTTTCAGTGATGCATTTTTATATTTACAGTTGACATCTTCATAGAAGAATGAAACCTTTGAGCAACAGCTCTAAAGCATGAAGGTTGCCTGCAGTAAGTACTTAAATTATTTTACACCCAAATGGAGCCTGTTGTTTTTAGCTAAAATTTAATAAACCTTAAATCAATGACCTTTCTTTTACTGAAAGCCTGCACTTTGGAAAACTAACTTTCCCAAGAAACATATTTTGGTGAATAAATGCCAAACAAAGGGCTATATAAATCTAAACATTTTCTCAATTTATAGCTTGTGAACATTTAGTTCCTAAATTCCCGACTGCTACCTAATGTATAGAACAGTGGTGCCTTGGTTTAATCACATATCATTGATTTCAGAGTGTCACAGTGATCTCATTGACAGTAATCAATAATAATCCAAAATCAATCAAATATGTTCTTGCACTATCATTCATCAAATTTGAATATCCCAAAATTAATTGTAAGCACGTGAAAGAACCTAGAAATAAATTTTGAAAAGGTACAAAAATAAAAATCAGCAAACTTTGAGAAGATAATAGTGCATCTGAGCATGTTTCATCCCTGCTGGGGTAAGTTAATGGTGAATCATACCTTCCCTTCCCAGTAAAGACCGAGATATATTCTTTTTTGAACATGAAAATACACAGCGACCGAAGGCAGAGGACACACCAGTAAATGATCAAGCATTATTTTATGAACTGCCGTGTTACATGCCGAATATCAAACATGTCGCCAGTATATTACAAAATGCACAAGTATGTTATACTATGAAAAACTGCACATTGTAAGTTAGCCACTGCACTTCACAGAGAAAGAAAGGATAGAATTACTGAATCTCTACCAAAAGCATGAATAGATGGAGCCACTTATCAAAAGAGCTGTTATTGTTGCTGAGGACTCCTCTCTAAACACATTCACCTGTAATTTTGTCAAGGTAATAAATCCTTCCATTCATTACAGCACACTCAAAAGCACCCTGCTATTTAATTTAAATGGAAAAATGGCCCAAAGTGTCTAAAACATTTACTTTTGCTAATGTAAAAGTGCTGGCATTTTACTTCATTCCTGATAAGCCAGTGCCAATGGATGTGATTATTCTTTTCTTATTCAAAGCATATCAGTAGTTCGAAAGCACTCTCAATCTTATCAGGTGTATGAACAGCAGAGTTACTGAAAACAGTTTGTACTGCTCCTCTCTCTTTCTGCCAGGCTATCAGATAAACCCAACTAACTAACTGTATTTACACACAATCAAACATAAGCTGTGTCTTCAATACACTGTAGCCTGTTTCTGGCATGTTTCAGGTTTTCTGCTTGACATTAGTTGTAACCAAAACAGTGAAATTAGGTTAGAACAAAAATACAGTCACTCCATAGCACACAACACAAAAAGGACACGGAGAGGGAGGAAAAAAAAAAAAAAGAAACATTTTGTGAAGTAAGAATGATCACTTTCATCCCAGTATTTCATAGGCATTTATCTGGTGCTACTTGAAAAAGAGTATGGAAGCAGTAGGATTCAAATGCATTCAAAACAGACATGACACAGGCCTTAAGAGTAAAAAAAATAATTTTTTTGTTTATTTTATTCTCCTGTCCTCTAGGAACTGTCTCAGATTTGCAAGGGGTGAGAAAGTGAAAGGAAGGAAAATGGTTACAGCGTCTGAAAGCATTTAAATGCCATTACTGGTTTTGTCCGTAACAAGACTGATTTTCATAACCCAACCTTTGTTTGGCACAAAAAGACCTGCACAAAAACAAATCAAAAAAACCACTCTCCCCCAGACAAGCCTCTCGGCAACTCTCCTTCTCATTCAGTGTCTCAGATACAGAAGTTTCAGTGCTAACTACTGAGGAGTAATACAAGGTCAGCTACTTCAGAAGGGCCACGGCTTTGAAGATTTTGCTTACTGCGCAGCCATAGGAAATAGGCACAGCATCTCCATTCTTCTCAGGATGACAGTATATTCTCAGGATGAGCATAGTATTGGAAGAGTTAAACGTTAACCTGCCTGTGCACTGGGCACTTTCAGCTAGCTAAATGAAAAGTTCTAGAACGCCGGGAGAAATCCTGAGTTTCAGCTCTTTGATTAATTACAGCCTTCTTTAGAAGCTGAAGATCCAGTCCCTGAGTGGAGGCTCCTTCCCACCACCCCCTCCCACTGACAGCCTATCCCTGAGTATTTCTGATGGAGCAGCAAAGGGCAGGCACGTGCCACCACCTGAGCCCATCCTGTGCTTCTGCCTGGGCTCCCGGCACAGAACCAGCCGTCCTCTAGATTTGTAGGAGAACAATGAGCTGAATTAAGCCAAGTGTGCAGCGCCGGGTAATGCAGCCGATTGTTGTTTCTCCATCTGTGACACCACGGCCTGGTGATTGATGGGACAGGTGTCATTCATACGAATGTCACTGACAGTGGCTGCTCCGCTCTGAAAATATCACCCGGCACCAACTGGGCCCAAGCAGTTCCTGGGAGAAGAGCAATGGGGTGTCCCTGGATGTTACTCAGCTAGGAATCCAATTCTCACCCCTTTAACGCTCAGGGGAACAGCTGGTTGAAGACATGGCATTTCATGCCACTTCAGAACATCTCGTCTGTCCCACCACATTAATGGCTGCTATAAGAACATTGCCAGGGAATTCTTTCGCTGACGGAAAAGAGCATGTAATTCAGTAGAGGAAATCTTGCATTCACAGAGCATTAAACTACCACGGGGGGGTGTGGAATCCACTTTTTGCTATAAGAATTTTACCATTCTCCAGAGATAGTTTTACTATCAGTTCTTGTGCACTTGCTTTTGGAAACACACTCTGAATCTGTTTTAGATGGCATGTGAGTTCTGGCCTTTTTTTTTTCTAAACTAGATGCTTTTTTTTGGTTTTCTTTTCCTTAAAAGTGAAAAATAATTGTGCAGAACAAATCTCATAGACTTTCTGAAATTAATTCCTCTGAAAACTATTTTAGCATTAACACTTGCCAATTGAGTATATCACAGTCCCCCTAAGCAATAAAATATCAACTTAAACATAAAAGGACAGTGGCATTCATCCTCCACAAAGACAGGACCAAATCCTGCAGCCAATTTGATGACCGAAAAAAAATTTAAAAGTAAATAAAGAATACACAGAAAATTGCTTGATCCTTTGTTACATTTCCAATATATAAAGAACTGTACAAACTGCCAGTAGCAGAGTTCTAAGAGTATATAAAGGAGTATGATTTCACCATTTTGTTAAGTACTGTTTTTACTAGATTATTGTATCTTGTATTTCTTTAAAAATATTCACATGTGAGATTGAAAAAAGTGTTTCTTTCAAAAACAGCTCTAGGAACAAACCCAGAAATAGAGGGACAGGGGTGGAAGACCAGCAAAAACACATATAAGAATGGTCTCAATAAAGCAAGTCACCTCCTCCCCACCTGTCCTGGCACCTTAAGGGAAGGAATTTTGGAAATGCTTAGGAATAAGCTAGCACTACATTTTAGATATGACTTTTTCATCTCTACATCTACAGGACTTTAAATTGTTTCATGTCTAGCTAGCTTGGAGGGGGGAGCGCACACACATAACTGGCTTATAATTTTTTAATTATTTTTACTTTTTAAAAAATTTTTATTTCCTTTTTTTTTTGTTTGTTTGGGGTTTTATTTCTGAGGACACTCAAAACAAGAAACAGCAACTCCACATCATCTTCTCATTCTAACTTGCCAAAGACATCAATCTCTGATCACACTTATTAGAATCTCACTGTAGCAAACACTACACTTTGCGACAGCTTGACCAGTTGTTTAAGGAAAGAGTGTGTGATGGAGCAAAGCTAAATCGACACATCTGTGATACTTCTGACACTCCTCAGCATGGCTAATATTAATTTGTTTTCTTTGGCTAGGTAAGTGCTGCCAAAACACATTACACATGGTATGTAGTTCCAATCAGAATGATGAAAAGGAGATGTGCAGGTTTTTTTTCCACTTACAGCAACATGAAAAGACACAGAGGAGTAAGAGACATCCACGCTAAGCTACAGAGTAATAACCTAAAAAAACACAAATCACTTTATCTTAAAGTCTGGTTTCAGAACAAAACTCATTAAGAGAATCTTACGCCCTCCCATATAAAGACAGCAGCTCAAAGCTGCAAAGAGTTTTACTCAGCGAAAGGGAATATAATTTTCGGTGTATGATAAAAGGATATATTTGGACTATTCTCACATGCACAGGGGTAGCTAATTATATTTCAGCAGGTTATAATATAAATATATATATAAATATTTATATTTATATATATATATATAAATAAGTGTGCACAATTCTATACAAGGATACTATAAATGGCTTGATTAGACCGAGAACAAGGAACTTCTATTTCATACACTCTGATATACTAACTTACCACAGTACATGACGATCCTTCTCCAGTTTCATATTTAAGGTTCTGTGTTAGTGTAACAAAAAGTAAGATTTTTTTTTAATTTTGTTTTACCTCATAAATTATTTTGATATAAATCCAAAAATTTCATCAAGATTTCATACAAGTTCAGAATGGTGACCCATGGTAAAATTCAGACATTCAGCGGTAAAGAAAAACAGCATATGCTTATCTTACACTGTCTGGAAGTACCTATATTGCTCTAACTTTCATCAGGCTGTTAATAGATGTTTCTTCTAGCAAGTACAGGAAGCTGAAGTGAAAAAATAAATTTTGTTTCAATTTTAAAAGAAGTGGGAAACGATGCTCTGATTAAAAAGCAACGCTACTTAAAACAGGAAAATAATTGGAAATTAGACAAGATTCCCTTTAATGCAAACCTGCTATATTAAGGAATAGCAAAGAGAAAAAGCCCCTCTTTGTTTAAAGGAAATAAGAATTAGTTGAAAGAACATTACAAGTGTTATGTAAACAAACCCAAGAGATTTAGAGCTTCTGTAACATAGCAAATACATAAATTGTTTCAGAAGACATACATGTCAAAAGGCAGCAATCTACCATTCTAGAAAAGTTACACTCCAAAGTGCTACTGAAAAGGTAATATCAAGTGATTTAAAACATAATTAAGGAATACTATCTAAAAGAGCAGTATACAATTCCGTTTCATATTTTTCTTTAATGTTTCACAGTATTTTTACTTCTCGACAAGCAAACCATAACAAAATCAAAATACCAAAATCCCCACAACTATAGCACTTTTGGAGAGGACTAAGGATCATTAAAATTGAATGTGTATTTTATATTTTTGCCTGAGGACATCATGATGTATATTAACAACCATATGTAGGAGTCTTCCCCACCTAAAATAATTATGTTCTTTAGGTGTAAATACAACCAAGAACACGCAGCTGGAAAAACAGTTCTCCATTTGACAGCCAAAATTTACAGGAATACGCATAAATATTATTATTTTCATTTACTTAGAATGGGAAAATCTTATAAAAAATACGGCATCTTTTGAAAGCAAAACTGTACAATACAAAAACTGCTAGATTACAAGGAGAATCTGGTACAAAAAATCAGGTGCAAACACTTTACATTGCTGGCCAGCTCTCTTCTCATGGATGAAAAAAAAAACAAACACATAAAAACACATAAAAACAGCTGGATTTTGACAAGCAACTGCATAGAGGGAAGTTCTATAGCACTGCATATATATACTTACTGTATACATGTCTGTGTGCGTACACACAACAATAGATGCACATTGCCAAAACTGCATAAGGAATACACTACATACCTGTAACACACACACAGGCATAGATATAAATGTATTTGAACACAAAACTTGTTGTGCATAGACAGAGGATTTCACATCAAATGCAAATATATAAAACAAAACCACATACCTATGTGCTGCTACAGATACGACTATGCACGTATGACTGCCTAACTCAAGCCTAAAAGACGATACATAAAATGTAAAAGAACATGTAATAAGTGGACTGTCAAGCTGCAGCGACTGTTGGTGTCATCCCTGCACTATCAAACATACATATAAGTATGATTGGAGACAGAGAGGCTAAATATTTCACTGTCAGTGCATGTCGAGAAATGCAATTCATTTCTCTCTCATGTGCTTTAGGACAATGACAATTTAATACAAGGCCAGCGGATGTAAAAGAGATAAAAACTGAACAAACTGGCCTGGCATAATCACAGATTTCCTCTAGAGAGCTCGGTAGCGTGAGGCTCATATGCACTTGTAACAGATCAACATTTTATTGTTTCTTCCCTCCGTGAATTTGCTGTGAAAAAGAATTCATAGCAAAGCTTATCTTATAGACAGAGGCTACTCTGGGCTTCAATGGGAGAAAGAATTCCTTCCATACTGTTTTTCCTACTTATCCTATGCTTTTCACTCATTCTAAGCAAAAAAAATAATTATTTGATATACTTCCTTGAAAGGTTCAAATAAGCATTTTTTTCATTCCCACTTACACTTCCACAGAGGTGAAAGCAACCTCCCTGTAGGTCAAGGGTCAGTCCTTTAAACACTATTCTGTAAAATGAATAATCACGTCACTTATTCATGAATAATTTATATTTTTATACCATAATTTTTCTATCTTAACTTTGCTCTGTAACATACAGGAATAGCAGCATAACATTTAGACTGACATATCTGTAAGAATAGACATATACTTTTTAGCTACTCTAAGCAAAGTAGGTTTCAAGTATTGTTAAATATTATCATAGACAAGTTACCTTCTCTATTTGATGAATAGCACCATGTATTTGAAATTAATTGCAAAAGTAGGGTTGGCTAATGAGGTGGCCCTTATCTTTTCTCAGCAGTGCAAGCACAAGTATTTTTCTGCTGGCTCAATATTTTTTAAATGCCCAAAGTGCTATTAACTAAGTTGAAATCTGATTAAAATATGAACTTCAAAATATTCACAACAGCTAATGCAGCTACACACACACAGAGACAAAAAAAAAACCTAAGGAAAATCTTATCTCTTTTCTTATCATTAAGCATGTGTTTTGAAAAATAATAATTAAATAAATTGTTCCCTACAGATTCTGCCAGTTGTTTTGTTTCCCATTAGCACCTTTGAAAACAGTTTGTTAAGACAATAGTTATTCTTTATTATGGAACTATGGGGATGATGCCCTTCTACCCGCCTCAGTCTAAAAAGAAATTTGTGGGAAATGTTAAAGCTTAAGGACTATTAGAAAACGGACAGCGTGCCTTAGGAAAAAACAGGAGAAAAAAGTACAGAAAAAACGATCAGCCATTCCAGAGAATTAACGGATATCCACAAGGGCTTTGCTAATAACACGGGTTAATTACCGCTGAAACGCACCAGGCTCAGTAAATAAAAGAGCACAACCATAAACACATTAAAATGAGCACCCATCACTAAAAGAGGGGCAAGCCCCAGTAAAGGAAAAGCTGCCAGATGGGCATTTCAGCACAAACCCTTTATACTTTCTGCAGGATTTAAAAACTTGCCAGCAGTCTATGAGAACTGAAAGAGCAAAGCCCTACAACCGGAAACAGGGAAGGAAGAAGGGACCAGGGCCTGCTTGCTGCCCAGGGGGAGAGCCCTGGGAGAGCCCAGGCAGGGTCTGGATGCTCACCCATGCTTGGGGGCTGGCTGCACCATCCAGAGCCGTGTGCCACCTTACACACCGGGTACACGTACAGAGGCCTAGAGCTTACGACTAGAATATTAACTTGGGCATTATTTCTAAGTAAAAACTGTAAATATCTATCTAATAAGACAAATGCATGAGGTTAAAGACCTTCAAAGCTTGGAGAAACCGTGGAGTGGAATCGCGTCTGCTTCCCACTTCACAAAGAGGAGCATTCTCTAGTCCACCCCTTTCCTGCCTTTACAAATGAAAAGCACTTCTAAAAAATTCTTCAACAATTAGACGCTATGCCAAAATATTCTAAGGAGTGAAGCTGACACAAACTCTTTAAAGTTTAGCATATAATCACCCTGCACACACACAAACATATACGCATGTGAATCTGCACACACACACTCATGTTCAATCATACACAGACATAACCCAGACAGACTCGCAGGGTAACTCCACACATCATTCCCACATTGCTACATGAGAACGGTTAGAAAAACATAAAATATGTACACCAACCATCACTGAAGTATTCATATGATGTGAGACCTATGTCCACTTTTTAAATGTTACAGCCATTCTACGCCATTATTTTTTGTCAGCTGTGTATTCTATCGATTGCATTCTAAGACAAAACTCTACGCACATGAACAGCTGAATTTGTTCCACATTTAAACGCTGTTGCACATTTTTAAATGGAGAAAGTAGGGAAACTGCTAAGTGTTCAAATGAATGAAACGTACATAGTGCACAGCAGCTTTCTGGAGTTAAAAATATGCTCAATTTTTTAGTCTGGCATTCAGAGACCATGTTTAAATTTACTAAACTACTCCCGTTCTCCCCCCCTCCCCTTTTTTGGACTGTTTCAATTGCCTTTCCTTCTTCCAACAGCTGCGACAACTGTTAAAACAGTCAGTAAAATTAAGTCCGCTCTGTAATCCTTTAGTCAACGTTACATTTTAATCAGAGGTTGAGGGAGATTTCCTCTTATGAACGCACTGATTCATTTAAAATTATTAAATTGACACATATGTCAAAATGAGCAGATATATTTATTGCATCTGTTAGCTCATTAACTATTAGTAATTATTAGTGCTATTGTTATTGCTGAAAGAGCAAAAATTCAAAACTGCAGCTGGCTTTAAGTTATTGCATTCTTTAACATGCTCTGCCTTAAAATCAAAGCATACCTAGTGATGGTCAGACAGACGGTCTCTGCACTCTCAAAATGTTCGGACAATTTTTATCTTGAATCCTCTCTACGCTCATCCATAACACAAGAACTGCAGAAAACACAATACCTATTTTGTATGTCCTTATGCTCACGTGTGCATATGCATGTTACAATATATAGTCAAATCACTATTATTATGGATATTATTAACGTGTAAAACTCTGGGGTTTATTAATTGAGACAGAGAAGCAGATATATTACTTAATGTTAGTTCTTTCTCTGTGTCCATTCAATTCCACATGCCTCAAGCCCTGCACTAAAACAATATATTGGGAGTGTTTTAAGATGACTTTTAATTGAGCCAAAGAGGAAGAAAAAAATTAGTTCAAATCTTGCACCAGAGCCAAAAAGACATGTGCCCCGATTTCATTTAAATGCATCTACTCTAAGAGGCTTATCTAAACTAATCATTCAAATTAGCTGTAAGAAGGTAAATTCAAGAAAGCTCCTTTGGGGGGGCTGGGGGGGACAAAGCATCCACAAAAAAAAAAAGCCACTAAAAAAAACCCAACCTAACACCCAACTTATCATCTCTTTACATATTTTATTAAAAACGTGTCACTATTGGTAAAAGCTGTAGAAACTGCATTCTTACATTTATGAAGCTATCTTACACTATACACAGTGCACTGATCTATAAACCATATCTGAAAGGGCACCCTCCTCTGTTTATTTTCTTTTATTTACCCCGGAACATTACAATGGGTTTTCCCTGCGTCCCCTTCCCAAATTGTACTCCTGCGAGCCAGGCTGTTTGCTACTTCCCGTATTATTTCACTAACGCGCGATCACCGCGATTCACTTTTCATGCCTGGCTTAATTACCAACAGCCCTGCACTGTGCAGGCAGTAAGGACAGCTAGTGGGCATCTACCTATAGTACACTGTCACCTCCCGAGCAGCCTCTCCGCCGCTGCGTCCGGGGCGATGCTGGCGGCCAGCCGGGGCTTCTCCGCGGCGCTACCGTCCCTCTCGGCGTAACACCGGGACACAGCTACGTAACTGGCTCGACATAAAGAAAAATGAACCGGTGACAGCTCCCGTGATACACTAATATTTAATAGCGGCCGCGGGGCTCAAATCAAGTTCAGGAGCCGCTCCTCAGCCCCGGTTCTGTTTGGGGCGCCGCGCTTTCCGCCGGAGTCACTCCGCCAGGTACCTAAGAAGTGCCAGCCAAGAACTGTGGCTCCTTAAAAAGTGTTCGTAGGGAGAAGCAGGAGCGGTGGGACGCGCCGCGCCGCGCGGACCCCGCCAAGTGCCACACGCCGTCCCCCCCGGCCGCCGAGGCCGCCGGTCCGGAGCGGCGCCCCCCGGCAGGGCGGTCACACCGCGCCGACCGCA
>JAWWLV010000121.1:19984499-20016420 GCA_035041135.1 Platyrinchus mystaceus | reverse complement strand
GCCTCCCGCCCGGCCCCCCCCGGCGCGCAGCGCCCCGGGCCGGCTCCCGCCCCGCGGCCGCGGCGCAGCGTTACCTGCAGCGGCGTCTTAGGCGCCTGTCATGTTTTGGGGCAGGCGGCGTGCGGCGGTGGGGTGGGGGCGGGGAGCGGTACCTACTCTTCCTCGTAGTACAGGGAGAGCGGCTCCGGCAGGCAAAGTTCTACCGAATCCATGTGCGCCCGGCGACCATCCTCCGTGCGCCCCCGCGGTGAAAAGCAAAGTTTCCGTGGCCGAGCGCCGCGCACTTGGCACGGGCGCGCTCCGGGCGCGGCGGCGGCGGCGGCGGCGGCGGGCGGGGACCAAAAGCTCGGCCGCGCTCCTAATCAAGGACTTAAAGCCCCGCTCGGCGCTCATGAATATGCAGCAGGGCTGTACATATGCATCCCCCCGGCCCGGGGGGACGGCCGATTGGTGGGGCGGCGGCCAATCAGGCGCCAGGGGCGCCGGGGCGGCCCGGCGCGCGGCCCGCGCGGCAGGTAGAGGGTGGGGACGGGGGGGAGCGGCCTGAGGCGGCGGCGGCCGCTGGGGCACAGCCTGCGGACGTGCCCGAGCCGCCGGACGGGCCGGCGGGGGCTGCCCGCGCTCCCTCCCTCCCTCCCTGCCTCCCTTCGTCCTCGCCTTCCCGCCCGGCCCCAACTTCGGCAGGTACCTTGGCAAGCTCCCGGTTAAGGATTGCGCGCAAAGGTAGAGGATTGAAGTTTGCGCCGCCGCCGCCGCCGCCGCCGGTCGCGGCTCTTCGCAGTGGCGGCAGCCGGGCTCGGCCCCCGGCGCGCTCTCCTGACCGCCGCTTCCCTAACCTTTGGAACTGCTCGGCGCCGGGGAAAAACAAATAATAATAACGCCAAGCGCAGCCTGCCGAAGCCTCCGGGTAACTCAACTTTTCATTGTCGTGCGAGTTGCTTTTGGGGGAAAGGGGAGGGAGAGAGGGGTGCGAGCTGTAATTTAAGTATATATGATATGATATATAAAACCATGAAAATTATATAATTCTAAAAATATATAATTAACTATTTTAAAATTTAAAGCCTTCTTTTCTACTTAGCAAAAAAAAAAAAAAAAAAAAAAAAAAAAAAAAAAAGACATTCCTAACAAAACAGCACTCAAATCCATTCCTTAACATCATGGGTGAAACTGGGAGCGAATACAGCTATGTGTATTCCTATACAGGTTATAGCTGCATCGTAAGAAATATATAAGTATATTATAGATACACCCTGTGCGAATATTTGGATGTGTGTATTTAGATATAAGAAAGATAAATAAAAGCTCCAGAACTGATCAGTTTCCTCTGTAAGTGTGCAGGGATTAGAGTGGACTAACTCAGCCTGCCTCATTTTAATGAGATAAGGGCTGCACTGTCGTAGCTCTGCATTAGTAAATCTGGGAGGGTGCCTAGACCTCTACAGTGTTTGGGGGTTTAGGTTTTTTGTAAAGCAAGTTTCGCTGAACTGAAAGGGCATTAAACACACAGCCCTGT
Organism: Platyrinchus mystaceus; assembly: GCA_035041135.1. Classification (NCBI taxonomy): domain Eukaryota; kingdom Metazoa; phylum Chordata; class Aves; order Passeriformes; family Tyrannidae; genus Platyrinchus; species Platyrinchus mystaceus. Next base: position 20,014,904 of record JAWWLV010000121.1, on the reverse strand, counting down.
AGGCATGCCTGCATAAACATCACCGAGCCCGGTTCCAGCAAACCACCGCTTAGAGCCAGCTCAGAGTTGTTCTCTGTCACATGAAAGGTCCCTGATTAAACTTGTTCCAACACAATGACCACACTCAAATTTAGAGACACTGTTTGCACTGAAACATACTCGCATAACTCCGTGTTGAAAGAAGCAGTAATGAATTAGGAATGTATTTTTTCTCTCAAAAGCTACTACCTTTACTTAAAATCACAACTAAGATACCATACTTATTTTCCAGGTTCAAAGTGTTTCTGCCCCTACCAGCAAAAACAGACGCAGGTTTTTTCTGGCCAGAAAAAAAAACCCCAACACTGGAAAGACAATAATTTCTTCGAATGCAGCTCAACCCTTACAAGATCTTTTGTGACTGGAGCCCTAACATGATGCAAATGGCAGTCTTTTAGATCAAAACAAATCAGTGCACACCCTCAAAATGCAGTAATACCATTCACAAATGGAAACACAAATGCCCTCTCCAAATCTGTTTCACAGCATTTTACCAAGTAAGTACAGCAACAGAACCAAATTCCAAAATATATAGGTTCAATAGACATGTTTGTGTACGTTTACAGCAGAGAGATTCCAGTGTTTTGTATTTAACCTTATGTGAAGACTGGGCCTGCTTCCTACAAATGTGGTATAAATACATTTAAGTTTAGGAATCAGAACCACCACAGCAAAACTACAGCTCAGACTACTGTATAAAAGCAGGTAGTAAAAGCTTAATTACCAGTAGCATTATGCTGTCTATATTGTTAAATGTGAACTCTGTAACCAAGATGTAGATTTGCTTGTGAGCACTGGATTAAAAAGCTCTGAAATGTAGAGTAAAATTTAAGAACTCTGTAGAAGCATCAGGGACAAAAAAAAAATCTGTTTTTAACAAATTTTAAAATGAGAGGTACTAATGCACGGTACTGTATTAGAATATCTTCTTTAAGTAACAATTTGATAAACATAGATTTTGGGACCAAATCAGAACTTCAATATGATGTTTTTATGTATAGTTATCTGTATGACTATATGAACTCAAAATACAGGTCCTACAAACTGATTTACATGTGCACATGAGCAAAACGTGAAAATGCAAATATATTGTTTGTACTGAGTATCTCTCCGAATGTCTGTTTATAGATTTATACCCAAAATTACTCTTTTTCAGTATTTTTTATTCCAGAATACTTTCAAATCTTTGCATGTGTATGGTATGTGTTCTCTTATAAAAAAATCATCCATAATGAATCCCTATACATGTGTAATTTGATATGGTCACTTTTCTGTATTAAGTTCCCTGGAATACACCCTCCTTAAAATATGACAGGTAATCCATTTTGAAACTTACCAAAGGACAGGTTAGCTTCGTTTTTGCTTTTGTTCATTATCTCCTAAGATTTTATATTCAGGTGCTGAAACATGATGGTCTCTCCTTCTGTCCTGATCTGTCTGTCTTCCTCTAAGCCCTCCTTTCCATGTTCACATGGCTTCCACTACCTTGTTAGCTTGTCATCCCCCCCTCCTTTACACCCCCAAATAATACGGTTTTCCTCTCCTCCTGTGAGCCATCACTACTTTTCTATCAACCATCTTTCATCCAAGCAAGCAGCTCTCTTCCCTGCCAGTGCTGCTTCTTGGAGAACCAGAAACACTGTGCTGTACTTTGCATGTTGATAAACAAAGCAGTTGGCTTCTTCCCCCGGGGACTGAAAGTGTCACCTCCACCAGACTAGGGCCTGGAATTCCAACTACATGCTTGAACTTGGGTTTCACAGTTACCGATCAGTTTGGGGAAGGGGAAAAGAAAAAAGGTAAAGAGATTACAGGAGCAAGTAAACTGGGGCTAATTGTACCTTCATTTTCTCAAGCTGTTCTGTAAAAATAATAAAAATAGTACTATGGGGGGGAAAAAAAGCTCAAGCTTACTGTTTACTGAATTTTACCAGGGAATACAGAATAAGAACATGCATGCAAACACACATCTGCACTAACTTATCAAACTGTACAGTGCAAAATCTTACCACAAGGAGTCTATACAAAACAGTGGTAATGGAATCAGAGAGGGGAAGGAAAAAATCGTCAGGAGTGCCTGTACCAGTCAAGGGGCATTACTGAGCAGCACCTACATTTCCATGTCTCTCTGTGCATGTAATTTTTCATGTGTGTCAAACAGTACATCTTTAAGCTTCTTCACATTTAAATACTATAGACATTTCAAGGCATCTGAACAGCCAGATTCTTAAAGCACAAGTACCTCAAGGCAACTGAAGAAGTAAGGTTCAGTGGCACTTCACAGAAGCTGCACAGTGCATTGTGTCAAATGTGTATTTACCAAAAGGAGCAACAAGCTCAAGCCATCAGGGAAAGAGCAAGATTATGAAAGTGTGATAGCTGCTGAGAATTGATTTAGGACGAAGTATGCTGTTAACTTTAGATAGAAATTTGCAATACACCATGGAACCTTATTCAAAGTCCAGCTGGAAAATACCTTATTGTTAAGAGTGAAATAAATACCGAAGTGTCATCAAATATGTGATTTTTCTCTTTATTCACAATCACTAATTAAAGAAACATAACTCAGATGTGATCTCACTCTGTGCTACAGTGAGGTTAACATTAGAACAATATTGTCACTGTCTACTCGTCTTTTTGCTTCTCACTGGAAGGCACTTGGTGCACCCCTGGATATACTGCTAATGAGTTAAAAAAACTAACACTTCTAAAGTTCCAGATTTTGCTCACCTATTTGTACACAGTTGGACAAACTGTACTAAGTTATTACTTTAAAGCCATCTGCTGTATTTAGCATTAATTACTCCTTGTTTTGATCTTAGGGAAAAAAGCTCACACAACGCCATCTCTGAATGCTCCTTTGAACTTATCCACAGTGTGTTCACAAATACACAGAGCAAGGCTTTTAGCTTTTGCTGCTACACTCAGTTCCAGCATACAAAAAAATATCTCTGTGAAATAACAGCAATTGCCTTACCATGCTACCGAACTACATTCAATTTATCTGGTCTCAAACAAATACTCCATATTTTCTCCTTGTTTTATTTTCAAGGGCATGGGTATGGGTATTTAGAAGACTGCCTTCACTGGTACAGAATAGAAACTGTTCACATTGCTATAAATGAATATTATTCTCTTGACGAAACACCTTTTCCAAAGCCTCTGACAAAAAGAAAGAGAAAAAAAAAAGAAAACAGAAAGAAAAAGGGAGCCACGTGCACACTGCCTGTCACCCACTAAAAAAGGTCTCCTCCCTAAAGATAATTCAGGCACACACTTCAATATGGATATCTCACTATTATCCCAAGCTCTTTTTTTAGTGGAAGTTTCTTTAGAGAAACTGAAGTGCATTACTGTCTCAGACAGGCAAGGATAAGATGACTGAGGGAATTCAGTTGCTCTGTTTAATTAATACAGGATTATTTCACTTTCATTTTGTGAAGCTAATAATATGACTGGTGGAATGTCAGTAAAAATTAAATCATAAACTAGTGCAGTACCAAAGGGAAAACTTACTTTAGTTATGGAGTATTCCCAGCAGAAATCTTGAAAATCTTATACATATTTACACTGATAAAATACCACATGTACTTCATGGGATACTGCAAGCTTTCTACAATCCTTGTGGCATGTATTTACAGAGCAAGAGTTAACATTTTGAGATTATACATTAATAAATGAGTTGCAGTTATATTGTTTCTTGAATGTTAAGCACCACATACTAAACGCAGGAACACGTTCAAGGTCAGTGTCCTATTTTAGACCTTTTCAGCAGCTGTGATATTATGATAATCACACTTAAAATATTCCTATAGAAAGAGTAAATTAGCCCTTTTCACTAGAAGGATTATTATGATAACAAATCTGAAAGAGAACAAATTCAGATTTCTTTTTTTGTTTGTTGTTGTGTTTTTTTCAGCAATACAATAAATTGCTGAACCTAACTGTGATGGCTTTTCTACCCAAGAATTAAAAAGAAAATCCCAAAGTCCACTTTATTCTGCACTTAATATTACCTCTTGGGTTTTTTTGGAGGCCTCACCTATGTAAAAATACCTTCCTTAAAAAAATACCTTCCTTAAAATGCGTTTATGCTTTCTGTAAAAACCAAAACATTCCAGTTGACATACCATTCTATCACCAATACTGCAGTGAAATGTAATATCCCAGTAAACCGGAAAGGAAAGAAGAAAACTTAGCATCAGCAGCTATTCCTAAGCAAGATTAGGGGTTTAGCTCCATCTAATTGAGGGATGTGTCCCTCAATGGGTCTCTTCCCACTCCCCCACCAGCCCTTCTACCTGACTGCAAGCTCAAAGTTCTAAAAATAGAAGAAGAAGATGGAGCGTAAATATTTCCCCAGTGAAAACACCAATAATCTTTACTGTGAGCTGACATGAATTGCTTGTTACACTGCCCTAGGATATCATGGCTTGAAGCGAGAGCGCAGACACGCACAGAGCCACCAACCACTCTCAAAGCTTTTGTAACGTCTATTTGTGCATGTCCATGTCGCAGAGGCTCCTACGACATCTGACGTGGAGCTGGTACACCTGCTGTACAAAACAAGGCACTCTCCAGCCTGCCTTCCCCCCACCCCCGACCGCCCCAGCCCACCTTCCATCACTCTTCTTCCTTTTTCTCCCCCCGCTCCCCCTCCACTCCCTTCACTCTGGCATTTTTATTATTAATGTTATTGCTATTATTACTGTCCAAGCATAAGCTGATCCACAGGGGAGCCTGTGTAATTTAACCCCTCAAGCACTAAATTCCTTCACATGTGCCAAAGACACAGGTTTGTTGTTGCCTCCAGCAATATCCCAGGAAGACGAGTGATGGCGGTGTCATATCATCACACAGCGACTTAATCTATTGCGACACCCAGGGAACGGGTAACTGAAGAGATTTACAGAACATGCTCTCTGCCTGAATACAAAATGTTATCGCCTTTACCAACAAACTCAAGTCACATGAAACAAAGTGAAACAAATTTTGCCCTCTTTTTTGTTTCCATGTTTCATTGTTTCCATGACACTGCTTTATCCAATCCTACCCCAGCGTTACTTGTCCCCCTGTACATCTAGCTATACAATAATTTTTTCAACATTTTTGTTCTGCCTCCTTTGTTCTTCTCATGTTCTCTGATTAACAAACAGCCAGATCATGTTGAACTGCCAAGTAACATAGCCTTGGAAATCTTTTATCCATACACTACATGACTGGAACCATCACTTAGATCAGGGTTATCTCTACATGCTGTCTTTATGTTGTGTGACATCTAATACATGTTTTTTAAAACAATAGATTAAAGGGGTTGCACTTTTTAAAGGTGCAAGGAACACTAAATTCAACACTCACAGTTTAGCTGCAATAAATACCGACATCAGAAAAGCATCTATTTTAAGCACTGAAAACCAGAAAAGGGACTTTCCACATGGGTGTCCTGTCATCCATAACTATTAGGGAAGAATTCAATATAATAAAGAAGTATATAACTGGTCTCTCCAAGATCAAGGTGAGATTCTCTATCTTCTAACATTTCACTGACCTAGGAAGCAAGAATTTGGCACAGAATTAATACTGGAGAAAAATGAGACTAGTGAAACATCCCCAGCTCAGGATAACCTGACTGTGCTGGTGAATCAGAGCTTTCACCACGGGAAATTAACTGCTCTGAAACAGTGGGAAGAAACCAGTAACAAAGGCTGAGTTCAAATGCTCAGGAGTAAACAAATCCTTCCTCACCAAAAGGTATTAGCTACCCTTAACTCATCTCTAGACATCCAGATCTAAAGCAAGTAGAGACTTCCATGAAGGCCACTGAAATCTGTTCCTGTAGTAACAGATTTCTAATTTTTCTTTCTGTATACATGCCTTCTTTCAAATGCCTGTATCAGCTGACTGACTGAGCCCTTAATAGTGTAAAGTTTGTTTACAGGCATAATTAGACTCCAGGTCAAATGATTTCTTGGGCACACACTTGTGTGCACAGGAAGACATTAAGAACCTCTTGTACTTTTCCCCAACCATTAATATGAAGAGACTTAAAATAAAGGTTTTCATGGATATACAGCTCCCAAATGGTAACTGTATGGTTCCAGCAGTTCAAAAGAAAAGTGGAGCTCACCACAAATTTCTCTTTTCCCAGGTCCTTCAGCTCCATCCCCCTGAAAGTCAAAGACCTGATGTCCTAAAGGAAGCCTTTACAGAAGGTTATCAGGGTGCACTGAGATGCTGTTCACTGCTGTATTCATTTCACCTTAGTGGTGGGTAGAAGGTTTAGAATACATCAGTATACACACCAACACAAGTGCAACAATCCTGCTATCTCTAGTAGACCTGTACTCTAACATTTAATGGAATCAAATTGACATCATTAATACAATACATAAGAATCACATATTAACAAAAATGTCTGTGTGATACATTATTACAGTTAAAACATTTTACCTGACTGTATTAGTAAATATGATCAAATGACAGCATAAAATCCTAATTACATCCTTCTGCAGCTGAAGCCTTCTATTATCAACTATGTTTCTGTCCTATAGCAGCTTCACTCCTATTGACCAGACAGTTAGCCCTATTCAATTATTCTATCTCAAATCAATAGATTTAGTTCTATGTATAATGGTTAAGGTGTAAGCATTACTCACACACTCTTTCAGCCTAATTAATTTACTTGCAAATTTGAATTTATATTTTAATTTCTTTTTTTAAGAAACATGCAAACCTAAGTATTCATATTAAGTAGGGTTTTTTCCCTCCCACCAGCTCTTCCTCCATTTCAGGTGTTACGTTTCCAGAAATTGAGCTTAACTTGTCTACAGTATAAATGTCTGTCTTTCACAGATAAAAAAGGAAAAGTGATAATTATAATTATTTGATTCAAGTGTGCTGAATAAGGCAATAAAATATCAGTATGACTTTTAAGCAGATCTGGTTAATATTTCCCTGCTAAAGCATTCACTCAAAGTGTGAATTGATCCAGAAAGTACAGCCTTTAGACTTGCTGCACTTCTGACACTTGTATCACAAACAATTTGGTTCAATTACTGTAGATGTGTATGTGTCTTTCCATGTGTCTGTGTGTGTGCACCTGTACCTACACAAACCGCACGTAAATGTATTATATTATGGGCTCTTGGTTATCTTCATATCTTTACAGACAAAAAATAAGTGGCAAAAAAGTAAATTGAACCAACACATGTATGCAGAAGTGGATGTCTCCGTACTTCATTCTAGTTCGAAGCCACCTTATTAACTTTGTCCCTCCAAAGTCCCCACTTCTCTGCTTACAGAGCTTCCAGGTGAGCTGATTTGAAAGCACATGGAGTTACAGTGTGTTACATGCCATAGTCACCTGAGAGCCGGATTTTACACTCCTTTCTCAAACAAATGCATGTTAACTTGAGTAGCACACCCCTGCAATACCTAAGCATTGCAGAACAGATTCCTCATTACCTACAATGCTTTAACATTGTATAACAGATTGCTGGTTACCTAATTCCTGAAAGCACATCCATTTTTGTGCATCTAGGAAATAGATCTAATACTAGCACCATGATACAGTATGTTTACTGAACAGGTTAACCCAGAATATGGTTACAACTTATCTGAGCGTGAGTTCAAACAATACTACCCAATGAAATACTGATTTCTGAGGGAACACCCTTGCTGTTACCTGCCTTGAACCCATCCAGGACTACTTCCAAAGCAGCTGAAGTTTATAAGCATGAGGATGATGCCAGGGAGCTGTTATAATAAGAAGATCTAAAGCAATTTCTGCATGCAACCATTACAATGTGACTGTTAAAAGAGAGATAAGATTTTCTCTATTATTGTCAAGGAAACAACAGGCTTTAAAAAATTGGAAAGGCTTTTAGAAATAAAATATCAAAAGGAAAAGTTGCAACTCAGTCTTCCTACTGACCCGTTTACTCCAACTTCAGATTATCTGCTCCCAAGGTATTAACATAAACTTCCCCAGCTTTATTAAAGGCCATATCTGTATTCTTTAGCACTGTTTGCATTTGGTACACATATTTTCAGAATGCTAACGGTCTTTTATTCGATAATGAATTTGGCAGAAAAACAAGAATCAGCTCTCTTTAAATGTTATTTTTCTAAATAAATTCTCTAAACCTGATTGAGTTAGATCCTTGAATCATGCTTTGGAAGGTGCAACTTGGAGTTTTTGAATAAAGTGAAGCACTTAAGCAAATCAGACTTTTATTCTTCATCCACTGAGAAGCCTGATGAAAGATGAAAGAGCTGGGCTGCCTTTCTCTCTCCTTATCCTGCAAGGTCCCTTCATTTTCCCTGTTTTCCCAGTAGATTTACTTGTAAATCTGGTGACAGCCACATTTGAAGTCCTGAGGTCTGACTCCTGACCTCAGTTATGTTAGCCCTTCCCTGCAGAAGAACTACCCCTTGGATCACTGACTTGCTATTATTCTATGGTTAATAGACCTGAGCTGTGCAATATTTTTTTATCTGGCTACAGTCCTATCTCTAAATTCTCTATTTTGAATGAATACCGATTTTGTGACATGAAGTCTGCTATATAATGAAATGCAAACAATGAAAAGGCTAAATCAGTTTACAAAAAATCTATTTGTCAAACAGTGTGGAGATGCTCCCAATTTAGTCTGGGCAGTGCATGCAGCTCTTGATAAGGGAGTTAAAACCGAGCCGTTCCACTGCATAAAAATAAAAGCATCTGCAAGAGAGAGACATTTTCTTTGGGAGAATTTTCCCTAGAACCTGTAGCTAATTATTAAAAAATATTTTAAAATAAAAAAATTAACACACACACACCCATCCCCTTGGATTCTGCAGGAATTTTCCAACAGCCAGGACCACTGTTATAGGAGGTAACAGCAAACGCCTCCCCAGCGCAGTCCCCTTATGTCACATTTGCATTTCTATTCAGCTACATTGCCTGACAATGAAGCAAATGGGTCTGCCTTATCTGTACAATTCCGGACAACAGAGATTTCTAAGCCATACAAAGGAAGGAGCTTAACATTCAGCACTCAACACCTCCCGGTGTTCCCCCCCCTCCTCCCCGCCCCCAGCCCTGGGGGGATGGCGGTCACACAAACACCTGGCCACGCCACAGCCTGACACCCTCGCATGGCATCCGAAAAGGAGCCGGTTTAGAGAATAACAATAAAATACAAGAATAAGCGATCGAGACTTTTAAGGAGCTTGCCAGCCTTGAGGAAGAAAATAGTCCCAACCCTCCAGATTTTCAGGCTTTGTTTGGATCGTAGAGGAGTGTCCCTGGAATGTAAAAGTAGATAATATCTAGTCAACCATTTGTGACTCCCGTCCTCCCTTTTAGGCTGGTATTTAATACAGCAGATGAAATCTATAGATCCTTTTATCGGGGAAATTTCATATCACCCTAGTTTTCATTAGAAAACCTTTATCAGCTAGGCTGCCTAACTCATGTCATTTCACTGCACTATGAAGAAGTTTCCAGCTAATTCCTTCAAAATTAATATCGTCTCATTTAAAAGTTAGAAATTACACCAAAAAACCTGCACAAGCTGAAACCTCCAGATCCAACTTTTGTTATGACAGGACTTAAGCCAGCTATAATACAGGCTAGGGCTTTAAACAGCAAGGAAAAAAATTACAGTGACACAGTTCTGTAGATACTTTGGCTCTAGTCTGGCTTTCAGTGAAAAAGATAGATAGATATAGATATACACACACTGTATCTGTCTTCTTGGCCCTCTCCCTTGCTCTTAAACGCTCGAGGTAACAAAATAGGCCTATGAACTCAATCTGGGGTATGAGAAACTTTGTTGTGAAGGGGGTTATCCATATGTTTATTTGTATACACAGAAGTAATCTGGGGTACCAAGCATGGAGAGGGAGGTGGGAGAGTGAGTGTCCATCTTTTTGTCCCAGTTAGTATATCCTAAAGCACAATATACCTTTTCCGTAGCATACCGAATTTTAAATTGCTGTCTTACACTTTAATTGTCCTGAACTTCCAGGTAAGGTTATTCTTTGCTGTTGAACAAATGCTGAATTTCTCCCCAGAGGTGGTTGCAATGAGTAGTGATTCTCTATCTTTTTCTCACTCACACAGTTTTGAAGATTTACAGGCATGAGTATCATCATGTTAACATAAAATGATATTATTATTGCCAAAAAACAAGACAGCTAAGCACAGAGACAGTGAGGAATGCAGAGCACTTACTTGGATTCAAAGGAAACCCATTGCAGCCCATTGTTTATAAATTTTACTAATACTGATACTTCAAAAGCATGTATCATTGTTGCCTTTGCATGAGTTGGAGCAAGGAGCTGGAGGACATTCTGCCTCTTCAAGTGGTAGTGAGAACATCCACCTTTTATTACCCTTAGCACTGAGAATGCCTTTATTGCCAAGAAGATATGAAACTAGCATTGCCTTGGTATCACACCTCCTAAAGCATTGCAGATCCCTCAAATGGTGTCAAGGTGACAGATCACTTTTACCTTCAACTGTGCAGGTGTATGTATGAGCAAATCTCATATAAGGTGTGTGCATATGGTGCAGTGCGGAGCAAAATTTAGTCCTTAAACTTGCTATGATAAAAATAAAACATAGAACAAAATTAAATAACATGCCAATATCTTAAAACATTTTTCTAGACTGTAGTATTAGAGATATTACGAGGTATCACATACTACTACACTGTTGGAACTACTTGTTTCTGTTGATTTATGAAAACAACAATTAGTACACATGGAAGAGAGATGCGGTAGCTGAATAGTTAAGAAGAAAAGAAACCAAGGAAAACATTTTTCCACAGACTGGTCCAAGGTTTGTTTTAATCTCAAATCAGATCACCTAAAAGGCTTACTGCAACTATCCAAATGAAAATAACCCTCCTCTACCCCCTCATTAACATGCAAGGTCAGAAGTTGCAGAATACACCTTGCTGAATGTATGCTTAGTTTATGCCTGTGTACTGCATCTTGAAGATACCTGTCATGATGGTTTCTACAAGCCTGTCCCTTCTGGAGTAGACTAAGCAACGCAGCTGACCCAGAAGGATTAGATGAGAAATTCAACTAATTAATGAGCCCTGCAGGCAAAACATCATTTCTTCTGCTCTTTGGGGCATTTACAAGGTCAGCTGGTTTGTTGTTTTTTTTCCCAGCATCAGGTGAGACTTGCTCATCTGTCAACTTACACAGGATTTGTAAGACAATAGTGGCCACTATCAAACCAAACAACATGGTACATTTTGTCCAATTCCTACAGTAAGGGAAGAACTGTTCTGGCCCATTCAGCTTTATCAGAATACACTTCTCTAACGTTACTTTTGTCTTCTAGGGGCAACAGTTTAGAATTACAAACACAATATTTCCCATTTACAAAAATATTCTGTAACACAATTTCAAATATTCTGGAACACAGCTCAACTCCCCCATCCCGCTCTGCTGTCTTTCTGATGATCGCTTTTCCGAGCATCACATGGCACAGTTTTCTTCCATCTGCCAGGGAAGTTTCCCAAAAAGTATACCAAGTTCAAGAAATGAGGAATCCGAATAGGAGACATGTTCAGACAGAATTCAGAAAAATGATCAGCTCACCTCATCTGTTTCTCTACCAGTATGTGCACTGTTACTATCCAATGGCCTCTTTGGTAATAAACTTGTCCCACCTCCCATCTGCTCTTCTTGCTGGCCTCCTGCCACTTCAGCCTCAGTCCTTTCCTGTCTTCAAGATGTCATTCAACTTCAGTTGCTCCCCTACCCATTTGTTTCTCTTTCCAAGTGAGATCAAGCATACATCTTTCTATGTCTCTCTCTCCAGCCTTTAACTTCTGCTCCATCTTTTTAGTAAGTGTCTATGTTTCTGCTCCATTTATCATAGTTGGCAGTATGCACTATGCAGGTGTCAAGGAAACCAAGAGAGAGTTCACTATTCATGATATTGCCATTTCAGCCTTCTTGTGGCTTGCCATTGAGTGTCAGCCCCTTAACACTGAGCTAAATGTTGAGAAGAATATGTATCAGTTAAAGACAAATTACTTTAAGCCAATACAAGAGCATGTAAAGAAACAAGGATGCTTTTAAGTTAGACGTTTCCAGCCTGATCTCTTTTTGATTATTTTTCTTTTTATTGTCTTACTACCAGAGTTTTTATGTCATCTCTACAGCACATTTCCTTACTGGCTAAAAATAAGCGTAGAAGACATTGCACAATGCTGGACATAAAATGCACACAGACCTCTGTAAATGTGAACGCCTAATGCTTGACTTCAGTAAGTGCTTTCTTTTCACATCAATGCAGACTTGTGTAATGTAATCCAGCTCAGAAAAAGAGACATCTTGGACTCCGTGGGAAAAAAGTCAAAACTAAATCATAAATACCTAACTGGCTTTCTGCAAAGACCAAGAGCTAAACTCCACCCCTCTCCTCTGCTGTCTTGAGCAGGGAGGAGGCACAGCCTCCCCCAGGAGGCTGATCCCAAGAAAATTGTGTGCCCGCTACCAGCCAAGAACCACTGCTCTTAAGGACAACAATTAATTCCACAAGCAGGCAATGAACAGTAAGCCACATTCCTAACCTGGAAAACTGATTTAATCCTTTGTTGCACCTGAGAGAAACTTCCCTGTATGTACAATACTTCAACACAACACAGGCATTTAAAAAAAACTGCAGCATTAATTGTCCACATCCAATTGCAGTGATTGCTTTAGAATTTGAGATAGAGGGGGTTTGGGGGGGTGTGTTTTGTCAATTTCTTTGAAAATAGAATAAAAAATATTCTGTCATTTCAAGTACAATGAAATGTCACTTCATCATAAACAGCACAGTACTAGGAATAACTTCACTACCATAAGAATCTAGCTTAGCAAAGAGACAGCTTACTTGGTGAGAATCAAAAACTACATGTACGACAAAGGTTTTCAGGCCAGACAGTTCTTTGGATAAATGCAGGTTAGAGATATGATAAAACAAAGGGAAGAACTGACCGTTGGGGTAACTCATATATGATGCAGCTTGAATTATTTTGCATAAAGCGAAGAACAAAAGTTTCCATGTGAGGATTTTTTTACTCATGATATACAGTCAAGCTTCCTAATCACTACAGTCCAATTTAAACTCAAACTCGACAAACCCCTTCTACAGTGGAAGTGCACACACCCAACATGAACACATTTTGCTATGCTTTATTTTCTGTGACAAAGGAGAGAGGACAGACACCCCTTATAATCATTCATTTCTAAACACTTCTGTCCACCCATCACTAGTGTGACGACAATAATAAAGGTAGAGTTTTTCTTACAGGAAAACAAAGTCTACAGTTTCTGGGCCAGCTAAGCATCATTTAATGCATAGCTTATAATTTTTGTCCTTACCAATACTCTTCTTCTAAACAAGCCTACAAAATCGTTCTGTGACTGGCAGAGCCCCATCTGACAACTTTCCACATCTTCTTTCACATAATTTCTGTGAAAGTGAGAAGGACTATTGATGTAAATACAGATATAAAACTAAAACTAAAGGTCTAACATAAAAAATTAATTTAATGCCTTGCAAAATTTCTCAGGGGAGTAAATTTTTGTATTTCTTCAGCACTGTAAATATTATGTTTCAATTTGAAATTCAAATCTGAACATTTACCAAGTCGTTTACTGGAATTTCCCTCTTTTGCTAGAAGGCAATGAAATATATTCTAGTCCTCTGTTCAACTGAGTACCTTCATGTTATTCAGAGATCACTACACAAAGTTCTTACTTAAACAGTAGAATATACAATTGCTTTAAGTATTATAACCTATTTTCTATCACTGTTATACCACCTGAAAAAAAATCCACACCTACAGAAGAAGGTCAACAGCATGGAGTGGGTCAAAGTTATGGCTGAAAAGGCAGAAAAAGTGCAGGACAGCTACACACTGGGAATGGGTAACACAACTTAGTGGGTAACACATATGGCATATTACAAGCAACGGCAGATTACAGTGATATAATGAAGGGATGCCTCTCGTACCCCTGAAAGACAAGGACAGCATAAGACAAGAACCCATCCAATTATCTCTACTCTTATTTTATTCCTCATCCTTCAGTCAACTATCTCAAGCACGGGAAGCACCCTCTTAAATCAATCCTATGTTCATTCCATTTATCCCTTTACAGGTATGCTCATTTTATTCTGGTCCACTCGGCGTCTGGCACGACTGAGAAGAACAAATTAATGTGAGCACAAAAGTCTAGCAGGCTCGGTCTGTAAGGAGTGACCACGGATTTTCCTTGTCACTTTCCCTCCCCTTTACCCAAGTGCCACAGAACAGCCCCTGTGGCACCAAAGCTTTTTAGTACCCCGTGCCATCATGTGCAATGGGGCAAATCCACACCCTGTTGACCACCACTCCATAGTTGTTTGCGTTGTCTCTCTGGTTCGACAAGTCTGTGCTGATGGCACCTGTTAAAGCTGCTTCAACTAAGCTGTTCTGCATTTGTCTGGCTGGATTTGGACTTCCCGGATCCCTGACTGAATACAAAGTGATTTGAAAAAACGGTGTTTGGCAACAAGCACAGTGGGGAGTACACTGCGTGTTGGTATACAAGAGCACAATGTGTTCTTCATAACATCACTGAGGGAGCATGCTGCTCGAATCTCTCTGCTGTCGAGATCAAAATGGTCTCCTTTGTTGTCAGCTGTTTAATAGCAGCTGTTTAATGTAATTCCAAATGATCTGCTTGAATGAAGTTGTCATTCTTGCAGTTCACTTTAAAGTAGTAAAAAAAAAAAACCACAGCTTGGCCACATTATTTTTCTATTGTTCTTATTAAAAGTTGCACTCTCTTGTATTTCTAGCCTGTAAAGATAATAAAAATCCAATTTCTTGAAATAAAATATGAATTTGAGGGGGGAAAAAAAGACGCAATATTTCTTTCAAAACACTTTCCTTTCAGACACTCAAGAATCATTTGATTAAAAAGATCTTTGCTACTAAAAAAATACACACAGAAAGAAGTGAACTTGTCAGCAAATATGTGAGCAAAAAGAATATCCATTTCTATAGGTATTTCAATACATTTTCCCCAAGTGAGGGTTATAATTTATTTTATTGCATATCATAAAGCAGAAAAAGTTGTACCAGAATGTTGATACAGTGAAAAAAAACACATGCACTTTTCTTGATGAAGCAGTTTAGCTTACAGAAATATGCTTTTATATTGTGCATGGGTTTTGTTAAAATCTGTTTGATACCAAGAACGATAATAAGGATCATAATCTGTAGAAATATTTGCAGTTCTCTGATGAACAATAGAGGGCACTAATGCTTCTAATCTGGCAAACGCATCACGCACCAGACAGACAAAATAGCAGTGGTACTTGTAGCACACAAACCACATCATCTATGCTAAATACATAGATAGTAGAGAGAGGATTTCTCTTTCTCAGAAAAGTTCTTTTTGTCCTTTAAACTTCCTTTTTTTTTGGTTTTGTTATTTTTTTTTTGCCTGCAGAAAGTACGATGTGATAATAACACGCTAATACTTGGAACCTTTCAAAGTGTTATTTTCTTCTGTTCATTGAACAAAGCAGATGCAACTTTTCCTCACATAAATCCTTCTTCTGTGTACTTTCTCACCACATTCTTCTCTGTTTACCTATAGCTGTGTACAGTAGTTCAAGGTAAAGCAATTCCACTGATAAATGCAGAAGCTGAAGGATGCTTAGTGTGTGTTACCTGTGCTCTCAGCAAGCTGATGTAGAAATATTGGCTGCAGTCATCAGTAACTGAGAGATCCTGGGGCACCACCTAAATGCTCTAAGTTAGAAGGGCTTATCTGGGAATCATCTTACAGCACTGAAGTATTTTAAGCAGTTTCACTTAGCTCTGAAAAGACGCAGCTGCATCTTATATTTTCAATAAAGGACAGACACAGAGCAAGTATTTTAGAATGGTTCTGCACCTTAAACTACCTTTTCTCTATATGCACCCATTTAGAAACCAGTTCAGCCTTTTTCCCAGAATAAATCTTACGAAGATAAAAACTTGGTTAGAAATTCTAGTAACTGAACCCCATCTACCTTTTTGAAATACTTATTAGTCTCTCCTATTGCTATTCAAAGAAACAGATTTATTTCTCAGCACTGGAGATTGAAACTTTGGCAAGAGAGACTTAAATACCAAACACCAATGAACAGATTGCTGCTAACATTGTGAAAAATTGGTAAATGTGCTGTGATTAGTTCAGAGTAACTGTTGTCTAGAGAAACATAAGAAATACTAATATTCTGATGCAGTAATATCAGCACACATCTTTAATGAAACATGAAATATATGTCCCTGTACACACTTCAGACAGCAAAGTCTTCATGAATTACATGGCTTAATTTCTGACTCCTCAATTTTAGAAGCAATGCATCAGCTTTTCAAAGCTACCAACACTAGCAGATCTTATCATCTTGTCCAAGTCAAATGATACAGCTTTAAGGCCATGTTAATAGCTAGGCTCAAATCTGAAGGCTGGACTCAAGTTACTTCCACCACAGAGGCAAGATATACACAATTAGGGAAAATAAGTAAAATTTCTGTCCCAAGTCAGCCTGAAAGATAATGACTTGCCACATTCCAATCTGGAACATTTAAATACTTTTTGGCCATAGATCTGAATAGTAAATGCAAGTACTAGATGTTCTTTATTTGACTGTACTGTAAAGGTCAAAAATCCTACACACTATTCATGCAACTCTCATTGGAGATTTCTGACGTCAAAAGATTATTCCCTAACTTCAAAGGGGTTTGTGTTGTTTGGTTTGTTTGTTTTTCTTTTTAAATATGACCTTAACGCAAGCATTCTGCCTTTTGTGTCTTTATTTTTTGTGCCATTGAAGAGACTGGCCTTTGCATATTTCTCCATTTATTTCAAGCAGTCATAAGAGACACTGCAAACTAACAGGTAAAATACAAGCCATGCTATGAGGGATTATCATTCCAATTCAGCATATTATATTAAGTGCTATCATACTGATGATACTCAACTATATATTACTGACTGTCTTGAGAGACAAGTTACAGGCAGACACAAACAGTATCTGTGATGCTGCCCAACACAAAAGAGGGTACATTCTGGCAATGGAGACAGAATAATTGTTGCTTATTCCTATGCTAAACAAGGGGCAGAGCCACAGACCCTAAGACATTTCGTATACAACAAAACTGCAGTAGGCCAACAGACATTAAAGTACAGAGACAGATAATACATACGTAGAGCACCTGAAAAAGAAGAAATGTTTGAAAATGGATAAAGACGGGAACCTTTGATGGGCTCTACTTTAAGGAACCATTTTGAGCAACTCAATGCCATTTTATCAGAGAAGTTCTATGCAAATGTTAAACTCAGACAAAAAAAAATTGTATAAAGATTCAAGTTTCTATCATTCATCTTTCTATTTTCCTTGCCTATCCTTCAGCAGCTCAGCAATGACTGCTATCCCTACTATCACCCTGTATGTCACACTTGGCTGTCTTGCAGTCATTGCTCAAAGCCCTTACCTAGGTCAGAAACTGCTGGCTTTAGCATTCTTCTTTCCCCTAACTCATAGGTATTCTTAAAATGTCAGTGTATCACAAAACTGCTAAATACCTAAAACCGTAGATTCCAAATATTTTGAAGGACAAATGGTATGACTTGCCTCTGCTACTTAACCCCACCTCTACATTTTCCCCAAGGTCTTGTCCACCATTTCAAAATACTGATTGTCCCATCTATCTTCTCAGTAACAGTATCAACATTCAGTTCCTATCATTCTGCACATTAGACAATAATTAGTATACACCAGTGCAGGTATGAGAATTTACTGGTTCCTAGTCCACAGTAAATAGCTGATGGATATTTACAATTACACTGGGCCAAATTTTATTCCTAGTTGCATCACCAAATTTGGGCTCGAAACAATCTGCTTCAATTGAATGGTCTCATACCATCACAAAACTTATCTGGAGACCAATGAAATAAGGAAACACCTTTATCAAACAATGACTCCAGCGAGGTCATTTTTATTATTTTCCTTTTACTATTGACCTGCTAGGAACACTCACCAACATGGATTAGAAATGCATTAGGAAATATATAAACTACAGTTATGCACAACTGCTTAGATGCTCCAGACAACCCAAAGTCCTAGAAAGCATATATATATATATATATATATATATATATATCACCCTCATAATGATTTTTAAGAAATTTTAGATCATCTTTGTGGAACAAATTCAGATACTCAATTTAGTACAGCCAGAACAAAGATATAGCTAATAAGTGTTATTGCAGGGAATACTATAGAAGCCATTTCTTGTATTTTCTTCACATTTTTTCTTCAAGTTTTTCTGTAACTAATTATTTGATCTCTGTCCTGAGTCTTTAATAAAAGGGACTGTGTTAAGAGTCAATTGGAGATTTGAAAAAATCCAAGATGATGGAAACAGACATAAACTCAACAAAACTTCTCCAGCCTTAAAACCGGGTGAACATTGAAACCTCTCTTACTCCTTACAGTATAAGGCATGGTTATTAATCCTGAGATTAATTCTCATCAAAGGTTTTTCCTCTGAAAGACCAAAGAAGGAGCAAAGGGTGTAGACGTTGGTATGGCAAAGGTGGGCCGTTACTAACACCAGTGTCAGTGCTGGCTGCACTCTGTACCAGGGAGATTCACAGCACTGAATCAGTAAGTGCCTTCCACATTTTATGAATCCCTAAAGCAGTAGGTAGTTCTCAAACCAAGAGGCAAGTTAATCAGCTAGGTTAATCCTTGGAGCCAAAAGTATTCTCCTACTTACCCTCCCAGTCCTTCATGTTAATAATGTAGAAGTATTATTTTAAAAATAATTATGTACTCCTGATGCCTAAGCATAAACACAGAAAAGTTGCTTTAGCCTCCAAAAATTATGAATATCCTTCCTTTTAAGCAGAAACCTATTTTCTAATGGGAGGACATGACTTTGAAGTGGTTTGTCTTTTTTCCCTTCCATAAGCAATATACAGAAGTTCAATTATTCATAAGAGGGACTAGTCATGTAAATAAGGCCTGGAAGACTGAGCACCATGTTGCCATAACACATCTGAATGTACAAAAGACAATTTTAGCCCATCCCTTGCTAGGAAGACGTGATCTCAGGAACCCTGGCTGGAGAAGGCAGGGTTCGTAAATCAGCATTTACGCCATGTGGGGAGACCACTTACAGCAAGTTAGAACATACAGTGTGAAGTTTTACAACAGCAGATTTACAACAGCCAGAGTCAATAACACAAAAACAAAACCATAGAGCACCTGTCTATCAAATGATAGCCTGAAGAACAAAGCATTACTCTCAAAAATCTAGTCTACGTGAAACTGATGCTTTGATTCCTCCAGAAGGCTGAGGTTTGATGGGCAACTATATTCAGGCGATTCACTAGTTCTTGCAGCATGTCTTCATAAGGAGCATCTCCTGCTCTTTAAAACAGCAATTCTGCCTGCTTCAATCAGAAATGGAGAATGATTTGGTATTTTTGTTGGCTGGTTATTTATAAGAGATCTACTCTAGATTAGTCCTGCTTGAGTGGCATCATAAATGGCTCCATTCCCCAGCAGTAGTCTACTTCAGATGGGAACCTGACAACCTCTACTTAGTGTGTCTTTCATAGTACACAATGAAGTGTAAAAACTGCTGTGAAAAAGCCTATGTTTCAAAACAAACCATCTCGGTAATAAGCACTTAAAACCACTTTTTATTAATATATTTCTTTGTGTACAAAACAAAAGCTTAATGCTATAACAGGCCTTGGACAATGTTTTTGTTTGTTTTGTTGCATTTTTTTTTCTCTAAATGAAGTACTGCTGAAGCATTAGTGTCCAAAATAAATTATTTGAAATAAAGCGTTAAAGTGAGGCTTATGAAAGAGCTGCTTTTTCCCTCATCACGGCTTAATAATGTGCAGTTTTCAACCAAAAAGCTTAATCAAAATCCAAAGTGGAAATCCTAAATTAGTAAATATTGAATTTAACCACTTTTATATCTCAGGTATTAGCAAATACCTTTGGTCTACAGAGATACAGCCCCTTCTAATCCTTATCTGAATTTGCAATTAAGACTTCAGAGCTACAGATATCTGTACACAGCTCTGTACACAGCTCTGCTCTCTTATTTTTTAAATGATTGGACCCAAATCAAATCAGTCTTCAAATACATTGGAAAGTAAATGTCTGATGTCTAATTGAACTAATAGATAACGCTCTTTTTAGTACTGTTAATGCCTAGTGTGGGCTTCACACAGACAGAGGCAAGGGGAGGAAGAGAATTAGAAAAAAATCCGCATAGGAAACCTTGTCATTATATTATTACCATGCAGTTCCTTGGTATAAAGATAGAGTAAAGCTAATATTTACAAATTATTTGTATCGTCACTGTCAATCTCCTCCCCTCCAAAAAATGAAGAAAATCTCCAAATGCATTAGGAGCTAGATTCTTCTTCTCTTTCACTAATTGTCACCTCCAATAGGACATTTTAAGAGCCTGAAAACGAAGCACTTATGAGTTTTCTTTTCCAATCTCTTGTGGGCTTCTCTCAGTTTATCGCAAATGAACAATCGTGTTGGAAGGGGCACCGTCTGTTTAATGTCATTAGTGATTGTTTCATAAAACAAACAGCCGCTCCACCATTCTGCTGCAGTTAATCTTAAATCTAAACGTGGCGGCACTTGGGGAGAGTCTCAAACATGGTTTGTTCTAACCAGTGCAGGGCTCTTAATCTATTGCAAGTCAAGGCGCTTATCTCTCTGCTCAGCTCGGAGCAGTGATTTCTTTGTCCAAATATCAAACCAAACTCAGTTAATATCATGCTTCCAGCCTTTTCCCAAAGATTTTTTCTCCTTAAATCGTGGTCAAAGCTTAAGGCATATTTATTTATTGCTTATACCATTTCAGGCTTATTTTTCAATATTAGCAAAGTCAAACTATTTCCAAGTTAGTGCACGAGGGTATTTCAATGAGTTTAATCAGCCAGGTGAACTGATAAGTTGGAGATTTACCTAATTGTGCTGGAAAATCATTCATTCTGGATTAAGCCTATAATGGCACACGTGTTTATAACAATTGAGGATTTTTATACAAAGGCTCAAGTCAAAGGGGTATTAATCACCTAAACTTTCATTAATGTTTGTAGAAGCAAAGGTTGCCATGACTTCATGGGATCAAATTTATAGCAGCAGCAGCCAATAGAACCCAACAACAACAGACACCAATAGCCAATCCTAGTGCTGAAGAAAACTTCACATAGCTTCTGCCAAATGCCTCATATCACATTCCTCCATGAGAAAAACAAGAACAAGTTTATCCCATATGCTTTCCAGTGCCACCACACCATTATCTGGTAAACAAGGATGAGCATATTTTGGCAGCTTGTATATTTTGGAAAATTACAGCCTGTTTACAAGGGTATTTGTGAAAATATAGAGGTAATATCTATAATGCATTTGTATACAACAGATTTTAACTCTCTTCTCATTCTTTTAAATCTGCTCAAGTCCAGCATCATAGTCCTGAATTTGAAACAAATGCATATGTGTGTTCTTGCAAAGTCAGAAGAAAAAAGTTTCTTTTGAGCAAATGAGTGGGTCTGAGTAAGAAGACACATATCTCTGACAGCAAGTTCTCCCAGAGTGGGGGCAACAGAAAAAAAAGCTTTGCTGCTTAAGGCAAGTCTGAAGAAAATTTTTGGCCTTACTGTTACCAATGTGTCATGCCCTAGGCCCCAGGAAAACCTCAACAGCAAAAGAATCCTGAGCATTTGTTCACCAAGAAAGAATTAAAGTCGAGTAGGATTAATGCTTACCTCTTTGAGAGTTATTAGAGGTAAGCAAAAACCGTGTCAGGCAAATACTGGTGGGCAGGTATACCAAAAACATTTTCTACAATGACACAATACTAGTACTTGTATAGTTTATATATATATATTCCCTGGTTATATTTAGCACGCTGAGCTACAGATGCTTGTCAACATGCTGAAAGGATGCAATTTTTTTCTCTCTCTCTTCATTTAGAAAATGCAAAAGAAACCAAAACCAGGAATACATGCAAGCCCCTACTCTTTCATGGTCTATACCTCAGGACATGTATTAAACTCCCTTAATAAACACAAATAATTGTCTTTTTCTTTTCTCCTTAAACAAAAAAAAAACCAAACCAAAACAAAAAACAACAACAAAAAAAAAGGGGGGGGGGCAAAAAAAAAAGAGAGAGGGAAAATCAATTCAACTCAGGTTTTTCCACATCTTCATATCACTTCCCATCTCAACTGGCTGGAGTAGAATTTCAATTAACTGGTAGGAATCCAAGAGAAGCCCGGCTGCCTCTGTTGCTCCCGGTCATGCCCCATAATTGTAGAGGGACCTGCATTTTTCAGCCAATGACACGGCTTACAAAAATAGATACACTGAGTTATTTGATAAAGGAACCAAAGCCTGTCACTCCTGTTCAAGTGCCAAACAACATGAGAGCGAGTGAGATTGTGTTCAGATCCCAAACTGGCCAGGCTCATTATCCCACAGAACCATCTCATGTTGGAGGGGAAAGGAGGGGGAAAGTAAAGAAAGAAAAAAAAAAAGAAAAAGAAAAGGGGGGGGGAGGGGAAAGAGCAACATCACATGCAAGCCAATCAATTCCAAAACCTCCTTTTTTGGAGAAAAATTAATTGCCATGTTTCCAGCCTGTCACCCCTGCAGGAAGCTCTTCAGTGAGGCAGAAGTGGTATCTTTATGTATTTTCTACACATCTTTTTTCAGAGAGGAGAAATGTTGGCATCCCCTCTTGTGTTCAAAAATAATCTTGATTCCCAAGTAAAATTCTTCTGAAGATCAATTGTTAAATCACTGCTAAGAAATAAAAATAACTGCTAACAGCTCTGTGCACTAAAATTTTGGGCATGTAACTGTAGAGTTACAAAAACTAATCTCTAGTATATTTTACTGGACAATTAATTGATCCCTTAAGAAAAAGTACTTTTATCAAATAGAAAGAAGCATGTTCACAATTAAGTGGGTGATAGAATATCTTTGGTTTATATGAAACAGATAAATGATTGTTTGCACTTTTATTTACTCTCAGTACCAGCCAGCATTAGATTTATTTCTGAGCATCAGAAAAATTCAGGTCTATAGCAGTTCAAACACAAATACTAAATGCTCCATAATGTTCAATATTTCCTGATTATATGAGTCATATAATATTACAAAGCATATTCTCACAGAAATATGTTGTGGTGCCTGTCCTATATAGTCCCATAAGCGAACAAGACAAGTGGAGTGAGTACTGTTGTAGTGGTACTTTATGCTTACCATGATACAGGTGTGCATCATACTTTACAGATTTAAAAAAAAAATAGATCACTGTTTGAAGATGCCCTCTCCTAGTGCACTAATGTATTAAGTTAATATTTTCTACTCTATAGTCAAGAACTTGAACAGAGTTTTAGAGCTCAATTATTGAAAGAGCCAGTGAAAATAAAGCCATAATTATCAAGTGCGGACTTTCCACTTTCAAGGGCCAGTACAGGTCAGATGAAATATATTCTGGTAAGAGTAAACTCAACCATCAACTCCCTGCAGATCTTGCAGACCTACTCCCAGAGTCAGAGTTTATTTAGAGTCTGATCTGAAACAAGGTCTGTTCTCTTCTTTTTGATATGTCAAATGCTGTCATACACACTAACCCCACACACCTGTCAACTGTCTTTCCCACTGCAGACCCTGATTCATCTTCCCCAGCAGGTATAAAAGGAGGGCAGCAGACCTGCTGCTGAAGCTGCTAGCAGAACTTGAGCAGACAACAGCAGGGTGATGCTGTTAGTCCCCTCTGAGCAATGCAAAGAGATCTGTGAAGCCCTTGTTCAGGTGGAAACTACAACAAGGAACCAAAGGACAAGTCCCAGCAGAAGAAACATAAAATATTGCTTGATCACTATAAGGTTCAGATTTATTTGTATTTGAATAACAAAACAAATCCTTGCATCCATCCTGGAAAACTTATGCCATGCTTTTCCTTCTCACCAAAAATGTCACTGTGCTGCTAAACAAGTATCGACTCAGAGCACCGGGATTAGTAACTCTGCAAATAAAATAATCTCTGCAAATAATCAACGCCCAGATTCTGTCATCTTCTTTTTCTTAGTTCTTGCTCTTCCTCATTTAGTTACTTTTATTATCTTACCCACATATTAATTCCCTCTAGTTTGCTCTTTTCATTGCTCTGTTCTTTTCTCCCTCTACTTTTATGACTCTCTCTGCCTGACCAATAATTTTAATTAAATCTGAATTGCAGAAGTCTAATTTAGAACCACCTGACCAAATACTCTATTCAGCAACCACTTCTATTTAAAAAGAAACACAACCCCAAACCAAAATGCCACACAGAGACATGAAAATGTGATCCCACACTTACAAATACACAGAAATTTGTGCTGGTTGGAAGTTCAAAGACCTGTGTGCTTGGTTTATTAATAATATGGGTACAGAGCAAAAAGAAACACTCAGGATGACAGCCTAAAAGGCCATCCTGATAGGTAATTCTGAAGGCAATCACCAATACAATTATATTTTTACTTATCAAAAGGCTATTTAAACAATAAGACACAAGCCCTTTAAACAACGTAGACACTTGGACTGTGTCACAGGGGTTGCCATACAGATCAGGCTGGCTTTGATTTCTGAGTACTGTAAATATGGAAAATTGAAGTCTACCCTTTTAACTGGCACTCTGAGCAGTTTACTTAATCAGTTGAACAACTTCAATGAATGAAGTTCTCATAGGAAAGAAGGTTTTATAATCTCTTCACTAGAAGTAGCAATTATTACTCTAAGAAATACTGTTACAAGTATTATAAGAAATGTTCCTCCTTCCTGAATGCTACCTTGTCACTGTAATATCCCCCATACTGCTTAGTCTTGGCATGTTTTACACTGTCCAGTCTTCAGGCCCTGAATTTAATGGGTTTCTGTCCAAAGACTGAAGAATTCACCCAATAAACCACAGTGCTGTGCCTTCTAAATGTTATTAAAATTTTATATATATAGGTTGAACCAGGATGAGATTTATCATCTTTTCTTATTTTTATACTGCTATATTTACACTTGCTAGGGAGTATCTTCTTTGTGGCATGTTCAGCCCATTAGTCCTCAGTTAGCCTCCTGTGTCAAGTTTTATATTAAGACATTTTTCAGGTAATAATACAGATTGCTGAGAAAAGAAAAAAAAAATAACTTATTTTCCCCGATTTTGCTAAACACCACATTATGCTCCAAGGCATCTCTACCTGACTACTTCAAAAGCCTGAACAGAGCATCAGGAACTGCAGAAAACCAGAAATTTTTTATCCCGATAATGAAAAGGGAAAAGAGGAAATTTGACGTGTAGATTATTAAAAAAGACTGAATTTTATTTAGAATGGTCATGGTTCTATAGAAAAACCTAATGTGGGAGACTGGGGACTCTATGTTTGAGAAATGAATACAAACTAATGTGGCTTGTACAGCAGTTGTGCCATAAACTGAGTACTTAAGAAGAACAAATTTAATTACCTTGAATTTTCAGCAGCCCATAAGCCCAACAGTCTGGGAGAACAGAGTCACCCCACATTGTTAACAGAGTATAAAGGTAAACCCATCACACTGTAGTTATTACAAACTCAAAGCCAGTTGGCTGAGCAATAGTTGCAGACCAGCAGAAACCTCCTGTGGCACCCAGGCTTCTAAAAATAATTATCACTGTTGTTATTAATAACAACATCAATGCAAGCAAATAGTACAAGGAAGGAATATCCACAATTCCATTGCATTACCGTACACAGTTTTCTCAAGGGCACATTTGTTGTCAACTGCTACCACAGCTCCAGATAAGATCATGGTGGAGGTTTTTCAAATTCATAAATATGAATATAGAAGTCTAAACCTGACTTTTATGCTGATTTTACTTTCATGAGATTCTGCTTTCAAACTGTATAGCTGTAGAGCAGTTTCACAGCAAGCACACAGACAGCAACAATATGGATTTGTCTGCATACAGTAGTTTCATCTCCAACTTCCTAGAGCAATCTACAAGGATGTAGCACCATAACAAAAAAAAATCTGCCCATAGTTAGAACCCATAATGTTTTTATATTTTTAATAGTGGCATCTGATCACAAATCACAGCTGGTCTTCCATGCTAAATATCTATGGAAAGCTCCACATAGTCGTTTTCAAGGGAGGGGAAAAAAATTAATCCTTTGGCCCTGTTGCACATCCATCTCAGAAAGCAGCAGAAACTTCATACACTGTTTGCAGAAAACAACAAAAACACAGGTTTATGTCAGATAGATGTAAAGTTTGATGGCTTCTTACAGGCTGTGTTAACAACCCCATTTGATTCTGTCTTGTATACTCATAAGAACCAAAGAAGTGCAGCAAACTTGCTTGTCAATGTAGATAACTATCTGCACAAAGGAGGCAGTTTGATGGTTAGTATCTCATTAGTCTGCCATAAGGATTGAATAGACTGAATAAATGCTCCCCAGTTTTTCTCCTCCTTTTTTCTTGGAGGAGTTGAGAGCTAAGAATAAAAATAAAATAATAAAAATAGAAGGAGTTCTGATATCAAGTGGTATGTATAATACCACAAGTAACTTCATGTATCAGAGAGTACTTTCATCTGAGGAGTTCAAGACACTGAAAGCAATAACCAACTTATGATAGGCCTAATGTATTTTGCATCCCAAATATGCTCCTGAATCTGGCTAGCTTGCTCTTTAGTTTTAAGCACAAATTTAATTTCCGCTAGAGATGCAGTGAATTACACTGATCTAATTTAAGCAACAGTGAACTTTATCAACCTCATAGGATTGCCAAGATTTTCAGTGCTTTATTTTGGGACCACAGTGGTGCACCGAATTCCCTAGAAGAATTTTCAACAGCAGGAGGCGATCATATCGTTTGAAAAGTTTTAATATGGGTACGTACATAATATATATAATAAGGAACATATATATGTGGATATATACACAAAAACTTGTATGTGCATAGAGTTGTGTGTGCATGAATATAGTTTACAGGCTGCTTTTCAATAATTGAGCAATCACTAGAAGAACAGTGAATGGACAACTACTGCACTAGACTAGGGCACGCTGTAGTAGTACAGTTAACTGCTACACATGTATCATGGGGAGGATATAGCCCTTAAAGTCTCTGAAGGCCAAAGGTACTTCATTTTCCTTTACTAACTCAAATGCTGAGACTGTAAGGCAGGTTTTGTGGTCCTTTCACAATGTGAAGTTCTGCCGGTTTGGGATTAGGTAAAAGTAACAAACACTATTTTAGTGAGGACCTCAAGGAGGAACTGGACACTGGTTTTCAAGGGGAAATGTTTCCCTCACCAATATCTTCTCTCCTGCCATAAGCTCTTTCCTGCATAGAGAGGAAAGCATGACGATTGCAATAATGAACAATTCCTTATCTGATGCATAACTGCTACTACCAGTAGTAATTTATTTCTGTAGTTGGGGGATGTTTTCTAAATGTTCACATGGACAATTACGTATTTGTTGTTTGTATTGCCACTGTGCCTATAATCATGCTCAAAGACATGACCCACTGTCTTGTAAACGCTGAAGAAGTTCCAAACAAAAGGACAGTTCATGCCACAAGTAGCTTGCACAACGTAATATGGCTGTAAATTTGAGCTGGCACCAACAGTCATTGAAATAGCCTGACAATGAAACAACCAGGAACACAGAAATTGCCACATGGGCTCAAATCTAGTTTCATCTAGAACTATAAGCAGAACCCGATGCGTCAGCGGAAAATGCAAAAAAAACCCTGCACTAGGCAGATTTGGGATACCCATCCCCCAAGAAAGCGTCCTTGCAATGTCTCCTAGCAATTAGAGTGCAAACTTAAAGCATATAATTTCAGATCTCTTTAACAGTCTTTTTTTAATAGATCATAACAACACAGAATATTCTCATTCATATAAATCGCCAGACCTTCTTCTAAAACACATTAAATCCCTTAGCAACTTCACAGAGCAAAGAAGTCCATTACCTAATTGCACATCAGGTGAAAAATTATTATTTATCAGCCATCTTTCTATAATGTTCCCTTGTTCTTGTATCATGAGAGAGAAAAGCTCTTCCTAAACTGCCTTCTCTATGCAAAATAATGAATTTTAGAGTCTTATCATGTTCTTTTTTTATTCATCTCCTCTCTAAGGTAGCAATCCCAGTCTTTTCAATCTCTCCTCATATGAGAGTTTCCCATGCACCTGATCATTCTTCTTGCCTCACTCTGAGCTCCTGGTAAATCTGTAATACCCTATTTGAGATGGTGTCACCCACTTGATAAACCAGCACCATTTACATAATGGCATTACTGTATTTTCCATATTATTCTTTATTCTTTCCTCATGTACCTAAACCTGTCTTTTGACTGAAGCTGCAGAGTGAGCAGATGTTTTCAAGTAACCACTGGTATTAATGGCTGGGTTTCTTTCCCGAGTTGATATAGTTATTTTATAGTACAGTTAGACAAATAGTAAAATTTTTAGGCAGACAAGTAGTGAAGTTTTTCCATCCCAGTTGTTATTATTTTGCATTAATCTCCAATGATTTCATGTATCATTACGCATTAAGTCCTTTAGAAGTTTCCTACAGTCTCTGATCTAGATTTGACTAAATAACTTTACATCTGCAATTTTCCCAGGGCTCATTCTTACTAAAAAAACAAAACAAAACAACAGACATGCAACAGCTTCCTTCAGTTACCAACATATCTTAACTCTTGCCTAGAAATAAAGCCTTACAAAGGTGAAAAGGTACAAGAGCGATCATGCCAGTTTCTCTTGTGAAACTACCAACTGGGAGGGCAAAATTATTACATTAGAAAGAATTATCTGTATAGAACTGAACCCTTCATGTAAGTATCCACCTAAGCGTCCATCAGCTGGAATTCATATTCAGTTACTACAAAATGGAGCTGAATTAAAACTGATTAGAGATAAATGTTGCTATCTTGTGCAAGAGACTATACTGAAATCAGCGTACTGAATTTTTACTTCAATTCTTTTATTATAATTCAATACACTGAAATTCTTAAAAATAAAAGTAGTCTGAATCTCTCCCAGTGAAGGAACATCCACGTATATGTTTGGTCCCATCTCTCATTGCAAACCAGTGCACCATTCCCCTGCTTATTCCAATTCCAGTCAAAAAGCTAGTCTGCAAACTGATATGTTACAGAACTAGAATAAACTATAGCCAGCAGTCCAGGGATCAAGTATAAAGGATGACTTTAACCCAAATCACACCACCAGTGTATGCCACAGACAAGACTCAGACTATGTTATGTTCATGTCTGACTTATGAAGTAGTAGTAAAAATAGCAATACTGAACATTAGTTACATTGTATTCATGTAACAGTAATTCCTTATTACTAAAAACCTGTATCAAACAATTATTGCAATTTATTTTGAGGAGGTTTTTTCAATGCTTCTTTTCTCAGCTAACTCTTCTCTTTGATATATATATGATCCCCATGAATTATCTTTTTGAAACAGGCTCAATTTATTTAACAGCATCAAAGAATCTAATTAAAACAGAAAAAAGGTAGAAAAAAAGAATAGTTTCTTAGGATGGTCAGTTTCTCTGCATTACTCAGTCAGTATTTCTCATGAGAAGATCCCAACATTTTTATTCTTAATTATCACAAGAGACTAGCAAGTTGCTTTGACCTGGTGCCTCAAAAGTCGCTTTCAGGAAATCAAATGAAGTTAAGGGCACAAATTCCACAGGCACCAGAGAGAAGCATGTATGCACTCCACTCTCTACAGTATGTTACGGACAGGAAAGACCTCTGGACCCAATATCGGAGATGTCTAGGTTAGGTGTGTTTCAGAGCCCCTACAGACAGGAGCCAGACATCCAAACACAGCAATGGATGGAGGAAAGGTCCTCCAGAAGGTTATTCACACACCCTAACTGAATGTCTAAAGTTAGATGTGAAGATCCTCCTTTGCAGCATATATTTATAAACATATAGAGTTGCAACTGTTCCTGAAATTCAGGTGAGATACTACAGCAAGAGGTTGTAAGGAATCACAATTTACCAGCATCTCATCTACAGAAAAAGGAAACCAGAACAATGCTGGCAGATTACACATTAATCTTACTAAGCCTAGTGAGGAATAATTTATACTATCCTCTAGAGTTATGTTTAAAATATTCATCTGCAGCCAGAAAAAAATATTTGCTACTTAAAACTGAGGGGAGGCGACAGAAAACAGTGTTGCCTTTAAAAAGAGGTATACTTGGATCCCAAAATA
>JAWWLV010000121.1:19909151-19984399 GCA_035041135.1 Platyrinchus mystaceus | reverse complement strand
AGCCTAGTGAGGAATAATTTATACTATCCTCTAGAGTTATGTTTAAAATATTCATCTGCAGCCAGAAAAAAATATTTTACACATCTTTGCTACTTAAAACTGAGGGGAGGCGACAGAAAACAGTGTTGCCTTTAAAAAGAGGTATACTTGGATCCCAAAATACAGTGCCATTTTTCATGCTCTGATTTATAGTGAAAACATTCACATACCCTTAGCAATAACTTTCAATCCCCAACAACAGTTGTGTGATTAAACATAAATTTCTATTTATTTTTTTTTAATAAACAAGAACATTTGCACTTGCTAGCAGATGACTTAGTAACGCAGAGCTCTGCCACTTACAAGTAAATGCACAGTTCCCCATTCTTTGGCCATTAAGTATCTTCTCTGTATGTCTGTGGCTCCCTGTATGTACGACTCTGTGAGCTCCATGCTGGTTATCAAATTGCAGGCAAAAAAATAACTGGTAGTGGTCTGGAAAGATGATGATTTTAAATAGATATGGAGAAATTAACTTTCCACTCAAGATTTCAACTTGTTGACTTAAATTAATCAACACATATCATTTCGAATCTTTATGTTTTTGTGTGCTAGAAAAGTTAGCACTGAGCTGCAGAATTAGGTCACTTGCATTAGATCTTCTAATTAACCAGTTCTTCCTTTAAAAGAGCACTTGCTCGCCTTTCAAGAGTACTCCAGCATTTTGTCAATAGAGTTCAGAACAGGGCTAATGATTACCATTAAAGAAAGCCCAGAGTGATTTTAAGAACTTATCTTTCTGTATTTTGTTCTTTTTATCCAACTGTGGGATCCTGGAGTGAATTCACTTCAGACAACTGCTTTAGTTTAGAAAAAAATAAATAATAAAAGAAAGAGGTCAGGGAGGGAGCAGCAGGAAAATTTTCTGTAAGTGGAAAAGACAAGCTACTTCAACACAAAATACTCCCCTCCTATTTACAGGCTGATGAGAGAAAAACAACACATCTTTCAACACACTATTAATATATATATATATGTATATTTTTATGGTGGATTAGTCTTTGGGGGGTGTCGGGGGGAACTATAAGAACATTAATACACAGACAAAAATATTTTCCTTATATAATTCTCTTGCTTTGATTCCTGACCTTTGTAGTTTATTCCACTGTAAAGAAATGCTTCCTAAATTCTTTGACTGCGGGATCCTTGCTATAACTACACTTGTGCTTTCCTGTGCTTGTGTACATCATTAGCTCAAATGGCCTTCACTGCTCTGCCTGACCTGCTCCTTACTGAGTGTCTGCAGCCGAACCATTGTCTCCTCTGCCAATCCACCCTGTTACTTATCTTAAACTCTTGGGGACAATTTCTCACTGAAATTCACCTTTCTAGTTTCTTTAACCCTTCTGACAAGTTCTCAAACCCAATCCTGGCCTATTTCAAAGACACTGTATGTGGCTGTATGTTCTCTAAATGTCACTGTGTTGCATGACATGCTATTCTTATTTGCAATGTCCCTTTTTTCTTTGCTGCTGTAGCATTTTTTATTTAAATACCTAGGTGAGAAAAAGACTAGCCCCTACTACTTCTAAAATAAAAACCTGCATTGCTTAGCCATGCACACCACCACAAGAAGAGTGGGGGCTTTAATACTGATTGATATATTGCCCTTCCTCCACAACATTCAGCAGGACACATGCCTGGCAGCCAACAGTGAGGACCCCTGCCTGTCCTTAGGTTTTTCCCTTCCAGTGTCCTGTCCCGACCCCGAGGATGACAGGGCTCTGTGCCATGCTCTGCTTCCTTGTGTGTTTCTCCTATCACTACAGTACAGTGGTAAAGTTTTCAAACCTGTCTGCTTTTCACACACTTTTACGGTGTGAAAGGGGGCCTTCAGGTCAAATACAGGACCAACACGTCCAAAAATATATTGCTTCAGCTTACTGCTCCATTTAGTGTGCTCAGTTTATGTTCCAGTAGTTGAATTCTCCAGTTAACTACTTTGTTTGCTTTTTTAATAAATCTTTTTGAATTCTGTTATCTCCTCATAGCGCTATCTTAGTTACTGAGAGTTTTTCCTTTACACTTGTATAAGGCTACTCCTCCTCCCTGCTGCCTTCCTCTTTGATCTCCTCTCAGAAGTCAGAAATTATTGACTGCACATGCTGTGTTGATTTTCCTGCTTGCCATTTGAATGAATTATCATTATTACGCAATTCCTCTAGAAACAGTCAAGTTAGAGGGTGAAGCTTCTCTGGATAGCTAAAGAGGTCAACAACCCCTTTTTGTTTTTATCTACTATGCACCCTTGAATCAAATTTTGCACAGGGTGGAAAGGTAAATTCCACAAAACTCTAAGGCTGATGATCTAAAATACAATAAGATTGTGGGCAAAAGCCTACTGAAAATCAATAGGAAACTCCTGCTGTTTTTAACCCTCACCCTTTTCCGTACTTGGTGAGTAATTCCTCTACGACTTCACATTAAGGTTATGTTAACAAAGGAAATATTGCTCGATCTACTATAAATTAGTAATGGGCCAAAGTAGGCAGCTGGGCTACTTCCACCGATTTCAAGGATTCCTTTAAGAGTACCCACAGAGGCCCTTTGATTTCATATGACTGAGAACCAAATTTAAAGGAAATTATGTTATCAATATTTTAGTGGATATACTCCTTTTTAATGGGATTTGTAAGATACAGTTTTGGCCCTAGATTAAAAATAAAACATGTCAGTTTGTTATTCCCACTGCCTTTTTGGCCAGTGTAATTTAAAAATAAAAATCACAATAAAATGTATCTTGAATAATTAATGAATCTTATTTTACATCATTTAGGCCCTTTTTTTTCCCTGTCCCCATATGGACATGGCTGTTTCTTTCAACAAACAGCAACTCTCGACTACTTTCATCCTGGATTCCTGTGGATGACTGGATTGTGGCTACTGGGACAGTGCTCTGAGAGGGTTTACAAACAAGGATGCCCAAGCTTAGTAAAAAAAGCATTCAGCATCCAGAGGAAATCCTCTGCCAGAATTTATGAGATTCCTTCAACATATACTTTTAACCCCGTTTTACTTCAACAGTTTGAGAGCAGCAGTGTATGAGAGCAGTGGCAGCACAGCTTCTAATGTCTATGTTTTCATCCCACTTTTAATTTAAAAGCAAAGAGCCATGCTACCCTTTAAGATACAATTAAAACAGCAAATATGATTTGATTTATTAAAAGCTACTAATAAGCAAAGCTAGCCAGCTGGGTTCAATCTACAATGGGGAGAATGATGGATGAATTGATGGATTCATAGTTCACCTGACAACTAATCTGCACAGCAGCTACGGTGCTGGGTCTGTGGGAAGGGGTGCAATTGGGCACAAATCATCATCATCATCGTCAATTGTATGTCTATGGCAGTTTTCAGTCCTCCATCTCACAGATCTTTGCAGATGCTTAATTAAGCCTCATGATATCCCCTTAAGGGAAGTCAATATTAGTTTACCTATAGGTAAACTGAGATACAGCAATGTGCAACTTGCTCAAGGTCATAGAGTGGGCCAGTAGCAAAGCCATGAATAAAACTCTCTAAATTTGACCCCAGCAGCCTGATTTAATTACAAAATGATGTTCGCCTTGTGTTACCAGTTCCACACTGGAAATAGCAGTGGCAGATGCTTTTGGGAAGGAAGCAAAACGTGGCAA
Organism: Platyrinchus mystaceus; assembly: GCA_035041135.1. Lineage (NCBI taxonomy): Eukaryota > Metazoa > Chordata > Aves > Passeriformes > Tyrannidae > Platyrinchus > Platyrinchus mystaceus. Next base: position 19,980,725 of record JAWWLV010000121.1, on the reverse strand, counting down.
AAGCGAGAGGTAACAAAGTAATAAAAAATCCCCAACAATATAGAACCTATTCTCAAAAAATCAATTGGAAAATCGCACTCTAAATGTGGAAACAGGTCTACTGGGCATCTTTTGTTGAATAAATAAAATAGTTTCCTTTACTGAGGGGAGAATTCCATCATTTTACTTGCTCCCTAAACTACCACTCTCAACAACTAATTAATGTTAGTGGCTAGATAAGTAAACTAAACCATTGTGGTAGCATTTCTCAGATGTTTTGCATGTATGCAGACAGTGAAAAAAAACAGATGGAGAATACTATAATGAATTGAAATGTTCTATTTAAAAACTGTTTGTCAGCTGTAGTTAAGTTGACACTGTCATCATGGCAACAAATCACAACACTTCGCATGTTGTGCCTCCATGCTCAAGTCTGCTTCTCAGAGCTGAGCTGTTGGAAATTGGAAGTTCTTGAGCAGCCCAGTGAGTGGAACAACAAACAACCAATCGCTGCCTCAGTTTTCTACTGCACTCAGACTGGAAGGAGAAAGGTCAACAGAGCACTTAGTTTTATAACAAACCGATGGTTACCTCCACTATGTTGCACCAGATTAAAAAAATAAATAAACCAATCTACATAAGCAAAACCCCTCAAAACCATACAAAGCGACATCGTGGTTCAGGGTCCTGATAATGGGCTAATGTTTTTCAGCTCAAGGTCACTGGCTGAAGTCAGGTTTTTTCTTGATGAAACTCAAAGTCATTATAACCTCCTGTTCAACTCCTAGTCTACACAAAATGCACTTTTGGTCACTCTGCAGTCCCTAGTGGACTTGAGTCCATGATATTTAAAAAGCAAACATAATTTTAGCTGGCACTGCTTGGTATCTTTGTTAATATTCTCAGTGGAGAAGTGAGTGGGCACTGACATGGTGCTGCCTGAGCACCCCAGTACAGATCACCTGGTTTGAGGGGTGCCTGGCTGGGCTCTGATTCTGGCACAGCCCACTCCTATTACAGTACAGGGGCTGCAGCCCTTAGTGCTTCCACTTTGATACTCCTCACTAATTTGGTTTGAGTTTTGGGGATTTTGTTGTCTATACATAAAAGGAAAAACCAGACATTTTCATACTCATAATTCATTGCCCAAATCCAAAGCCAGTGAATCTGTAGGGGAGGAAAGAGCAAGTCATTTTACAAGATGACAAAGAATCAGACCTTTGAATCCTTCGTCTGTTTAAACTTCAACACCAGTTGAAGCCCAAGTGGGGATCTCAGCATCACCCATTTGTAATTATGATTACACTACTATTCATTGTAGGCAGTAATAACATTTGCCAGGACTAAGATTTCTGTCATCTTCTCACAGGGCTTTTGAAACTAAGTCATGCTGCTAAAATAGCCTGCAATTCCTAACTACTCCAGATTAATTTAAATGGATTTGCATTTACATTTCCTTCACTTGTATTAGTTATGGCTATGCACAGTCAAAAGCAGTAATTAATAAAGAGAAAAAATGCAAAAGCCTGATTTTTCTTTACATCACCGGTAACTGGTTTGAATCTAATAGAACTAATACTTGCGTAAAAGAGTGGAAAATGATAGGCAAATACATCTCAAACACTCTACTTGCTCTTAATTATTCCACTTTTTTAGGAGAGGTGAGAAAAATGTCTGCAGAACTGCCTACTCAATAGAGCATGAATAATGAAAATATCTCTACACAGCTTGCAACCTCCTATAACGATGGTTGTAGAGAAAGAATACATTATTAAACATTGTGGCAAATGCATAGGACAATTATATCTCAGTTTCTTATTTTGCTAGATTTATGTATTTAGTCAGTTGTGATCATAATTATTTGCAATACTTGTGGGTGCAGAATTGTTCTTTCTATTGTCTCAGTTTTTACACACGGAAGGATAGAGATTGTCACGAGGGAAAAATCAGACACTGGTTTTAGCAGCAAGGACTTGATTTATTATTGCTTCAAACAAGTTTCATGCATTAAAGATCCCTGTACAAAACATGACATGTTCTTTCTTTAAAAACAGCCACACACTTTAGGACAAGTGACATGATCCAAATGGTCTCAACTGACGTTGATGGCTATTCTAATGCAGCACAGAATGTCTCCCTGACTCAAGGCGTTTAACATTTTTTCAAACAGAGAGGAGAAGAAAAAAGGGGAAAAATACTTAGTTAAAATCTCTGCTCTTCAAAAATTTTGTTTTCATCTCACTTTCTGTACTGACTGCTATCCCTTAGGCTAAAGAAAGTATTTCTACATAGAGACGTACACACACACAACCCTTTTATTCAGATGTGAATTTCAGCACTTGATAATCATCTGTTGAGGGTCATATCTGAAATCCACTGATCTGAAGGGAAAACATTCCCTCATCTTCACTTGCCTTTAGATCAGGTGCATACAGGTGTTAATTACTGGAAATAAATTACCAAGTAATGTCACTGAAGCAAAACCAGCAGCTGACATTTTTACCAGGAGAAAAAATGGGGCAAAGAAAGACTAAGACTGATAGAACTGAAGGGACACAATTGTATCACACAGGGTACTGATAACATAGTATCTTCATCTGCTGTAACACAATTCATCTTCAGAAAATCCTAGTAGTTCATATAGAATAGATAAGCACAATTTTAGATTTTAACATAGCTGAAAAATTTTACAGCCAAGTACCTCCAAATGGCAATTAGTATGCAAAGTTAAAAAAAAAAAATCTAGTTTATTATTTTACTCCCTTACAAATATATGGAACACATGAGCCATTTTTGGTTTGTTTCTCATTTGTTGGGGGTTTTTTTGTGGGGGAAGGGGAGGGTAGTGGTGCTGTAGGTTTTTCTCCTCTGTATGGAAGACTCTGTTTGTTACGAGACAAGTTATTTTCCCACTATTACCTGAAAGATTTTGTGAAGTTTCTTTTGGATTCCACCAAAACAATGTGACGGGTGACTATAAAACCAGATGAAGTCTTATCCGAAATATTCCTTTTTCAGGGGACAAAACATCATCCACATCATCGATTCAGTTCACACATCAGAAAAACATGAAGACAGCAGGAATTATGTTATTCTGGATTTATAGGTACGTAAATGGAAAGAACAACCCTCCATCCCTGAGGTTCCACAGTGTTAGAGACAGCTTAAATGCTCTTTCTTCCTTCATCATTTACAAGCCTAAATTCTCTCCTGCTTTCTTCCTACAGTCCCGGTCTTGTTAAGGCTCTCTCAAGGCTCTGATTTCCTCTTTCCTACCCACACATCAAATCCTTCGGAACATGAAAGGTTCCATGAATGCACTTCAGATACAACTGCTCCTTTAAGTCCACCATCTCCACTTCTTAATGTCCAGAAAACCACCTCAAAAAACAGCAGGCCCAAATGTCAGTCATCACCTAAAAACTGCCATCAGTTGAACTATGCTGAATTATGTACACCAAAGCAAGATTACCCATTGACCAAAGCAGTCATTTTCAGCACTAATCTTAGCTCTTCAGTGCCCAAGTGGCCACTGTGCCAGAGAGACCATCAGCCTCTGCACAGGCACCTGCCCAGCAAGGGCTGCAAGGAAACAGTGGGCTCTGAAACATACCCACTCCCCAGGGAAGAAAGTCCAGTGAATTGAGAAATCATGTCACCAACCCCCTCACCATATGTAATGGCAAGTCACAACATATCAGACAATTTTAAATCACAGGTGATTTTTACCTTGATTTTATTCTATCCCTGCACAGACAGCCTTTGTAAAGGAGGATATCCTAAAAATGGACTAATCACAACACAAAGTGAAAGCAACTAAACAGCACTTTCAGTATTATCCCAGTATCTCTTTTATTCACTAAAAAAAACTCCAAAAAGTCAAACTGCAATTTCCCACCTTTAAGTGATCAAATCTGCTTGACAAGACACTGTGATTAAGCTCAGCAGAAGAGCTGCTACATACTGAGTGCTGCTTTGCATGCTTTCAGTGTTACCCTTGATCTCCATGTATCAATTGCACACGATTACCTAAATCTTCCATTTTGCATTATGGTCTGTGCCTAGTTCTCCTTGGGTTCATCGCTATCTTAAGATCATGTTGGAAAGACTATTTTTCCAAGACTAAGCTAACTTATTTTCTTACAGCACTCCTCTGAAAGGATTCTTAAAGATTTCACGGAATGTTTTAGTGTCAATGAGTGAGTTAGCTGATTCACAGCATTTACCTGTGGTTTTAGAAAAAAGAATGAAGACACTGTAGGTACAGAAGAGCAGTACCTTTGACAGTAAGCTTACCCTGTACATAACTCCATCAGATTTTCTAGAGTTCACCTCATTTTCACACAACAGAACACTGAGATTACAGGTAGAGGTGTGAAGAAAGCTGAGACCATAGTCAAAATGTACTGCCAATATGAAAGAACTTCAGCATTTCCCACATATAGCCAGTGATGTCTTCCCAAGTGAAAAATGTGGGCATTCAATTCCCCTCTTAAGTCACAACAGGTGGGTTTCCACTAACTAGATGAGTGTGATGCCACCGAAGTTGCTCATCTACTATCTCTTTAAAGCTGACAGAGAGAGGCAGGTTGAATTTCTCTCTTCTAAAGAAGCCATCTGAAACAAAGAAGATGAATCGTACCCTAGAAGGCCCTGTTTCTTCCCACCAGCTATAAAGAGAGTTGAGGATGTGGAGCTCGGATATAGAAGTTTACACTAGAGATGTCTAAAGTTAGATGAAATGAATCGCATCGTAGGAGTTTTTCCAAGGACTTGAAAGAGGAGAGGATTTCATCAAAGAGCTATTTCAAGATAACTGTCATAGTCAAAAAAAGAAATAATTCACTTAGCTATGGCTAGCTTTACGTTAGGCTCGTTTCTCTTTAGGAAAATGGGTTTAAACACCACATTCAGAGTTATTTCACTCTATCTCTTTGCAACAACACAGTAAGTGGGTCAGAACAGAAGATGAATATGAGGATTTTTCCCCTTTGTTCTTGATTTTACAAGTGAGTGACTCTAGGGTCCTATTCACAGACCTATAATCTGCCTGTCTCTCCAGTGGTCCCTTCATAAAAGCAAAGGGACCTCACTGCGACTCAACAATTATACATATCTAAAATTATAATAATCCTTGCATCAAGGAATCTGGAATATCACATATTAATATTTCTCTTCTCACATTTTCCTTCTGCAGCTCTCTGACATACTTCTAACAAGGTTCTAGTGGGACAAACCACCTTTTTGCTTTTCCTACTATTTCAAAGGAGGGCAAAGAAAAATGTGATTCTCCAATTTGTATTTGTTGTTGAGCCTCATTAAGCTTTAAGAAAACCTTTTTATTAACCATAGTATGTCCACTTTGTTTGGTGAACCTCACTATGAACGTAGAAGGTCTTGCACACAACTGTCTGTGTGCTACTGGTAATTATAGATAAAACTACAGAGACTGAAGACTAAAGGCACAGAGTAAGACAAAGTGCTTCTATAAAAATGCAAAGGGTGGGTTTTTTCTTGTAATAAGTGGCATAAACATAGCTGAAGATATTCATATAGGTGTGGTTAGGCTCTAACTGCTGGATTATACTGACATTTATTAATACAATTTAAAGACTTCAGTCAATAGGCTCAAACCCTCTTGGCTTTACACAGGGCGTATAAGAGATTGACATACGAGCACAATGAATACTCTCAACTTTTCCATTTCCTTTTTTGACATTTCTCTTTGACCACTGTCAGGCTAACATTTGCATCTTGAGAGAAAGAAATAAAAAAAAAAAAAAAATTCATACATGCCAAAGAATCCTCCACTTATTTATCTCTTGTTATTCTCTTACTGCTATTCTGTTCCTGTCGTTGGAAGGCAGCGGCCAAAGAGGCCAAGCAGGTGCATTTCTGTGCGCAGCTGAAATGACGCTCTGTGCTGCCAACAAGTTGTGATCAACACTGCAGTCAATACAGTTTAAACTAGAAGACAAGAGCCTGGACAGACAAACTGACAGATGTGCTCTTTCAAACTTTCTTGCCTACTCTGATCCTCTTCTACCCCTGTTCTCATTTCTCTGGCAGGTAATTATTGACACACTTAATGTCAGGTAGGTATTTATGAAGGGAGAAGATCTATTTATCTGACGCACAGGTAAGAAAAGAGACATTAGTCCAGACCTGAGAACAGAAAGGCAGAAGACTTAAAAATAATAAGAGAAATAGCCAAGACAAGGAAAGAGCTTATGTGTTTAAAGCAGTAAGAATTCATTATGCCAAAGTTACAGGTATACTTCTATAGCTCAACATTTTCTGACAGTGTAGAAGAAACATACATCAACATATAACCAGACAAAACAGATATAGGGGTTTCTTTCTGTATTGTCAGAGTGATGAAGAATAACTGGAGAAACCAGAAAAATCTGACACATCAATTTGATGTAATAAAAATAAATTAATATACAGTAATGGTATGTGAAAAAATGGCCCAAAGCACAATTCAAGGACCACTTCTTGGTTGACTAGTTGTTTTTTTTCCTGTATATGGCAAGTAATTTTTAATGACACCCTTTATTAAAGTGCTAGTTTGAGGAATCAACAGAGATTCACTGGGTCAAATTTCACTTGGGTTTGCAAAAATCCAAACTACCCTACTAATATTTAAAAATAAAACCAACCAAACGACAACAACAACAAAATCTAAAAAACCCCAAACCAAAACAAAACAGAAAAAGCCTGCAATTTTAATCAAGAGCCAGGTCCACTCCTCTATTCTCAACCTGAGGATTGAAAATCAATAACAGTGATATATATTCAGCATTTATGTCAGCATCCAACAGAATTCAAAAGTTTTCCATGTTTTCGGCAGGAACAAACCTGTTTTAGATGCATCAGCAGGCTGGGACACTTCACCTAATGTCCAATACCGTAGGTGTGAATACTCATGAAATAGAACATCTGTTTATTCACGAGGCAAAAATTATGTAATTGTGCCACTGACCTTGGTAGATTCACCTCCCTTTAGGTTTCCAGTGAACTCAGATAAGTTGTTCTTTGGCCAAGAATGTTGCATCAGCCTTAGCATAAAGTTTTTCTGGTACCTTAGAAACTCTGAAGTCATGGCAGAACAGCATTTAGGTAATTTTTTTTTTTAAATGCAATTTAAGGAAAGTATAATTGAATCTCTGCCTCTTGCTTGCAGGCTGTTTACTGGTGAAAATCACAGCAACTGACACAGATACAAACCAATACCACGAGATGACTAAGTTTTACAATAGCCAAGCTCATTTAGGAAAGTAAGTTGGAGCACTCTGAGGTCCTCAGGAATGAATCTCCTATTCCACATATTTATGACACCTTCAAAACATTCAATGCTGAGGGGGGGGTGGGAAGATAAAAATATTGAAGTGTTCTGTGCAGAAATTAGCCTTTCATTCCTTTTGGCCAGCTACAAATTGTCAGTGTTCAAACCCCAGACAATATACCAATCCCCAATGCCTAGATGACATTCATCAAATAATTTCCTAATGAAATGTATTAGAAACCACTTAGAAAAAAACATATCTGTCTAATTTCCCAGAACAGACCAGAGGCTTAATTTTGTTCAGAGCTACACTGGAGTAATTCTAGAATAACTTAATTAATGACATTGAATTACTCAAATTCTCATAGCAGCATATCTGGAAGGTGAATTTGGTTGTGGGGACAATGGATTACAAGGACTCAAGGTCCAAGCTTCAAGCCTCAGATATCCATCTGACTTAGAACTGCTGCCTTGCTTCCTGAGCTCTGCTGGGGTTTGCACAGAGACCACCAAACCAGATCTTTTTTTCTGTAATTTGTTGGGTTTGTGGGTATCATGTACAAATATCCATCTGCAAATACAGAGTAGCTCTGAAGTTGCTGCAAAGTACAGCAGTGCTGGGATGGAGAAGTCAGCCCAAAGAGTCCCAAAAGGCTTCTTGGCAGCTGCTTTCCCTGCAAAAGGAACAGGGCACAGCTTGCAGTCCAAGCCACGTGTTAAATGAGTTCCCAAAGCACTGTCATTGTTATTAGCCAGGGGTAGATGGAAGGTTTCTAAGGGGACAAACTTTAAACGCACTGCTGAATTATAAGACCAACCACCAATAAAGTAACGTCTGCAAAAAACCACAGAGAGAGAAAGTTTCAAGAAAAATCTCTCTCCTTCCTTGTACAGAGAAAACAAAACTTCCATACATCATCACCAGATCAGCAGTGATCAGACACATTTGCTTTTTAATGGACATTTTCCTTTTAGGAAAGATGTTTATAGATCAGTTAAAACAAAATCATGAAGGACGTCTATCAGCTGGGAAGGATAAATACATGCAGTATAGTTTCTGCTAATCTGTCTAGAAAGGGAGTGGAAAATAACAGATATATTTAAATTTGTAGAGGCTTAGACATAATCATTTTTTGTAACACGATACAGTCTTTTGTCTTTGGAGCACAATGGAAAAAAAATGCAAGTCCCGTGTTAAAGGCAGGTTCCACAATAGGGAACTGACTTTGAATCTAGTCTGTCCTACATTTCATATGCACATTTGGGTCATAAAAATCTCATTTATATATTCTGTTCCTCTATTCTTGGCCATAATATACAAAAACCATTTGTAAGACCTATGCCAGGATACACACTATGGGTCTCAAGAGACCCTTTATTGTTCATGTATTGTCCTATAGATTTTGAAGTTAAAGTCTTTGTTCTATTCAGAAGGTCTCTTGACTAAACACATTTCTAAGTCTATTCTACTTCTATTTTCAGGGAACCCCAAACCTGCTATACCTTGTTTTTTCCCCCCACCTAAAAGCTGATCAACTAGATCTTTATCTTTGGAGAAGAGCAGAGGGCAAAACAATGTGCAAGAGCAAACTAGGAAGCATAAAAAAGGCTAATAATTTTCCATTAAGAGAGCTGATGACAGCTCCTTAGAACGAGGGCCAGCATAGTCTGTAATAGTCATGAACTGAATTTACTTTGTAGTGCTAAAATGGCCAAATTCTGCAACAAATTTTTTCCACATTTGGACCGTAATAAAATGCTAAATTATTGCATAGACATAAGATGGGAAACCAATCTTATATCATAAAATGTATCCGGTCATTAATATTTAACTTGTATTAGAGGAAATATCAGCAAAATAATAAAACCATGCCCTAGGCTTCATCTTCTTTTCAGAAGAAGAAGTTGCATTACTGCAACTACAGCACAGGTTTAGACACAATATCCTGAGGGGACTTAAGGTCTTCTTCCTTATGTAGATTACAGTCTAATACAGAGATCACCTTGTGGGTGATTTGCTTCTCTTTTAAAGCCACAGACTCCATTTCTCTTTGCTTTCACAATCATTAGGCTGGAGCAGCTACAGCAAGCACTCATGTGGAAGCACTTTATTAGGAAAGCATGTAGGGTACTGTTATCTACCGTTTCATGCAGACTAACAGTTGGAAACGAGACATTCCAGCAGCATGATATCTACCAGCTAACCACAGCCCACCTTGCAAAACTTCTCAGATCATACGATGAAAATCCCTGGACAAGTCAGTGGTCCAAGTTGTTTCCGCACCTCCTAGCTTTCTTGTCTCTCACACACACGTAAAAGTGAAGCTCTCATTAGAAACTCCTCTTGTCTCTCTGTATTAATGACTTCTTTTCCATGTAAGACTAACAGTTTCCTTTGTACATGCAGATTAAACGTCCACAAAAAACCAAACCAAAACACAAACAAAAGTACATTGGGGTTGCAATAAAGGTATATATGCAAGCTAATAAAAGCAGTCAGAAGTGGAAAAGTAAGGGACACAATGAAACACTTTCTGACACAGGTGCTTGCCCAGCCAGGAACCCATTAGCACCTTGTCACAAAAGCCCCTAAGCACACAAAAATATAAATTTGAAAGTCATAAAAACCAATGGACATACACAATTAAGTGACCAATGAAAACCTGTCATCTTCTCTCCCTCTTTGGAATACAGCCAGAAACAACTGGTGGGAAGGAAAAGATAATTTGGAAATACCTCAGCCTGAACTTTTAATGTTTACTGGCAGGGAGGAAAAGTAAAAAAAAAAAAAAAAAAAAACCACACAGAAAAAGACAGTATGTAGCAAAGGGTGGGAGAAAGGAGAGTGGTTTGTGGCAATATCTCCATTAATTTTATGAGACTTACAAATTGGAAGCCTGGTAGTGACTGCTGATTTAATAAGAACTAGGGGCAAATACAGTAAGCATCTCCTGACATTTTCATACAGAGCAAGTTACAAAGCATCTGCCCAAGAACCAAAATCTCTACCCTCTACCCCTCACCATCTCCCACATCAGTTGTCCCGGCTTTCCCCAGCTAACTTCACCTTCTGTGGCTACAGCTACTGTTGTCCAAGTATGTATTCTGTACCTTGGTTTTCCTATTCCTCCAGTCACTCCTCAACAAATCCCGAATCTCCTACCTTCAAATCCAAAGCTTCACCACAGCATGAAAACTACTTAGTTCTTGGCTATCAAACTTGACACGTAGTGAGCTTAAAGCTTTAGTCTAACTAAAAATCTGCTCTGCTGGGCTTCTGGAGTCAAACTTCTCTGTTCATAGCTCATAATCTTTGTATTCAATATTCATTCAGAATCTGTTTTAAACTTGTTTATCCTTTCTAGGATTCTACCAGAAGTCCACCCATGTGTAACTTCATACCATAAGCCGTTAATTACGAAAAAGAAAGAACCCCACATGAGAAATCAACACACCCACTCTTACCAGCACACCTCTCCCCACCCTGTTTGTCTCAATTATACATACTTCGGTGGGAAACTGTTAATTATCACCAATTATGGAGCAACTCTGCCCTCACTGTACAACCCCACCATATTAGAGATTGCATAAGCACTGTAAAATAAGATGGTCCTTGACATAAAGAGGTTTCGGCAAACTGGCTTTGGAGAGGACTCTCCAAGTATTTGCTTGGAGAAGACTCTTCAAGACACCTCTCTAGAATCCCTTTGCTGTTCACACCATCCAACAAATGGGAAAAACCTCAGGAGAAAACAGGCATCTAAAAGTAAATGTCAAACATACTTAGAAGAACCTTTTGACACCGATTTTAAAATAAAAGGTTGGACCATCTCAGTGATTTTCACGTGATCCACAGTCTCTCTTCCCCTACACCATTCATTGCACAGTCACTGCAAAGCACAAAAAGGGCTTGGAAACCAGACCTGACAGGCACTTGGAAATACCCCTGTTTTCAGGGCTTAAGAGAATTAAGGGCCTGACTCTTCCACTGGCACAAATCAGAAATAAATACAAAGAGTCACCTGATGTTAAGCTGCTGTAGGACACGTACGCAGCCGGGATGTTGTGCTTGCTTCAGTAGAATAACTTCAGTGACACGTGCGGATTGACATGCAAATAAACCTCTTGAAATTGCACCAGGAAAGGTGGAGAGAGAAAGACAATCTTGATTAAAATTTTTTGAAGGACACTACTCTGAGGTGCTTAGTTATGATCAGCTCAACATAAATTATCATATAACCCATTTCAAATGAGAATGCAATATGAGCTAAATTTTACACTGATTTATAGCTTATGAAAGCTTCACTGAAAACCCTGCTTGTTTCACAAGTCCAGATCAGTGAAGAATTTAAGTTTGTTTTCTTTCATTAAACAGCTACGATTGCACATTACGGGTGGAAGGTCATAGAAATAGAAGAAAAGGACTTAAAAAAAAAAATATGATCCCATGTAAGGAAAAGATTAATCCCCTGTGCAAAGTCCTCAACCTGTGTTCAGTTTACCCTGAATCGACTGCAATGATGCCATCATTTCAAAGATGATGATGTAGATTTTGACAAAAAATATGAAAATACAAGTTATGTCTGAAGTGTCTGCCTTATATTTGCAGATTCTTGACTCCTCTTTTCAGATTAAAACCCTCTACCTGCATCAAGTCACCATTTAGTTTGGCAATCTGCAAAGAGCAGGTGGTGGCCTACCTTAGACAGCAATGAAAAATGCTTTTTCTCTTCCCTTTCTAACCTGCTTCAGAAACGCTGTGAAATCTCCTGCTCAAACCCACACAGACTCTAGCAGAGTCCACGTTCTGGTCACAGTTGCAGTGTACACCCAGAGAAACAGCAGAAAGTTTGATTTATTTGACTAGTGTAAATGAGAACAGAGTCAAAGCTCACAGCTGAGGCTGTATGACAAGACCAGCAACTTGCAAAATTGATTATTACAAGACTGTCCCATATAAAACAACAGTCACACATGGGGATTCAGATATTTTAACAGATTTGGTGTTTGTCTGTAGATTTGGGGGATTTTTTAATTATTATTACATGTCATTAATCTGCTCAGACATTATCTCCCTTTAATTTTCCTTGTTGCTTTTAATAGTGTATTTCAGGATATCAGCAAAGTATCTCTCTTCTTTCGTATTAGCTCCACTCATGCAATCCTTACAGCTCAAAGACTTGTGTGATTAATAGGTCTGCCAGCAATTCCTATTTAAAAACTGTTCCTATTTTATCTCTTTTTACCCTGTCCCTGATTTTCCTCTACTTGCTGTACAGAATACCCACTGCCAGTGTCTTCATGCACCCAAAACTTTGCAGCTTTATTTCTCACTGTTCCTTTTCCACTTGAAGATGGTCCTGTCGATTTTGTTTGACTGGATAATAACCAAGCAATTTAAAAGCACAATTCTACAAGTAGCTGAGTGCCCACTATTGATGTAAGCAGAAAACAGTAATTTAGCACCTTTGAACGAGCTCAGCACCTTGCAGGATGGTATCAGTGTGTTTCAGCTTACTAAGCTATGTTTTGCCCGTGCCCCTGTTCCTCACTTAGAAGTCAGCATTACCTTCTAGTCTTGGATTTCAAGAAAACAGAGAAAGGTATTTAAACAAGATCACACAAGATGTGTCACTGAGCAGGCAACGCAGGTTCCTTCTTGCAAGCCTCCCAAGCGATCACTGGAAGTTATATTCTCAAAATTATTCTGTTATCCTCTTGACAATTTAATTTTTTTTTTTTTTTAATATAAGTAGTGCTTCTAGACTGTTTAGGTAGCCATGTCTTCTCAATATCTCATTCAGGTGTAGCATGGAAAAGTCTAACAAACCTGGGCTGGCAGCCAAGCTTGCCAGTGACTGACGCTCGCTTAACTGAGCAAAGATTTGCTCTGCTCCAAGCAGGAACCTGACTACAGAAGGACCAGCAGTGACAGCGAGGGTGCAGGCTTGCATCCTAACAGTGCTGTTTCCAGCTTGTGCTCAGGCAAGTGGAACCAGCACTTAAGCTGAATGTTAAAAGGCTCCAATCTTCTGCTTCTTTCCTATTCACCTCCTGTACAAGCCCAGGACTTTTTAGTAAGAGCGGCACATTAGGGTGGTTACGTTGCTAATCCGGACATAATTTTAAGCTCAATGAAAGGTGATTTAAATGTTGAAGGAGGAGGAAAGTAAAGGGAGACACAGAAGAGAGGATGTGGAGGGGAATGAATTGCTTAGAATACATTTTAAAAAATGTATTCTTGCCGGTAAATGATAGAAATAAATCAGTAGTATGAAGTCACTGGTAGCTGGATCTAAAACAGAGTTTATTACCATTTGACAAGGGGCCAACATAAAGCATAAGCAAAACTAATAAAAATATAGCTTCCATGAGCAAATAGAATGTTCAGCTGTTAGAACAAAGTCTTTGATTTAAATGAAATTACACTTCTTCAAACACAGACTACACTGAATTTATCAAAATCTCTGCCCCAAAGGTTTTACTGTCTAACCAGTCAGTGACCGGTTGGTGGGGGGTGTGGGGGTGTTAACAGAAACAAAAATGTGTAAATGAATTCTGTACCCACACTTACCTAAATCTCCTTGCCTCACTTCAAAAGAAATACCTCTTTTTCCATGGAGAGCAACTGAGAAAATATGGCTTTCATGTAAACAATGACGTTATTATTAAGAATTGCCCTCCAATATCTCTCAGTCTTTTTCGTTTGTTTGGTTGGGGTTTTTAAATATACATTTTTTTATTTTTTTAAGTGACAAAAGATTTTGTTGAATGGAGGTAGCTAAAAGAGGTAAAATGCTCTGATGGTCCTTCAGTTTGAACTCAGGTGGACTACAGAGCTGTAGAAGAGAAGGCCAGAGTTGGTCTCATGCGTATGATTTCATCATTTTGGAATCAGTTTCTGACGCTTTTCAGTCTTTGAAAAGTTGCTAACTGTGATTCTATTTATCAAACATACTAGCAGTGTACTGGTCATCAAACACACTTTTACATATCCAGTGGCCTGATGTTGGTTTTGACATGAAAGAAACATTATACCAAGCTGTGAACAGCAATGAAGTTAGCCTAGCCTGTGGACTGAGATAACGCCTTAAACATTTCATCTCTTAAAACTTTGGTTTACATTTCAATTAGTCAAAAGCGAAATTCATTTGGTCACGTCAATCTACAGATGACATAGCTTGATCATAAAAATCATCACAGAGCTAAGTACAATTGGTAATCTCAACAGCAGGCAAAGATGCTCTAAATTAGAAACGTGTGGGTGGGTTATGTATCTCTACTATCTGTTTTCAGTAATACTTCCACTAATCACTACTTTTTTTTTTCATACATTATTCTTAAGTGAACATAGAAGTGAAAATAAAAATATCCCGACCGACGTATACAAAGAAATAAACATTAGCGGGAACAGGCAGGAGAAGTAAGAGTGAAAGTGAAGCCTGCTCAAAGAAACACTTTATAGTCCATAAACACAGAATCATAGCATCATTTAGGTTGGAAAAGATCTCTAAGATTTAGTCCAACCATAAACTTAGCACTGCCAAGTCCACCACTAAGCCGTGTCCCTCAGTGCCACAACATCTAAGAGATGCTGTGGACAGATCTCTGCTCTGTCTTTCAGGATACACAAAACCAAAGATCACCAAAAACTTTTGCACTGTTAATATTAAAATGGCTTTTTTTTTTTTTTTAGTTCCCCCCTTCCTCTCCCTGGGATTTTTTGAACCTAGATCTTATAATTGAAAGCCAATGGATTAAGCATAACACATCAAACCACTGTTAACACCCAGTCTCCCGCAAGGCTGAATCCTAACAACTCTGTTTTCTGCCTACAGTATGTGCAAGCAAGTGGAACCACCACATGCACTGCATGCTAAAGGCCACAGCCTTTGTCTTCTCCAAGTTCTGTCTATTTCAGAGGCTAACATGCTGCAATTAGTCTAATTAATGTGAAACAATGAGCTGTGTTACCACTTATCAAATTGATTGTTCCCCTATCAAAACAAAACAGGCTGGCTTTTTGATGTAATTTCAAGAGATGATTTGAAATGTCATGTTGCTGCAAGCCAATTACCTTATGACTGGAGTCACGGTCAACAGAATACATAATTAGCACGAGTTTGGGAAGGCTGCTTACTGCTAGTATGCTAATTAACTGTCTTTTGTCATAAAACAAAAAGGTTGTAGCTAGGGTTGTGAAATAGGTCTTTTTTATTTACATTTCTTTGTGCTTATCAATGTGAGGCATGACAATGCAAAAGAATGGAAAATTTTAATTCCACTACTTCAAATTAATACTGAGCCGCAAGGTCAGGCACAGCGATGGACTACGAGCAACACTCAGCTCCTCGGTGCGCGACGCGCGGGCTGCACCCTCTGCCCAGAACATGCCAAAGTTCCTCATCACGTGACTCTCATACCAAAGAGCCACCGAGCAGCACCTATGAAACAACTAACAGGCATGCGATGGGTTCCAGATGCTCCTTTCCAGAAAGGAGGAGAGTGCCTGTGACAGCCCAAGTAAGCTGGCTGCTGTCCTACCAACCCCTAAGCTGCTCCACCACACCTCTTCAAGACAGCCCTCCAGAAAGCTGAAAAAAATGAAACTATAAACAGTGGCATTATTACTTCTACTTCAGCGTGGTGCTCACAGAACGCTTAACAAGGGCGTGCAGGGTAGCAAACGCACCCTGCCTGTAAGTAGAAAGCTTCATAACTCAGCTGCTGCCACCTCCTCTATGTTGCCTCATTTGTATTATAAATTTTGTATTCATTACAGATCTGATCCTGCACAGTGCTGGGTGCCCTCTATACCTACAGGTTTCAGGGGAAGCTGAGGAGCTCATTACTTTGCCGGATAAGGATCTTTCAGGAAGAATCCAAACTTAAAAGCTGTCTGTCAGCAGCTCCCACTCTGCCCTCCCTCATCCCAGTGCTGCTCCACGCTCCCACCACCAAACAAGGGAAAAGGAGGGCAGAAATTAGCTTAGTGAATCATCTTTAATTCCTATCAATTTAAATTCTAGTTTTCTTTTTCCTGCCTATAATTCAGCATTTTGTCTAAGGTTTTGCTTGGCCTGAGCAACTCCCAAGAGCAAGGTCTGGAATCACTGGAAGTTTTAATGATGTTATTTTGCTAACAGATGCTGACTTACAAATCCTCCTATTTGTCGTAAAACTATTTTGTTTCTCTGTGCATGCTTGATTTGAACCACTATAGAGATAATTCTTGTGCTTCTTGATAGCCCTTAAAAGCAAAAGAGACATGCAAATGATTCTCTTTTAGAGACGAGAAATTAAGTGTTCAAAACCTAGATCAAAAAGTTGTCAAGTTTGCCTTTTCTGAGGACTTGGTTTAAATTCAAACCCAGTCTGCTCCAGGTCTGCACAAAGAATCATAAAGTTTCAAGTTCAGAAATTGCATAGAGTGGATCATCTTTAAAATCATGATATGAAATCAGTAGGCATTCCTAAACTATTTTCCTGTTTTCTCCCTTTCAATCCAAGCTAAACTCAAAGTGTAAAGAAATAAAGTATGTGTGCAGGAAGGCTAAATTTTTATCTTAAATTATGAAACCTATAACGAACAGGAAAACACTCATTTCTTCTGGTGCTGTCATTTACTAGAATCAACATCATCCTTCCTGTCTTTATTCAGCAGAGAAAACAAAGCTAATCCCAATTTCTAAAGAGCTGGCTAATAAAGGAGTCAAGGGATCATTAGTCTAATTAACTCATTCCTGTTTTCAGTTTACATTTCATTATGCTATTACACTCTTTGAAATGTCAATTTTTAAATACCATAGAAAACTGTTTAACATATAGACACTATGTTCAACAAATCTAGGGACATATAGAACAGTTACTCAATATTAGTAAATTAATAGTATATGGGTATGCAATCAAACATCTCCCAGCCAAACATTATTGTAAACTTCATTTATTGATATAAAAATCAGGGAAATATTTCAGTGACACTTGGCCCCTTGCTTAATAGTAGTGCTTTTACTACCTGAATATTTCGTAATTCTCAGGTAGATGCCCTTGCATCCACTTTTGGCAATTAGACCATTTTATTCTGAACAAAAATAAATCAGGATACTAAGCTACAACTTCCTGACAGGTTTCTTTTTTTTCTTCTTTCTATTGGATGTCTTTCTATAATGAGTCACTTACTGCACTTTAAGTCAATTTTTAAATTGATTTAATGAGTCATCAAGTCATTTACTGTCTTTTAAGTCAATTTTTAAATAAACACAACTTCTGTTAAATTGATGGTAACTTCTGTAATCAGCTGTTTGGAAACAATCAACCTCAGTTAACAGCACAGGCTTTACTGCCGTGCTTGTACAGACAAGTACAAGTTTCATAAAACAAAGTAATTATATAGATGAACTATTACATAATAATATGTGTGCACACAAAAGCAAATAGGAGGAAAGCAAGCCTGTAGACAGACACACCAGCACACATTTGCCTGTCTGTACCTCTGAACATCTCACCTGCATTGGCTTCCTGGGGAGCAAACAGCTTTTGCTTGGGATTCAATACAAGAAACCAGTAAACGTGTGTAATACTACATGTGGCTTGACTCCGAACATCTCTTAAATTGTTGACGTTTAAATTAGACCTGTATCACAAACTGTGGGACCACAGCCTGAGGTATGGAGACATTTAGCCAACATGCTTCATCATACTGAAATATCTACGGGATTTCGGGTTACCTG
The DNA here is from genome assembly GCA_035041135.1 of Platyrinchus mystaceus. Taxonomy (NCBI): domain Eukaryota; kingdom Metazoa; phylum Chordata; class Aves; order Passeriformes; family Tyrannidae; genus Platyrinchus; species Platyrinchus mystaceus. Next base: position 19,962,728 of record JAWWLV010000121.1, on the reverse strand, counting down.
AGCTACTGAGATGGGCACAACTGGCACTATCTCCTTGATATCCTCTAAGTGCCCCAATGCTGAGATGCCCCCTCCATCTTCCTGGGACTCCTCCAAACAAGTCTTTTCTCCCATGAATTTGCAAGTACTTAGACCGGCTATCATCTTGGTGGCTGACAGAATCAGGCTATATGTGCCAGAATACACCCAGAACACTCTCCCAATGAAAATGCAGACATCGTGATTCCTTTGTATGTATTTTAAGGGATGCTAATGATTGCTTGTGCTAACTCCAGCTCATGGGCAAAATGAAGACAGACACACTGAAATGGGAATGAAGCATGACAGCAGCTCTTACATAAATATGATCCAGGCATCAATTATATCTGCTACAGCTTGGGCCCAGTTATTAGTCATGCTAGATAATAGGTAAAGAGATCTGATCCTTATGCATATGTGAGTCTTTTCTTGAGTGTCCGAGATTCATCAAACCCCTTTTAAAAACCTTCTGATGTCATCTAGACTGTACAGACAGCAAAAAGCTAATTCCCTGGTTATTTTAATTTCTTAGAACTGGAATTTTGTCTTCTGAATAGCCAGGACCCTGGAAAGACTTCTACAGCATCTATACAACATCCTCTAATTGTGACAGTGTACTAATATAAGTTCAGCTCTTCTGTGCTGTAGGTGCTACAAAAATTACGAAAATTTAGCTTTAACATCCACCTGTTCAGTCTATTGCAGGAAAAAAGTCTTTGCTGATACCCCACTAGCTGAAGGAAACCAAACAGCCACTCACAGTCAGTGGTTTTATGTAGCTGTCCCTGCACTGTGGGAGGGAGGAGGGTGCAGCTTTAAGCACATGAGTTTGAAAAGTATGTCTGAGAATAGGAGTTTACATTAGAAATCTTTCACCTGGTCAGACACATGACTGCACCTCAGGATGAGATGGAGATTAAGAGGTGTTTATCAAAACTTGAAAGTGAGGGGAAATTTGAGAAGTGGCAACCATATGTTATGGAATCTGTGCAACATGTTTCTGGGATAACAGTATGGGGAGCTCAGATCTGCAGGAAGCAAGGAGTATGTTTCCATTCTGCTTTGTGTAACCAGCAATAATATACTTGAGGAAAAGAAGTGCCGTTAAAAATATGTGAAGGAAGACCATGAGTACAGTAGATAAATAATTTTAATGGCTTAACAAGGATTAAACCACATCCATTAATCAATGTACTTTGAGAAGGCTAATGAAAAATAACATATCTTTTCAAAACATAATACATATATCTTTAATATCTTCTCTGCTTTAGAAGGATTGACTCCAGATAGGAACTGCGGCTAACAAGATACCTGATAATGCTCCTGCAATAAGAGGTGAGCATTAGCTCTCATTAATTCATGTTCTTAGTGTTACTTGGCATCATGGGCTGACCTGATGTGATCTAACAGGATGTGGCATGCCAGAATGCATCACAATACGTTTGGAATTGTAAAAGCAACTAAACTTCCCTGCAGTCCCTGGTATGGAGTTCAGCATTCCTGATCAGCCACTGTCTTAGCCTTATGATGAATGTGTTATACCTCGCATTGGTTGTTCATTGAGTATTTTCTCTTGTCTATTTTCTAAACCAGCCAAAGCAGGTCAATGTACCTTCATTTAAAAACAAAAGCACAGAATTATGCTTAAAGCTTTGACTTACTGGAGTCTTTTATTTTCTTCCTCACTGTGTGTTTCTACCTGGTATCACTAAAATCTAGCATTGCTAAGAGAAGACCAAGGTGATTAGGAGATACACACTGTTATTTAAAAAAATCCCTTTAAAAAAAGAAAATAAAACAATTGGACTTGAAACAAGCCTGAAACATAAGAGTAAAAGAGAGTACAAAAGAAAGAGCTACGGCATCGTATGCCCCATCTAACAAGGTATTGAGCACCGAAGCCCAGGGGACTCTTGGTACTCTCGCTGTGAAGATTAGACAAGAGCACTCGCGCAGGACACAGCAGGAATATGAAGGGACATGAAGTGAGCAATCCCAGCAGACAGCCTGTTGAAATGTCAGTCAGGCACTCTGCTTCCACCACCTTTCACAGAGCTAAACATCTCTTTATGTCAGAACAAATTGGGCAATCCTCAAATCTTTTTTTCCTCTCCCCTGACTTCAATGCGGCAACGAGCACTGGGAAGGAGAGCGGGAGGGAGCGCGTACAGACAGTTCACTTCAGTTCACATGAAAGCGCCCTGACACGCTACAAGACTGAATACTGATATTGGCAACTCTTACAATCTTATCAGAGAGGCAGGAGCAGCAGCCGCCGCTGTGCTGCAGACCTTCCCCCTTTCCAATTACACTGGGTGGCTGTTCCTTTCCCAAGCATCCTGCAATGTCCTTTGAAAGTAAACTCCTGGGCTTGATCAAAGGCCACAAAAGCAAACACGTCATTTCTTTATTTACAAGCATATTTACTTTTGTCATCTTTTTCTTCTTTTTCCTCCTACCTTTCCTCATTAGTCCATTAAGGAAGACTCATTTTAACCAACTTCTAGCACAGTGATCAAACACAGACTGGTGAGTAACAGCAATCTTATTTTAAATGATTTTGTTTCACTTGCAAAATTCTATACAGGGTATTTGGTTGGGGGTTTTGACTACAAAGGCATACACAGAAGTTATTTTTGCAGCATGACAACATAAAGAAACCTTCCTGCTGACTTCTGTGAATGTTAGAGAGGTCTTAGTACAATTGTATAGAGATACATGAATTAATGTGATTTTTTTTTTATTTGAGTCAACACATAAAACATTTTCTTGAAAACGATCAGCCAATTTTCATTCTTTCAAAAAAGCATACAAAACCAGAAAACTTAATCCAGACATGAAGAACTCTGTGAAAGTCTGCCTCCAAGAACAGCAAGATTAAGCTGCTAGCCCTGCTTCAGGTAATAAAGGTGCTGAATAATAAAATTTCTTCTAAAGTAAGAACCTATCTGAGAAAACCCCAAACAGCACACACCCTCCAAACACTATAAAAATCCCTCCCCCCACCAAATAATCCTGTGGTTTTAAAAAAAGGAAAGTGAATATATTCAGTAAGAAAATATAAAGAATTGGCCACTGTCATGCCTGGCCACCTACTCTTCAGATAAGAGGTTTATGGTAGTCATGATCATTTGTACAGAATGATCAATTTTTAAGACTTTATTCTGGATAACATTTTCTAAAAATTGCCTAAAATTTCCAATTTTAACTGATTACAGTTAAAGATCAGATGCTTTTCATTAAATTTTAAGTTTCTATTTATGATATTCAGGTAGGTAAATGCCTGTGTGTATGGCACAGACATTACCAGACCATTTTTTGCCCATTACCACCAAGAAAAGGAGCCCATACTAGAACAAACTGTGCAGCATTTCTGGCATTTGTTAAAGGAAGAAAGCTTTACAAGAAAAAAGAAATACCACTGATTTTTACAGGTGTTTAATAAAGATAAGCTGAAAAAAGGGTTCCTATTTTAAGCTTGGTGATAGCTAAAAATGCATTCAAATATGTTCAAAAGCAATCTGAAGTCTCCTAAAAATGTGTGTTTAAAAGTATTCAAGAAAACAGTAAAAATGCAAATATTTGTCACATTATTGTAGGATATGGGACAAAAATGCTCATAAATTCAAAGAACCCTGCTGAGGCAAACTGCATTTCATTTAAATATGACATTATTTGGGAGTCATTAAAACAAAAATAATGTTTATCGGTTGCATTGTAAAGGTTACTGTGAGAAAACAGACAAAGTTTGCCCATACTAGGATGAGTGGTGCAAGGGAATAAGAGAGTAACACCCTTAATTTCAGTTGTTGTAGCTGTGCCATGGGAAATAAAAAGACAATGTAATTGATAGTTCTCTACTATAGAAATACTCAGTAAAAATAATGAGGAAGTATCAGTATTTTCAAGACTCTTAGTCTGATACTCTAACATACTTCATGCACATTACAACGAGACAGATTAAAAAAAAATTAAAAAGAAAAGGATGCCAATAGTGACTTGACTGCTGACTTTCTACTTTGAAATGTGCTAAATTCCAAACCAGAAGAAAGTATACACTGCCTGGTGATTGCTACCAACTATATACAATGGCTGTCATCCTTCTATTCAAATATCTTTCCTGATTTTTTTTTTGTAATAAACCCATCTAATGGGACACTCAGGCTACACAGAATTAGGCTTTTCATATTAAGAGCCTAACTCTCACAATTAAAAGCATCTAACCTTGCTGAAGAAAGATGGCTTCTAGCTATAGCCATGAAAAACCTTCTGCAACATGAGTTGAAAAACTTCTATTTACACAGACTTGGATAAGTCGGTCTATACTCACTTCTAAAAAACATAATGAAATAATGCTAAAAGACGCCGAAAACTCTAGAGATTTAGTTTTGAGCCTTTTAAACTGTTTCCTGCAGTCAATCTGCAGCATTAATTGCTGGTTATTTGTACACGGGAATCAAGATGTAGATTCATGCAGATGCCTTGATTATGCAGACATTTAGTCAGTGGCTTTACTACTGTGAGTAGTTTTTAGCGAAGCAATCAAATTAAGCATCCCATTAAATATCTGATGTAGGTAAATTAGCTCCCAGGTCTTAAAATTTGATCCATCTTGCATTCCTCCATCTATTAGATTCATTTGTATTTGTAAAAATCAATCATGCAGTTGCTTCAGTCCCGCCTTAATTCTGTCAGTAAATTTAAATGCATCATGTATAGCACTTCTATGTAGTTTAAATTCAGCTACGAAGACCCATTATGGTTCTGAGTTAAAATAATTCTGCACTGCACACCATTAAACAGTGGCCCTCCTGAAAGTAGTGATGCCAGTCACCTGCACTGCTCATGAACTGGTCTCTCTTCCAGCCCATTTTATGTGTTGCCTTTCCATACGTCTTCAGCCATGTGGTCCCAGGGGATGGGGAAAAGGGCTGGGATGTTACACTGTCTCTCACTAACAAGGCAAAAGTTCTCAGACACACTTATGTTGACCCCCCAGTCAACGCTGGTGACACCACCTCTGTCGGCAGCTGTGGCCAAGCAGGTTTTTGAGAAGGACACAGCGAAGTGCTCACCAGGCAGGCACCATTCTCACCTTGTGCCTTTGGTCAGAGTTCAGCATGACTGCTATTCAAAACATTTCTGTTTAATGTCTTTGTTTGTTTCTGGTCACAGTACAATCAGCACCACTGTACTTTTTCACCTCTCAGACTAAACATGTAGCTCTTCCTGAAGCTGTTCTGAATAGACACTGGAATAATGCCAAGCGGGCTTTCACCAAAGCCCTCTGTGACTGGCCCAATTTGCATTGCACCACCATCTCCCAAAACTTTCCTGTGGCCTACACCAATCTATATTCACCTTATTTTCTTTGAGCTCGAAATTGATTTCTGATGTTCTCTCTGAAGGCTAGTGATTTCCATAACTTGCCATTGCTCCTGTATCACACACTACTCCCTGTCATGGGCTAACCACGGATGCGGTTCAGCGTGGGCTTAACTTTAAGCACAAGAGGTCCTATAAGACATATTTGCTACTGCTCATGTGCAGTATTAGGCATATGCTTATTTACAATACCTTGCAATAGCCTATACCTAACACAGCTTCTTGAAGCCATATAGAAGTGGACAAACAATAACTGCAAGCAGAACTTGGCTTATTGTCTCCACAGTTCTGTGCTAATATACCAGTGTCTCAAGACATCATTTTCATAACAAGGAGGAGATTTAATTTCTGGGGATTTGTATAAAAAACAATTTGGAAACTTTGCAACAATGATACTGCTTCCTATAAATGCCAAATTGGTAAAAACATCATAAGACAAAAACACAGCACATCGACAATATAATTTTTCTGACTTAAGAACCAGCATTATTCAAAGACATTATACTGCTAAGTATCCAAGTAATTAATTCATTTTAAGAATCAAAAGTATAATATTATTTTGTTAAATTAAGCTCTCTCTTTCCCAAATCCCTCTTTTCCACTTAAACTGAGGGAATAAAGGCATCTGAAAACACATCTGTGTGTGAGGCTTTTATTCTCTGTTTTCAGGGGCTGTTCTGCTCTGGTTGGGGTGTGCACTTCCCTTTTTGGGGATTAGCAAAAAGCAAAAGTAACTGCAATAATAATTGTAAATCTCTGCTTTGGATGACAAAACAAGCCTCAGGTATCATCATCTCATTCCTACCTTCCATTGCTAGCAGGAAGGAGAAGGTTGGCAAAGGAAAACATTGCTTACCTCTAACTTATTGGCATCACTGTAATACTGTCTCTCCAGCTAAAACCAAATTGTAATACCTGAAAGTGACTGTTTAAAATGGTATCAAAGATCAAAATTTCTGACTATGGTAGCTTGGAGTGGGGAGAGAAGGGGCTGGCAGCACGGTTTTAAGCATAACCTATTAATTGATGAACATCAGGACTTTGTGGTCATTTAACACTCCCTATAAATGAAGACTTGATAATAGTTATTGATCTCAGTTTTCCTGGAAAAGGATCCCTGGGCTCAGCAGTGAATAGTTTTGCTTCTCTCAGTTCATAAATACAAGAATAGAGCTATTGCTCAAATGCCACCCTAACTCCTGAAAATGAAATAAAAGTAAATTTCAGTGCACTTTGGAAAGCAGTACAGGTGTATTTCCACAGGGCTTTTTTGAGTAGATAGCCCAAGGTTAATATAATCTCAAATTTCCTTATGGGAAATACAGAATTGCCACAGCTGACCCTTACTATCATTTGAAAATATTTTCTTAGTGAAAGCCTACTCAAACCACAGAAGTATACAAGTTACTGTTCTTATTTATTTATTGATCTTCCTTGGGTTACCATGGAACTGGAATATCTCTGAACATTAATGAATTCAGCCTAACAACACACAAGATGGGACTACGAGCATCTCTGCTGCCCAGGCAAGAAGCTGAGGCAGGGAATAGGGAAGTGTTGGGTTGTCGTATCTGCAACACAACTGTGCCACAAGAAACATCTGGAAATCACCATTGTCTCTCCTCTCTTATTGTTTTGTCATTCAAGACTTTTTGTCCATTTTCCTTCTTTCTGGCTATTTCTCCCTAAAACTCTGCAATTGGCTGGTCCAAAAAAGCCGATTTCTAAAACTTTCTGTGGTGCTGCCAGAAGCGCCTCCCTCACTGAAAATATGTTATCACATGATTTGAACTGGAAAAAATTAATCCCTTCCCTCTCTTTCCACCTCCCCCTCCCCAAAATGAGAAAAACAATCTCCACCATCTCCTGACCCCCAGGTCAGATTAAACCCGGATGTCGAAGGAGAGACCTAGAAAGAGGTGCACATCCCTTCCAATGCGGATTTAAGGAGAAGCTGCACAAGTAGATGAACTGTTGAACTCAGTCCTCTGTCTTAAAAATACATTTCATTGGGATCATTAATGCACTATATAAGTACCCAAAAGATATAACAAAATTCTGAAATATGAATTAAGGACGCATTGCCATCCCCAGCAAAATAATAAAAGTAGAGAGATTAAGAGGCAAGCATATCTTTTTGAATTGTAAAATAGGTTTATAGGTCTTCTAATAACAACTTTTACTCAAACCTTACATAAATAGGCTTATATGATACAAATATTATGTGGGCTATGTGGAAACTACAAGGTCCCTAATCATGTTTAGGGATTACTTGACAGAACAGAGACATTTCATTCCTATTGGACCTAGGGATTACAGCAAAGAAACATCTAATATTCCATTTTTTAATTTCATGCATTTTTTATTTACTTTTAATGATGCTGTATATATTCATCATCCTGAAATATTAAAACAGTATGAAAAAAGTAATAAATTGGTGGAAAATTTAGGGAATGGGAATGCAACAGCACGCAAATCATACACTATCAAGTGCTTGATACACATTTAAAATTACTGTCTAGTACAGCAAAGCCAAATTCCTGGCAGATTTCTGAAGCGCAAAGTCACAATAAGAAGATCAGCAGAACAGACTGAAATAATAGAATATTCATCCCCCTAATCCATATGCAATTCTTTAGGGCTTTTTTTTAACAATGCATATGAGGTCTGACTGTATTCAGGATTTAAATAAGTTGTCTCTCTCTTTCACACACACACACACACACACACTGTATTTTTGAAAAAAAAAAAAAGTATATACAGTTATCATTTCTGCTCTACTGCACCCACATTGACAAGGTTAGCACATCTCCTCGCACCTCGGATGAAACAATAGCATTTTAAACAACAAAAGTGTTAAAAGAAATACATTTATTCATACCATTGAAACCTCCTGCAACAGCTGTGTTGAAAGGAAGGGGTCCAGTTGCCTGGGAAGGGAATTGTTTTGTTTAATTTTTTTTTTTAACTCTTTCCTACTTCATTCTAAATAATTACTGGTTAATTTAAAGCAATCTTACATGTAGTTACTGGTGATAAAATTTTGATATCAGTATTAATTCTTCGAGATCATGCCTTTCTCTCTAGACAGATGTAATTTTAAATCTAGTATTTCACAAAGGGACAGGGACCTAGAGACAAGTAAATCATCACTCAAAAGACAGATGCTGATGATAATGATGACACATATAGGAAATGTGCTTGAGGATGGGTGACAGGGAGGTGTAGTATAAAACTTCCACTGCCATGCTTGAGATTACCAAATTACTTCCAAGTAGTGCAAAGGCACAATTGAGCTATAGATGTTCCTCCAGACAAGGGTATAAAGAAATTCATACCCTATCATATACAAACATGCAAAGCTCGATCCTTAGATCAAGCAGGTGTTACACAGGTTTAACTCTCTGATTAGGCTGCAAAATATCAACACCACAAACTCATTTTATAAGTCATATAAAATGAAGATATAAAATGAATGTACCCAAACATAAGACATTTGCACCAGTAATATATGTGTGGACTTGCTAAATAAAGGCGCCTACATGTGATAATTACGACAGCCACATGCAGAAAGCAGCTTTCACAACCATCACGACAGTTCTTGTCACAACTCTGTTAGTGAGGCGAAGGAGCACTAGGACAGGTGATGGTACATGAAAAGCCATCTGGTAAGTGAGAAAGAGCAGCCACATCCTGTCGAAACCTGAATACCCAAATGTAGCTACATGCTATTTGTAGTAACAGGTCTCATGAGAAACGGCCCGGGGTGTAGATTGCTGCCGAGCATTTACCAGGACTTTGGGTTCCTACCTGGTGAGGGACCTGCTGATCCAACCCCCTTGAAATCATGCTCATGTGTTATTAGCCAGATTGTGATATCAGCTGAGATTGCTATTCAAATTGCAAGGTTACTTTTTCAATTCAACACTGGTTAAACAAGCAACATAAAACATACTTAATGAAAAATTTTCCTTTTGCTAAGGAGCCTGTTTACATGTCCATCTATTGACACAAAGTCCACACTTACTGGTACTTATTGCTTACAGGTATCTAATTATTACTGATAGACTCCGGGGGAAAAAGATCCTAAGCATACTGAAATCAGCAGGAGTAGTCCAAAACCAGGGCCAGAATACATCCATCCTGTATGTATGTTTTTCAGCCACATAAGCAAAAGTATTCCTAAAAAGGATTTGACCTGTACTAGCAAGAAAAGTGTGAAGTTGTACAAGGAAATAGAAGACAAATGAATATCAAACTTCTGCTAGAGAATATGATGAATGACCAGGGTCTATTAATGCACACTGAACTTTGGAGAGAAAGTCTGATAGACACCCTGCAGAGCTGCACTGGACCGAATCTGGAAGGCACAGGTGGCAGCAGCTTAGATGCAAATGTACCACGGTTTTAAAAGACAGAGCAATTAAGTACAAAGTACCATCTCATTTTGGTGGCAGATCAAAAAAAAAAAAAGCTACAGAAGAAAGCAGGGATTTACTGAAGAGCACCCAGTGAATACTAGGGTATGCCTGAAATACATTAGTGCTACTCTTCCTTTTGCTATCTTTTATTTTACGGGACATAACACATATCTACATGAGTTTTTATTTTAGTGAAGACAACAACTGTTTGTGACAGTGAAGGCTAGAAAAGAGCATCAAAGCTTTTGCCCAAATTCCATACTTTGTTCCAAAGCAGAGAGCTATTAAATCTTTTCTACAAGTGTTTGTAAATATGGTAAATACTTTTTAATGTGCACGAAGAATATTTTGTTTCCTTGTACAGATTCAGAAAAGTGGTTCAACCACATTCTTTAGAAAGCTTCTAAGCAAGCAACGCAAGACATATATTTGGAATAGGAAAGTTTAATCCTATTCATTAAAACATGACAAACTTATAATTAATTGAGAATGGAGTCAATAATGAGAACATTCCTCAATATAATGATGTTGGTACTATCAGCTTGTAATATGGGAATACACTGTAGAAAGTATAATAAGGAAAAATTACAAGTCAGTTTAAAAAAAAAACCGCCTGGAAGTTTTGCCTTGGGTTCAATCTTTAAAACATGAATTTTAAATCCTCAAAAGTTACATTTTCCTGATAATACATTATGTTGTTTTCTTGTGATGAGGAATAATTCAAGGTCTTACATTGCCTGATTAATCTCTCAACCAATATTTAGAAAAGGTTTCTCTTTGAGCTAATCAAACTTGACAAAAGCAATCTTCAAACTATGCCACATTCACTGATTTGTAAGATATCTCAAACTTGTGTTTTATTAAATGCAGTTTAAATTAGCAACAGCTCTCAATTCACCTGCTTATGACACCCCCTGAATCTCACAGACAGTATAAAAGGTAGGTAAAAGGACAGCATATGCAGATTAAAATTACTAGAACAAACTGCCTTTTTTTTTTTAATGAAAGATGATGGTTTAGTTTAAGATAGCACTCAGCTACATCCCTATTGCTCACACTAATTGCATTTTGAGGGGTAGTTGCTGATAGCATTCAGTTCACTTTTTCTTCTCTAGATAACTGCCCTGCTGTAAATGTTCTAAAAGGAAGTCAGGCCTCCAGCTTACTCTCCAAGTCACACTTAAGTTCTGGATAAATAAGTTTCTGAGCTACTTGACTCCCCTCTATTTCCTCATGGTTGTGTGCAACTGAGTAACTGCATTTCTGGCAGTGTCTGTGATAAAAAAATAAAATATAATACAATACTCCATTAACAAAGACTCACGTGTATTAGACGTTTTTACTGCAAATTGTTTTCGGACTCAAGGAAGGATATCCAAATATTGAGCAATACACTCTGACTGGGAAGACTATCAATGAGTTTCTCAATTTGTTTATATAAATGGGCCAACAGTTTTAAAAGCACTTCAGAGCACTTAACTAAAGCAAACAAGCACTTGAACTTCAAATACATAGCAAGAGAAGCCATTGACAAGTATGACTTTACTTAGTAAATTCTAATATCTTTGCAACCTTTCATTCATACAGTCTCTTCATGAACAGAAGCACCAGGCCTTGTCTCAACTTCAGCTCTACTGCAAGATACAGAGTTGGTGTTCTTGGGTGAGAAACCACCTATCCCCTTTTATTTCTTTCTGTAAAAGCAAACAGCTTTGTTTCTTCCTATACAGCGATGGTGGGTCCATAACAGTATTTATAAAGCAGCTTCTGATTTTGAAACCTTATAAACCTCCTTTTCCTTGATATCCGTGGTAGCTAAGCCTTGATTTGCAAATATAACATTTACCAAACACCATCCTATTAATTCCCAACAGCTGTGGGAATAACTTGCTATATTCAGGAAAAGGGTGCCTTTGGTAAGTAGTCTCATCATGGCACTAGTGTCACGTGCATCTTTTATGTCTTCATATTTATAACAGACTCCCTGGCTACTGTTTTATATACAACCACATTGGTAATTTCCTGCTCAAATTAGTGTGATTTCATTTGCGTACAATTTTCTTCTGATCAATCAGCATGCGAATGAGGAAGGTGAAAGATTATCCTGGAGTTTTGGACAGTATATTTCTTTTGAAACCAGTGTCTAGCTCAAGTACTAAGTTGGCCAGAAGAAACCAGAAGGGGGTGTTTAAACCAAGTTTTTCTATTCAGTAGCAGGTACATCTCATTCCCTAAAATCCTGCAATGTACTTTGATTTTTATTTCTCTCTGAATGCGTTTTGCACACAGTCTGTGTAATGTGGCAGAAAAGATGTGATAGAATAAACCTTTACTTTAACCTGGTCATTACCATCTTACAGAAAGGAAACAAAGTATTTTAAGCTATATTCTGGAGCTCATTGGCCCCACTGGGATTTCAGTTAGCTAGTTTTAGGGGACATGCAGCATGTTCTAATGGTGGTACTCACTGAACGGGATTTGTACTCATTAGTCCGGTAATGGACACCCTTGAAAGCCTACTTAGGTAGGAAAAAACACCCACAAGTCATATGGTTTAAAATATGAACTACTCAGAGCAAAAGCCTCAGACTATGCACAGTTCCTAAAAGAAATAGGTTTGAAAACTCTTTGAAATACCATGTAAATTATAATTGGGTTTTAATGTATAAAATGGCTCAGTAATTTAAGTGTTTGGAAAAGAAAACAGTCTTTCCTAGAGTTTATGAAGTGATAAGTCTATTTCTTAGAATGATTGACTACAGAACCTGATTTTAAACATGAGCATCTCCTGGCATATGCTCTCCCCACAGCTGACAGTGTGAGAGCATAAAGTTTTACCAAATTAATATTCCTGGACCCCGTTCTGATACTAAAATTCCCATTCCTCACCTCCTCCCTTGAGTAAGTGCCTTGGTTTCTGAAGTAGTAATTTTACTTCCTACTCTTAAACAAGTGAAATCAGGATTAAGCTCTACTCCATGCATTTTGGTCTACTGAATGACAAATTAGATTTGTATGTACAGGATGCATATCATAACATTTCCACTAGAAACTAAAAAAAAAAAACACAAACCCCAGAAAATTAACAACATTCAAGGATAATACAATACTCATTCGTTTATAAAAAAATTTTTAGTAGCAAATGCATATAAGAAAACCAGATGAAGTACAGCCAGGACAGCATAAAGAATGCTTTAGGGGAAGAATGCCCCCCAAAATGTCCCATTTTAGAACAGTGATAAAACAAGACTACGACAAACAAAAATGTAATTCAGTTTTGAACACACTGCAAATAAGTAACAAGATCTAATAATTTAGAAAACCCTTCAAGAGCCCATTGCTTTGGTAGAAATGAATTAAAGGGTGAGGTGGAATTAAAGAATAGAAGAATAAACTTAGACAAGATGAACTGAGAGAAAAAAAAGAGACAGATCCAGGGAAAGTACTGGTCTACTTCTTTCTAAGAATAGATTCATCAACAGAATATCTGTATGCACTAACACCTAATTTGAGCATCCTGAATTCTGATCCTGGTTTCTAGAGATGGCAACTACATATTAAAAAAACCCCACTTAAATTGCTCATTTAGAAATAGATTTGCATGAGAAAAGTGCAGTTAGATTCCCATTTCATTTACGAATATTAAGCTCATAAAATGAGGTCTCAAAGTAAGTCCTAACTCACAGGCTAACCCTTCCCTCCTGCTGGTGACAGCATCGTTGCCCCTGGACCGGGGAAATAACATATAGAGTGACCACAGGGAAGAGGCAGTTTGTGTGAGCCCAGCAAAACCTGTACAAGAGCCTAGGAGATGAGTTTGAGTATTTGCAGTTCTGTTCAGTACTCAAACAGAGAAACATCCAAGTGGGAAACATCATCAACAGTAAAAGGCCTGACTTTATTTAGGCCCATCTGACCTCCTGACAACACAGGTCAGGGGCAAATAGCTCAACCCAGTAAGAAACCTGGGGCCATTCAGTAGAAGTGGAAGGATCTGCTCAAGCAGAGCAACTTCTAAAGCTGGTCATACTCAACTTTTCTATTTCTCATTAGCTTTCCTACCTTCAGCAATACTTGCTGGCATGCATGTCCAGCTACTTTATTCTTAAGTATGTAAAATGACCAAAGAAACATGAGTTTAACCTGGTACAGAAGCCAATTGCCAGAGTAATCCAACATGATGTTTATGCTGGGCATAAGATGATGTCCAATATTCTGCAGTCAGCCCAATTTGGACAGTTGGTTTAGGTTTAAAAATGTTTACCAAATACTAACTTTACTTATATTTGGGTTAGGTTTTGGGGGGGTCAGGAGTAGGGAGAAGGAGGGGAGTGGATGGTGTTAAATTTAATAGAAGCAAATCACCAAGGTGCTAAAAACCAGCAGTTAATTTACCTGCTGCTTTAGGAGTAGCTCAGGAATCTAAATTTTTGTTTTCCTATACTTTCAGTTCTAAGCTAATCATTAGGTTGTCTGAACTGTCTTCATCCCCTGAACACTGCATGTGAGAACTCTTATTTTTGTGTTGTAGCACTTCAAGCACGGTCAATTATAGTTAAGAATCGCCTTAGTGTTCTTCAAAACTATACAGAAGTATGAGATAACCTGTTGTTTTGAAGGTAAAAGTTTGTTTTGCCCAAGACAGCAGCTTGTCAACTTCTAGGACCTTCAGACACTAATTTCTCTCTCATACATAAATGTCTAACACAATTCCTTTTTTAAAACTTACTGAACATTTACAGCAGCCAAAATGCATTTTTTAAACATAACTAAAACGCTGTCTCTGATCACCCTGGACTCTAGGAAAGTTCAAGAGCAGGGCCAAAATTTAAAAGGTTGGTTTAAAAATTAAGCACGAGCCATTACTGTGTCTGAAGTGATACAATTCAGGAGGCAAACAATCCCCCCACTGCTGGCTGTGGTCTCCCCCGCCCTCCCCATCCCCCAGCAGCTCCTGTGTGCTCGTTTCACCAGACAAATCGCAGAGGAGAGGGAGCGAACCCCCTTCATGGACTCACCATCCTTTTCTAGTCACATTCACTACGCATTGCATTAGAAAATCGTAACGGTGTTAAAATATTTTGGCAGGATTTGTTATGGCCAGATCACTCACTTCCTTTGGGACACACAAAGCCTCCTCTGGCAATGAAACAGCCCAAATGTCAGCAAATCCTATAGAACAGAAAACGGTCTGTCAATGTAAAGCCTAAACGAATCTCTAATTAAACAAAACAAAACTGCAAAACATAAAAATGCACATACAGAATAAAGAAACTACCTAGACGTGTTCACTTTTTATTAAGGTTTCTTTTTTTTTACCTCCCACCCTCCAGAAACTTTTGAACAGCATTACAATGAATTCATCACAAGGTGCTATTAGAGCACAAGCTCCCTCCAAGTGTTACCAATTCACGGACAGATTAGAGGGCACATTAATAACATAGTTAATATGAAGTGTTTAGAGCCTTTACGTCGGTGACAAATACGACTCAGCCAAATTTCCTGACCATTGAGGCCACGGAGGAACAATTTGGTAGATTTCATCAACAGTTCTAATTATGTTCCTGTCAAGTCGAGAACAAAGTAATCCATAACTGGGGGGCTGCTCGGAGACAGTGCCACGCGAGAGTAATTTATGCCCAGGGCCCTCGCTGTAGTTAGTGTGAACAACGCTTGACTAACAAGTGGGTTCAAAAAAAGGAATTTATTAGGGAAAACGCAGTCCTCCAGCTCTGAGCAGCTCATCAGGTGCAGGCTTAGCAGGTGGTATGAGGCAAAGTCTTCTTGTTTATACAAGCACCTAGAGTCCACGCTGGCCTCAGCAGGTTTTTAACCATGGGATTTCAGCCCAAAGTATGGCACAGGCTTCTGCTGGAGCTAGGCAAGCTTGCTACCAATGCTAGGGTGCAACCTAGCCCCTTTTAAAATCAACTCAGTCCTTGGGACACCAGCAGTACCACCTCATAGGCTGAGCGGTACCAATGCCCTTCTTCAGTCCTATAAATAACACGCTAATGAAAGATGCAAAGGGATTATAGTAACAGTAAACTGTCACAATATACAATGTGTTTCTTACCACAGCCCAACTGGGAAACAGACTGAGAAATGGAAGGGGGGGTTGGGGAGAAGGTAAATGGGGGAGAAGATGTCATGTAATTTTGAGTCATTTTCCACTGTGATCTATATTGGGATACACCTTCTATCCTTTCAAACAGGATCATTTTATATATGACACTCCTGCTGCATTTCACAAAAAGGCAGGAATGTCTCCCCTAGTGCTAAAAGTGTAAAGTCTGTCAGTGGTCATTCAAAACTGTTTACTTGCATATGTAGTGAGATGCTAGAAAAAGTGAAATGATGCATTTCAAACGTATTTAAGAATAGTAGCTGTAAACACAGGGGAAAACAAAAACAACACGAGCAAAAAATTAGATCCGTGTGAGAAATACAAAACACTTAATGGGTTTTAATGCACAGTTTTCTGAAGGTATCTTTGGGCATGCACTACTGTCAGTAGTTTTACGTTTTTATTTAACAAGACAAAAACCACAGTGTTTAAAAAAAAAAAAAAGAGGTAATTTTACAGCTCTTTCTTTGATAGTGAAGGAAGAAAGCTTAAAAAAGTGTTACCAAGTAACCAAAGCAACAGCCTACTTTAGTGGACCAAACACCAGCTCAGATAAAGGAAGTGCTCAAACCAAGGACCTGTTTCAGACTGACTTGCCATGCAGCCTCAGGAAGGTTGCCTTCTTCACCCACATTCCCCACTAGTAGAACAGGGACAAGTATGTAAAGGCAAGGACGTTGAGCTCACATGACGTATCTTGCCAACAGATTTTTGACTACACAAACGTTACTGGCTTCACTAAAATATTGGGTTTAGTTCATATATTAAGTTACCAGTTAACTATTGGCACAGAGGAAATGCAGATTGCAGCTGTGGAGCACTACATCAAAACCCTGAGCTCCTCCTTTCACAACCTATTACAGTTTCTTACCCAGATTTGCTTGAACCTGTAAAATCTCTGAAGTCAAGTCTAGGGACCTACCCAGCACCTACTGAGTGGGACAGTACTAATCTCGTACAACTGAAGCTTCACAGAATTATGATTACTGGCACCCAAGGATAAAAAAAGCAGTGGTGGCTTAAACTTCACAAGGAGGCAAAGAAGAAATGGAAGGACACAGTCCCATTCTGCAGATATGAAAAGAGAAACCTCTCTGCAAGTAAGACAGACTAATTCAGAAGCCAAGCGATGCCTGGACGTTATAATTCCCAGACTCGTGATTCAGTCACAAGACATGCTTCCTCTCCTGGTGAAATGTCATGCTGCCGCATGCTTCTGTTACAGAACACATCTTAACCAAGTGTAGCAAAAGCATGATGATCCCATTAAGTATCTAACATCTAATACCTTGTGAAAACTAATTTAGTGCTTTATCAAATCTCTAGTTTGTATGTAGAGCATAAACTGGCTACATTTGCTAATAGGGCGGATTGACCTATCCCATATATTATCAAACCACATCAAAGTCTGCTGGAGGATGTAGCCTTAGCTACTTATTATCCCTTGCATTAACTCTCTCACTAGCTACTCGACCAATATATTTTCCTGTAATACATCTGTCATGATTTTGCAGGGAAATCAGCAATTCTGAACAGTGCAGCAGTTAGATAACAGGACTAAACCCATCATGGTCGCCTGGCTTTCCAATCTACTGTTAATTGGCATGGGCAGAAGCCCTTAGAGGTGGGCTCGCACAACAGCACGCCACTGCTGGGCCCCAGAGACTCAGCCCTTTAGTTAGACTTTTATTTTTAGAGCTTGAGTAATTCACATGATTTCTTCATGATTTATTACACACGAGAGAAATAAAGTTAGATGCCAACACCCTCAAATTTACAAGATTTTTTTTTTTCCTTCTTTTTGGCAGAAAAGGGTCATATTTTGCAAGAGAACACGTGGCTAAGTAATCAGGAAAAAGAGGGCTAGGATATTAGTAACAACAACGTTAGCAATATTAGATCCAATGAGAACATCTTTCTTGGCTTGGATGCTATGCAATCGTATTCCCGTGTGTTTATTTAGGGTCTTATTTGTGACACTGTATAATGAACTATATATCTGAAGCCATGTCTCTAGCTGTCTGGAAACTTGCATATATGGCTAACAGAGGGTTTGGTTGGTTGTTTTGTTTTAAAATCACAATTGCTACTATTTTCTGCTAGATTGTGTTTGGACTTGGAAACCCTGAACCACTGTCCATGGGTCTCTTACTGACCTTTCTGGCCATCTGACTACCTATGATCACCGTAACCCAGGAGTTGGTAGAATACGAAAAATAAACTAAAATGACAAAATACTCCCTCTTCAAAAAGAAATCCACTCAATAGAAATAAAAGATGCTTCTCTCACTTTGCATATGTGATTATATGTAGTTCTGAAATTATTTATATCCATGGTACAACCCTGATCATTCACATTTATTCCTACGTTTATTTTCTCTATGTACAGCTTCTCAAGCGCTGTCATCTTATTTTCCCTTATAAATTTTGGCCCTCCATGTCTTTAAACACTTATATAAACAAGTAAAAGGCATTTGTGAGGGGATGTGGGGGTGTTATTAGAAGTTTTGTACAGTTTCTTGGTGATCTCTGATCCCATTGACAATAGATCTCTTTTAATCCAGAAAATATTAGAAACCGCTTACAGCCCAGCTGTGGTTTAGTATCAGCAACTCAGGCAGGCCGATACAGAGACTCTTTTACTGGGTAAAACTTCTAACAAGTAAACTTTTAGCCAGGGGGAATAAATTAGATAACAACAACTAAAAGGCGGGCAGTGAGTTAAAACACCACAATTCTACCTTACTGAATTGAACTGCAAGTCTTTGGAGCTTTATCCCCCCCTTTCCTTTCCCTCTATATTTTTCTTCTTCTGTTTTTATGTTGAAATCACAGGAACTACGCAGCCTAGCAAGGCTGTAATCACCCAGCAGGAACCTGGCACAAGCACAATGCAACCACCAGCCAGGCAGCAGGAAACTGAAGGAAATCTCTCTCCCTCCCCCCTAGGTTTCTTAAAAGGGGCTCGGCGTGAATGAATCTTCCCGGTAGCCACCAACAATTTCTTATTCCTTCCGAGCAATCATCAATTTCAGCATCAAGTGGTTTAGTGGCTCTACAACTGGTAGTGGCAGCAGAGTAAGCCCAGCATGCAAACGTTTTGGCTAATTTAAAACCCTTGTGCTGCCGAATCAAACATGACAAGACAACAGTAAAAAGAGAGGCTATTATCCCAAATGAGAGTCGGCGGATGGCTGAAATTGGCTTGAGTGGCAGAGACAAAAGAGGTGGAAGGAGCAGGGACAACCAAGCATGATAATACCAGATACAGCATGCCCTTTCTGCCCCACTCCCCGCGCATTCATATGTATAGCTACCTGCGAGAAAAAAGGTGATGTCTCTGAGTTTCACGGCCAGGCAGAAAAAAAAAATACACTTAAGAAGATTCAACATAAATTAATACCTGGTAAAACATCAGCCCCCTGGGTACAGAGAAACATACCTTAAAGACAACAGAATCCCTAACACACTGAAGACAAAACTGTCATTTCCTACCTGAATTCATGTCTTGCTACCCCAAGTTCACTCCCATGGGTTGAGAAGCAACTGATTTAGGCTAGAATAGCCTTAAAATAAGAATAATCTGTGGCATGGCTACTGGTGAATAGCTGCTACATACAATGAGCTCAAGAAGAGCCCAGATCTCAAAGAGCTGCTGGGTAGAAAACGTGGAGGGCAGAGGAATTAATTTTGCAAGGCATTTGGGAGACCACAAGCATTCTCATGATGTTGAGAGCCATGAACCCTGGTGATGGCTTGCAGCTCACAGAACGATGACCTGTGGGATCACTGGAGAGCAAGCAAGTTGTCTTTTGCAAGATTAACAATTTAAAAGTGCTGAAATTAATTTTGTTTAATAGCTGTGGGTGCAGACTCCTTACAAAGTAGGTTGCAAGGTCAGCAAGCCTCCTAAAGCCTTTTAAAATGCAGCTTTTTATAGGGACAGTAGATTTAGGGTGGCTTAGGGCTTAAAGATCTAAAAAGCAAGAGAAGGGTAAGAGGTCATTTCCTACCACTTCCAAATCTTGGATGAAGACATCTCTGTTTTGCTTCTCACTCTATGACACACACTTATTGGGACATTCAGAGCTACTTGAGGGAGTATGGGTTCTTAGGGTAAGCAAGGTGAAAAAAGACATTAAAATCAAACATGAGAACCAGATTAACCAGTACATAGGAGGCTTATCAGACTCATACTGGAACATGCCTACCTGTGTTGCAAAAAAAGCAGTGGGAGGGAAAGAAAGTCTAGGAGAATGAGAGACGGGGAGGGGGAAGACAAGGGCAGGGAGCATGCTCACACCCTTGCCATCATTCAGAAGTAGTTCACCTGTGATTCACATCTGCCTTATACGAGATCATTACACTCTAAATTACTGTACTGTAAAGAGTGTTTCAAGGAACAGCTGGGCTCAACACTAAAACCAAAACCAACCATTTAAAAGGCACTTGCTCAGCTTCACACTAAGTGAACTATCACTCACAACATACCAAAATCTGCTCATTAGTGCTCCCTTATAGGACACTTTTGCCCTACATTTTTAGCAACAGCATCCAACTAAATGCACAGGTAAAGTTCATAGTGAGTGCAAGTCTAGGAAATAGAAACAGGACATTTGTTTTGCACAACTGTGTATGATGGTCTGAATTATCTGAAATTAAGCAACATTGCCTTGAAAAATATTTGCATTTGTGCAGTTGGACCTGTGTGAAAGGCGGACTCATAAATTCAGACAGGAGTCCAACCCCAGAAAAGCATGCATCCCAATGCAAAAAACATCCAGTATTTATAGATACCCACTTGGTCTTGCAAACAAATATTCCCAGGGACCCAAGAACTCCAGGTGAGGACATTATCACAATGGATACAGCATGTGAATTTGTTTCATCCTGCTCACTTTCTTTAAAAATTTCTCCCCAGAACGTGAAGGGAAATACAGCACTTAGTTTTCAAATCGAAAAACAAAACCAGTAACATGCTAAGCATCGGACATGCCAGCTGTCGATGCACAGCCCGCTCTGGGACAGGTAAGTGTCACCCAGCAGAGAAGCCCATGTCTCTCAGCCATACAGGCAAGCAGAAACACTGGAGCCTTCGCAGCATGTTGTCCTGCGTAACCAAACGTAGTTGCTATGATCCTGCAGACGGAGGGGGCCCCTTCCCTGGCAATGAGGTAACTGACGGTCATTAGAGGGGACAGAATTAATTCTGCTGCAAGCCTGGCGCTGACAGTGGCCGAAGTGAGCGTGCCAGCCATTTTTCTCAGCCTCTTCCACAGGGAGCTGGAACAAAGAAAGGAGCCCCTGGGAAATACTGAAGACACTATAAGAAAATAATTTTAGATGCGTATGAATACTGCCACCAAATGCTGTGTGCTTTCAGGCTGACATACGCTGCTGTATGCAGTGTTTGTTCCCTTTTTTTGTCTGAAAGTTGAATTCATATCCTTACACAGCACTCCAAGAAAAGTCCAGTTCACAGTTCAGCAAGGAACTGCTTAAAAGGCAAGCCTGATACAGGTCCTTAGGGCACCTCATCCATCCTGCACTTGGATGGCATTCTCCATCAAGGGACCCCATTAGGAAGGAAGGGCAAACTGAAATCCTAACCCAAAGCAGCCTGAAACAGCACCAACATACTGGTATAGCAGCGATGGATGAGTCTCCATTTGTCTTCAAAGCATGGGAAGCCAATATATCTGCTTCATAGCAAACTGAACTTTACTTTCCAACCTTGTAGTGTACTTAAAGCTAAAAAGTATATCATCTTTCTATCTGGGGATAAGGCAGTAGAGAAGTGTCACCCAAGACTCCAATTAAACAGGTTGGAAGTGACGCACTTCCAGTGCAACTCCATACAGCAAAACACCCTGAGATACACTCTGTGTTTAAAATCAATTGCCCAGGAAGGCACTGCCACAAGCTACAGAAGGTTTCTTTTCCCCTCCATACAATGGAATAATTTAGAAGCATCTTATGCTAGTACAAAACTTCCTGGAAAAAGCAGTTGCTGTAGGAATGCTATCAATACCGGAGGTATCACAAATTCCTATTCTCCCTAGAGAAGGTTAAGCCCTTCCAAGCAGGAAGAAACAATATGTTTGTTCTGTGGCCAAAGTAATTATAGACTTGCCTATATTGCTTTATATTTCTTTTTTTCATAAAAGAGCTTTGTATCGGTGTTGAACAAGCAGAGTTGTGAGACTGGAAGTCTCCAGTCTAAACTTAGGTCTGGCAGAAGTAAAAACAGCTTCACTCACTTCAAGAAAGCTGATTCTGTTTATACCAGGACTGAACATGACCAAACAAGCTTCCTTCAACTCTGCTCATTAAAATATTTAAGCTGAGGCAGGTGTAATGTCCTCATGGATAATATATAAATAAGTATACATCTTTGGACTTCTCTTTGCATGCTAGTGTAGCAAGTACGTAATGTTACAGGAGGAACTCATATCTTCATCACAGGGACAGTTTCAAGAAGAACATAGAGATTCAAATACTGTAACGTGAAACACATATTTTTGAAAGCTGGTCATCTGCTTATAGGAATTTCTATCCAGGGCTCTTCTTTACATTTCAGTGGTATCTATTGTTCCAGGTGAGATCCTCCTGCACCAGGAGCTGTAGAAGCGCAATGAGAGAAAACCACCATGACCGATACAAACTGCAGTCTGAAGAGGCCAGCCAGAGAGCTGCTGGGAACACACATGTTTCTTGTGCTCCAGCCAGGAGCCTAAACCTAAAGGTTATCCTGTCCTAGTGTAGCACCATATCACCTCTAGCGCCAGTAAGGCTGACCAGAACTTTATATATCTACCTGCCTATTCAATTCATATCAGGAATAAAGGAGAAAGAAAAAAAGGAGAAAAAAAAAAAAGCAAGGTCAGGCACTTATTCATGAGCCACATACCTGGTATAAGTAACAGCAACCTCACATGGACCCAAACCCCCCAACCCAACACCAGAAACTGCCTCCTCCTGCTCAGTGTACAATTAATTTTTCATGTCAGCTCACCCCAAACACCAGACCGGTTCTCTTCCTATCTGTGTTCAAGATCACAAAAACACCCCTCACCAAAAGCCTTTTTATGCATATGTGCTTATTGTTTCATCTACAAAACCTAATTAGTTTGGACTAAAACAAGGAGAGCTATGGAGCTATGTTCTCTGACATGCTAAGAAAACTTCATCATAAGTGACTACAAAAAACATATGAATGAAATGTCTGACAAGACTGTCCCAAAAACTCCTTGCCTCAAAGTTTTGACATTTTTTCCCCTAAACTGCAGACTTTGAACTAGTCCTGGCCAGCAAGGTAGTGGGAGAATACAAGAGCCACCCTCTTCCATCTGATTCTCCTTGGGATCGAACACTTTTCTCAAGAAAAAAAGGTGTTGCCTTAAAAGGTTTTTTTTTCCCCCTCAACCTGTAAAGTTCTGAAGACCTCTCAAAAAAAGTCTTCACAGATGACAGTGAAAATGAAATCCAAACACCCCCTCACCATTGCTGTTCCTCAGCACTATATGCCCACACTATGGCACTTTTTTTAATGACTTGCAAAAAAAGGGGGAGAGGGGAAAGTTGGAAAAATGAAACTGAGATCTTGACGGAAAACAAAAGAAAAGAGACCTAAGTCAGCCAGCCTCAGCTGCAAGTGATTTCCATAAGCTTCTGCCTCTGCGTGACACAGGTGAAAGGAGTTGCTCTTTCTCTGAAACAGCAAAAATCTCAGATTCTGCCAGTGATTTTTGACACATACACACACACATATATATGTAAATATAAATAAATGTAGGTAGTGGATACTAATTTTACTGAAGTCATTGCCATACCCAAAATTATTAAGCATCAGTTACAGGAGAAATACCAAGCCTTGGTCATGATACCTAATGTTATCCTCTACACCTCAACATCTTCACTCCTAAAAAATATGAGGCCGAGACAGACGATACTCAGTACTGAATTTCCCAAAGCCATGGTAAGACTCAAATGAATCTGATGCCTATTGCAATGCTCAGAAAATTTGGAAGCTTACTATTTTCACTGGAAAAAAAAAAGTAACCTTGCAGTCGCCTTTGAACTTCTGTCTGTACCACGGGGACAAACACACTCAATATTGGGAAGAGAAGCACTAGGAGGGCTTTTATGATGCAGTACAAGGAAAAAAAGAGAGGAAAAAAAAGGTGTTACGACATGTCCTGTTCCTATTCTACTAATATTTTTTTTTTTTTTTTGAGATAAAGTCTCCTTCTGTCAGAAAAAATGTCATCTATTTTCAACAGGATTTTGGGTCTAGTCTATGTAGTGTATTTCCAGACCAGCCATTATTGCAGTAAAAAAACATATAGGGAATATTGAGCCAATTAATCAAAGCACTCCAATTCACACACACACTTAAAAAAACCCCAAAACCAAAAACACAACAACAAAAAAACCCAAGAAAACCTGAAGTCCAAGAAGAAAACAAGGTAGTAAACACTGAATTAATTTTTTTCCCTCTTTTCCCTCAGGCATGTAGAGCAGTCATTAGGGAACAGTCCAAAGGAGCTGAGGAAACTGATTACCAATACAGCAAAGCACAGCCAGGTTGCCACTTGGTTTGTTGTTGTTTTTTTTTTTTTCCACTTTTCCTTTCATACAGGGATGAAGCATGAAGAGACTTTTGGGACCTGATCATGTTATGGAGCAGGAACGACGTGCCTCCAGCCCTGGTCCGCAAACCATTCCATCAGCAGAAGTATCCGGCAGGTCGGAGGCAGACTAACTTTTCCAAGGTATTAAATTAAAAGATGTTGAATTAAGTTAAACGCCCCACATTGAATTGACATTTCCCTTTTTTAATGCAAGCTAAGATTGATGAAAAATACCACTTATCTACATTAAGGGTCAAAATATCCAGCAAAAGAAGCCTCTGGTTCAGCGCGTCAGAGCAAAGTCAGTCTTACATAATCCGGGGACCAGAACGCGGATCACATTCTGATGATCCAATTAATGGTGGGATACTTTGCAATCAGCCAGGAAGCAAGGCCCCTAACAGATTGTGGGGCTGTAACATCAATTTCTTAAGTGCATTTAAAGGATTACAAATGTTAGTCCTGGCTTGAGATTGAAACACCTATTGAGGTGCTCTGAACCACATTACAGTAATTGGGTACCTGAATTAATGCCATTTCTTCTGATGGGCAAGTTGAATACATTGGAATTACGGATTTCTTTTGCTGTGTTTCACTTTCAGCTGTTTTTTTTTTCTTCTCAGAACATAAATTTGAAGCAGAGTATCTCTTTTTGTCTAGATAGCTTTAATTACAACCCTGAGGCACCCACGTACTGTCCTAATTTTACCTTCTTGATTGTTTGGGTGCACTTTCTTATTTTTATTTCTTTTTTATTTTGCTTATTATTTTACCATGCAATGACATTAAGATGGGATTTTTTTCTTAAAGCTTCAGAGGGAAGGGATAATAGGCTGCTGACAGGTGGAGGAACAAAAGTCTTTCTTTTCCTTCCCTTCCCATATCCCTCTTCCACTATGTAAACCTTTTTATGCATGCACCAGATACCATTTGCAGTTTTACACCTCTAGAGAGCTAGAACTAGCGCTGCCTCAATTAGACTTCTTTTCCTTCTGAGGTCAGTTCAAGTAAAGGTCTCCATCATACCAAACTGGCAGGAATGCTAACTACCTGGGTATTTCAGACCATACAGGGTTCAGCTAAAGTGCTTAAAAACACGTAGCTGGTTTCAAGAGTATTCAGTGAATATACAGCATAAAGCCATTCATGTGTGCCAGAGACTAAACTTACTCAGTGTTTTAAAATCTGAAGTAAGTTATGACATAGGTTTGTTTGTATGGCTTTTCAGCCAGGCAGTGTCTCTGTTAGACTGCAGTACAAAGCATATGGGATACACACATTTTCCTCTTGGATCATATGAAGTTTGATAATTACAGTTATAACGGGGAATTCCATCCGTTTTTGTCCTCAGCGTATGTGGCACTGACATTTCAGCGACCTCGGCAGTGATTTCTCACTTGCAGCTAACTGGAATGTACACAACCATGATATACCCATGCTGTGAAAAAAAGAGGTGAGAAACAGAGCATGGTATTCCAAATATTCCAGTCCACTCTGTACATTTAATTTATCTGGTTACAGCGCATCAAGATTAGATATTGTTTTAATTACTCATTTTTGGAGGTCTATTGGTGATCAGTTTATACATCCAAGTATATACACGTGCATATTTTAAATTTCATATATTATATATCCTTTCTGAGCTATTCCAACTTTTTCCCTATATTCAGGATTCCATAAGAAACTGTGATGCTGCAGTGATTCTGCTTTAATTTTTGGTTTTGCTTAAGATAACTGTAAACAGCAAAGATACAAGAGCTATTTATCTTCATTGCTGGTTAAAAGGAAATCGTAGCGTATACCTTAGGGGAGCTAAGGAAGCACAATGATTTAACAAGCATATGAAGGAAAGAGACAGCTTCTAATTCAGTAATAGAACTTTCTGATGCTCAGGAAAAAGTGGTTTGCATGGTTTCGTCAGATAGCCTTTTACAGTTAACTGTTTTATTTTATTATTTATTTCCCACCACATAAGAAACATAAGGTTTAGGAGGCATCACGGGGGACCTTTCAGCTGTGCTCCTTGTTTCTCTTGAATAGTTTTGAATGACCCTTAATTTCCTATCTCCACTAATGCAGGATATTCCTACAGTTTAGAAATAACACTCTGGAAAGACTATAAAACCTACAAACTATCTTCACCTAAGACGGGATTAATCAGAGGATAGACACAGTTTCGTTGAAAGGACTACACAGTGAAGCACGGCATAAGGTTTTTTAAAAAGTGTCTTGCAAATCTCAATTAAAGTTTCAGTGCAGTTTTTGGCTCATTAGATTATGCTTGCTGAAATGATTTACATACAGATAATGACAATGCAGACCCCAAGGACTAGTTAGCTGTTCAGTAGCATATACATTTCATGTAACCATTTCCATACATCTAGTTTTAAATTCATTAACAAAAATTAATTGCTACCCAGTGGTCTACGTTAAACTGCACACAGCTTCAATACACTTTCTAAATTACTGCTTTCTATCACTCCTCTAGTGATCCTATAGACAAGATAAACTTTGCTGCCTTGAAGGCATTGACTACGATTTGTAGCAAAGCTCATGTTTAAGTCACTGAGAATGAACAACTGAACTTCAGGAAATTTTTCTTCTTTTCAATATCTCACCAATATTTTGGAATAACAGAAAACTTTGTCCCTCTCCCCCTTTGGCAAAGGCAGTGTCATGCCCTTACGGTTCCACCACAGAGACACCAGCAATGAGGTCCGACATGCTCAGAAAGCACTGACCTCACTAACATTCATTTTGGACCTGATTCAAGGTTTACTGAAGTCATAAGGAAACTTTACATTAGCTTCAGTATTCAGCAGTTCACGCCTTCTAGTCTTATTGCCCCCCTTTTCCTCCCCAAATTGTAACTGAATTTTGCTGTGTGAGCATTAATTATGTTGTTATTATTGTGGCACGTTCAGCATGAAGTGACTGGTGATAACGCCATCCAAATGTCTGTCTGCTTTTTTATGTCTTGGGTAAGGAGAAAAACGTTACCTTTCATAAGTAATTAACAGAAATTAGTCTTGGATTTTTACAGATGCATAATGATTTGGGACCCAAGGGGGAGGAAGGTTCACTTTTTAGTAATAACATTTAATGGATAAAAAAACAGAAAAGACTTTCCACACTCTTTCCATCATATTTCCCAAATATTTACAGTGTACACCTCGGGTTTGAAATAAGCCAGGGAGAATTAATGTGTTGTTTACACTTGGAATCCGAGGTGGCC
This sequence comes from Platyrinchus mystaceus, assembly GCA_035041135.1. Taxonomy (NCBI): domain Eukaryota; kingdom Metazoa; phylum Chordata; class Aves; order Passeriformes; family Tyrannidae; genus Platyrinchus; species Platyrinchus mystaceus. The sequence continues at coordinate 19,934,909 of JAWWLV010000121.1, read as the reverse complement.
CCGTCCCAGCAGGGCAGTACAATGTGCTGTATCTTTCCCTTCTCAGCACTTATCTTAATCTTAATAACTAGCCAGACAACTGACTCCAGAGTCCTGGGCTTATCGACTGGAATTCGTCACATGCACACAAGAGAAGACAAGAAATGCATTATATAACAATGCCATACAAATCATTATCTTTTAATATTTAAAAGTATGTATTCAAAGTCTGATATGAAACCATTTGGTTGAACTCAATTCCACTGGTTGTTATTAAATTTGATAGCAAATGAACAAAAATACACTTGTAACGCATTTATCTGCACAAGAGTTTATTTGCAACAGATCAAAAGGCTGCTTCTTACTGCATTTTAGCTACTGCTATCAAATGCAATCTGCTTTTTAAACATGCTTTGATATGGGAAGACTATTTTCAAAACAGGTTAATAGGAAATGTATATATTTATTTTTTCCCTGAGTCTCCCAAGTACCAAGAAATACCCAGAGTGTGAACAGAAAGCCTACTGCGCCCTCACTGTAGGTCTACAATACGATTTCTTTGAAACTAGTTTATATAAGCGAGACGAAAGCCATTTCAACTGCATCCACCAGGTGCTTGGACTGTGCTTTCAAAATTGTCATACAAATCTGAATTTTGGTTCTGGTGTCTCATACTAAATGGCATTTTTTGCCAGGAGGCAGAGACACACGTGAACCACAGCATCAGGGCTACTCTCTGCTGAAACGCTGCTCTCCTGAGAGGGTTTTCCTGTCTTTCTCTGCACCTCCATGGTAAGAACTGTGTGAGTATCTATGCAATATGGAAGGGGGGGGAGAAGAAGCACATGAAGAATAATGATTAGGAGCCCACTCCTGAAGAAAGAGGGGAAGGGACAATGATTTTAAACACAGACCCTGTCAGGATAAGAGGGAAGATGGATACCTCACACACCGGCATTATTAACACGCACTTGAAGCAGGTGTATAAGCAATAAATACAGGTTAACAAAGATGCTGTAAATTCACTCCTCTCCTCTGCTTGTCTTGCTCTAACCCAGCCTTTATAGAGTTACTCATGCCAAGTATTAACACCCTCAGCAATAGAATTCATCTGATATAAGACACAGGAGTTGCACTCAAAAACATTTATCATTGCTAGTGCCAGATTTTTCCAAATTTCTTTTCCACATCAAAAACTTTTGAGGATTACCCTAGGCCAATCTTTGTGTTAAATCACAAACCACAGTAAATCAATTAGTTAATCAATCCCATCAGGCAATCAATTAACATGAACTAAGAAATCCCTGAGCAGACATATTCTCATGTGAACAAAGGTCACCCACTGGGGCCTTTATATGTCTGTTCATATTAGTTTAAGCCCAGGTTTAGAAGGAGAAATTTTCCTCTGATAACAGTTCTTTGTATTGATGTGTCAGCACAGACACCTAGTCTCTGTGTATGTCTGGCAGAGATCGTCTGTATTTTTACTTGTGTAATAACTAGAGGCCACTTTCAGAAGAGGGAATCTGAGATTTGTGCTCTGATGCCGTGAGAGACGAGACCTCTTTTGATGCCACTGAAAGGACTTTGTGCCAGGCTTTGTAGTGGTACCTGAGCAAAAGAGGAAACTGGGCTTTTTCAAGCATGCACCTCAAAAATTACGAGTGCAAGCAAATTTGCCATCACCCCCAAACGTTTGATCCATGTCACAAAGCCAATTACTGAATCCATTTCTAAGGTCAGGTTCAGTCTCAGTAAGAGTTGGGCGAAACATGTTTTGAATGCCTGAAGAAACACTTGCCCTGTAATACCCTTTCTAATCCCAACTGTTAAATAATTACATTAATTAATAATATTTTGTAGTTGTGTGGTAGGTACCACTCAGGAATAATCTACAGTTCAGTGATAAATTCATTCATTCAGACTTGCAGCCAATATGCAACCTCAAAGTTGAGGTCACCTCTGCATATCAACCAGGGAAACTGAATTTTTTTGGGGGTGGGAGGAAGAAAAGCCACTAGTGCACACAAGGATGCACATAAACTTCACAGTAAAGCAGAAGTTGCAGCAGAGGCAAACACATGGTGGGCAACTTGAATTCTGTGAAATGAAATCTTATGAGTCAGGCCTGCAGATTTCTGCACTGCTTATTATTTGGATACAGCTGCGCTATGGAGTTGCTCAACAGAACAACTTTTCACGTAGGTAACTAAGCTATGTGGCACCCAACCTTAGTCACCTCCAAAATCTGCTGCAAGTTCAGTGTCCCTTCTGCATTCACTCCTCTTCCACTAAATAAATTGTACATTTAATAGCAAAGACAGTATCAAATAAAGGCTGGCACGGCTCTTCTAATCCTAGCCAGAGTCAGGGAAAGAAAGATCCCTGGAACAGCAGAGAATTGGCCTACCTTGGGATGGGGGGGAAAAAATGCAAAGGTATGAAAATGTATTCAACAATGCTCTCGGTGCTCAGATCCAGCGGTGACAGGGCTATAAGCAGATGCATTACGCTGGAAATATATCAAGGTTAGATTAAGCTGCAGAGTTTCCATTTTATTAATGGTCTTCAATCTGACTCCTTAATAAAATGGAAACCATTTGTAAAATTTTGATCAGAATCCACACTTAGCTTTCAAGTGCTTACAACCTTTAGGTATATTCAGGAACAGATTTCAGAAAATTCATGCCTAAAAACGAAGGTGAGAAGGGAACGAGGGGAAAATGACTTGAGGTGATGCAAACCTTGGAGTAAATTATTATGTAAACTGTGAGTTAGCCTAAATGAAGAAATCATTGGGACAGCATGGGTTGGTTTTTTTCCACAAATCACAAAGATATGTTGGATCACTGCAGTATCTGCCATGGTGGTATAACTAGAAGAGCAAATATCTAAGGCATCTATATTTAAATACTATCCTCAATGGCATATCAGAGCTACTGGAGTGTTGCTTGGAACTGGAAAGCCTGAGTGGCCAATGCAGCTGTAAGAGCTGCAATTAATGCAATGCTGTACCATTATCAATTCATTCAAGTTTCCTCTCAGCTGCTGGGAGGGAACAGGAGAAAGAAAGGTTTTACCTAATAGTTACTGGAGAAGGAAGTGTTGTTGGATAAAATAAAGGTGACAAGAAAAGAAAGTTACTAGAAATATCACCCTCCAATTGCATCTCTCATGCAGAAAGAAGCCTGCATAAAAAGAAGTTAAAGTTCACACTTCTAATGTAAAAAGGAACTGAAACTCATACTTAGAGCCATAAACAACAATTTTATTTAATAGCAATCCTGCCTGAAAGGGAAAGGAAAGAAAAATTTCGAAGTGCATACACTGTGCTGCTGCACTTCTTGTATTTGAAACCTGAAGAAGAAATCTTGAAGGGAAGTATTATTTGTATATAGCAGGCTGTGGATTAATTGACTATTAGTTACACACAGATTTATAAAATAACTTCAGCTAGGCTTTTTCTCTGATAAATGGCTGAATACAAAGCAAAAGGAATTTACTGAAAACAGAGCAACTCAAGCTCTCCTTTTTAGCTTTTAGAGAGGGAGAATTGCATCACACAAGATCTCCAAGCAGGATCAGGATGATAAAAAAAAAGAATATACAAGGAGAATAGTATCACCTACACTGACTTACAGCCTTCAGTAAGGAGAACAGTTGCATTATCCGAGGCCATGGCCTTTGTTAACAAGCAGTGACTTCTCCTAACACTTGAACCTGATGACGTCTATACTAATAAAGCTTACATCCTTAATGAAGCATGAGCACTTCCTCTGGGAAAGGCCCAGGACTATCAGGAAGGACAACATGGTACTGTAACAAATTAAAAGTCTGTTTCTCTCCCTTTGACTTTGATATCTACTTGGATGACATTTGCAGCACTTATGGAGACAATGCTATGGAAAGAGGAACCTTGATTTGTCTAGCCAGTAGAAAGTCTATTATCTGAACTAGACACTGTCACTGCATCCTATACCTTAGGCTCATGGTGACCACAAAAGATAATATGGAATATATTTATTCAAACTAACTGAACAATTTCTATAGGTGACACCTCCATCTCTTCTTCTCAAGCCCACAGACTACCTGGTAAATACAACTGCAAGACAAGGTGAGCACAAGTGATTGCTCCATACAGTGTGTCAAACACTTGTGTTTTTTGACCTAGGACAAACAGGTAGGTAAAAACAAAAACTGACACGTAGATACAAAAATACTACTATTTTACTGTCCATACTTCTACAAAACTGTTTCTTCACAAACTACATAAAACAGCCTTCTCATATGTTAGGGTCTTCCTGTTACCACATTCCTTTGGCATTCTGGCAGTGCGAGAACCATCTATACAGACAGAATGTTTTAGGCTGAGACTCTCTTGAAATCAGGTGCACACTGAAGTAAAAAGGATATCTGGGTCCCTAATTCCCATTCAGCTCTACACAATTTTTCCCACCACTTCTTAAAGTTATGTTGAGTAGTGAGATGGCACAGCAAAGCTGTTAAATTCAGATGCTTACCACAAAGAACAACAAAAGACAGGGCCCATCTCTGAACTAAACTAGCCAATTAGGTCGATATCTTGAGGGTTTTTGGGGGACTCCAGCTGGACTTAAACCAACTGCTTTGTAGTGTCCATCTCATGCTGAAAGAGAAGGTATTCAGCAAGGTGCTAATCCAATGCAACACACAAACTAGCAGTTTATTTAAAACAAAACTTGATCCTTATTGGGAGCTGAGATATCTGAAGCACACACAAGTAAAACTAATTTAACCTTTGAAAAGTTATCTCCGGAGGGAAGAATAGAAATCCCTTTATAAGATTTTTAAGCACTGCAATTATTGACGAGGACTATATTACTTCAGATTTCTCTGATCAGAAAAAAAAGCAAAGCCACAGGAGACATCAGCAGCTGTCAGGCTGTTTTCCAACTGCAATGAGGTAGTTTACAGTGGGCTTGTGCCAGTCTCTTAAGACCCAGTTAAGAAGGCTTTTTAAAATGCCTTAAAAAGCCAACTCATACATTAATCAAGTTGAGCCCTCATCCATACTTACTGCAATACATCAATTACCATGTCTTTTTTTTTTATTTTAATAAATTCCAGTTGACAGCAGACACCTTATTAAGGCTCACTAAAATGATACAATAAGTAAAAGGCTATTAATATTGCTTTTTTTCCCTGCTGCTATTGTCTTGCCGCACTGGTCTGCAAACAAATTCAGGCTGCATTACAATTAATGCCAATGGAACTCCTTCTAACGACTTCCAGCTTGCTAATTTTTTACGCTAATAATAAAAAAAAGGCATTGCTATGCAAGAACGGCCCCCTTTTATCATGCTCGCATGGCACACTAGAGAGCTCCTGCCATTGTTCACATGAAAGACAATTAAACCCAGGAACATCAAACCCAAAAATGACAATCTGCTAACCAGCACTGGGTATTGCTGAATTCTTTTCTCTATTTTCTGAACTGATAGAAAACAATTCTCCAAAGACGTTTTCCCTCCCCCATGCCCACCATTTGGAAAAAAAAAAAAAAAAAAGTTTGAAAAATACTCTTGCTGATTTATGCATCTCTGCTTAGAATTTATTAACTGTCTCGGGCCAATTTCTCTCTCAAATGTCTATTGCCTCCAGATTTGAATTCTGGACACATTTCAAGGTATACAACAACAATATTGTCCACACAGTTTCATATTTAAAAATAAACATGATTTTTTTTCATGGTTCATGTTTTCTGAAACGCAATATAAAATGCCAAAGGCAGGAGAGTTAAAGCTAATGTGGTAACAAGTTTATTTCTCACAGTTTTCTACAGAGAAGGGTGGAGAGCAAAAGGGGTCATCAGGTTTGCTGAAAATTAAGTACATTCACAATGTTAATTTAGAATAAGGGTAACTTCTATTAAAGGTGATTATATCTATGCCCTCTGTCATCGAGCTTAAGAACCAGTTTTACAGCAACATTTTCAGATTTGCACCTGGAATTTATATACATATCACCATTTTTTAACTGAACTGTATTTTGGAACCATATGCATTTATAAAAAGACACAATATCATAGATATGAACAATTATACTACTTCGTACCTCTGCATGTGACTTTTGATCAAGAGTTTCAAGGCACTTCTGTGTTCATTAATTCTCACAAGACCTTTGAGAATTACGTGGTTCTATATCTGTTTTAAAGTATATAAACTAGGTGGCAGAGATGTTAAGTGACGTTTATAAGACCACGAGGTATTAGAGGTAGTAACGGAAATACAGCCCCAAAAATCCAACTGTCACCATGAAGGTGCCTCAGAAACTTTGGCAACTCTTCAGCTCAACATAAAACCGAAGCATTACTTAAAATACATCCTTATACAGGATCTGACTTGCCAAACTTCAAGGACACCCATAAGTCCTGCTTGATTTTCATTCACCCAGCTGTCCTGATCGGAGGCACAGCCTTAGCCTAAGTCTATGCCTGTCCCAGCAACTTGAGCCCCAGTCCAGTCTCTTTATCCTATACCACAGTACATACATATTTACTGCAAGAAATTCTAGAAGTTAGAATCACGGTAAATAACCACTTTCTATTCTGAAATATTCATATTCCTGGTAGGTCAGTGTGTGCATGTTATAAACATGAACTTAAGAAGTAATTGGTAACTTGCTGATTGCTACAGATTTGACACAAGTAATGAGAGGCAAAGCTTTAGCTGAAGGATACGAGTCTTATGAAAAAAGTCCAAATTATATTTAGTACCAAATCACAGAACTATGTATAAATATAAGAGCTTATAAATATGCAGGAGTAGAAAGAATTTATATTTTTAATGAGAAACTAGGAAATTCCCATGTCCCTTCTGCCATACACAACTTACTTCCTATCCCCTTAGGCTAAAGGCATCAGGCCTTAAACCTGTCACCTGAACAGGCCAGAATATTTCCAGGGCTCTACTTCAGACCAAAGAAGTTGTGGTAAATTCTACATCTGGGAGAAAAGAACATTTTTGTGTTGTTGTTTAATAGCCACTGAGAGCTGTGGAGTGTTAAGAACGTACCCCAGGAAAGATGGATTAGTAGGAAGTGGCCAAAAGAGGCCATAAAATGTGCATTAAAAATGCAATTCATCACATAACTGTGCAATTTGTCAAATGGATATTGTACCTTGCATAGTGTCTTTTGGGACAGAAGCAAAAGAAAAAGGCCTGGGAGATAACGGTTCTATTCCTGGCTCTGCTACTGGTTCTCTTTTTGACCTTGAAGAAGGCTTTTTAGCCAAAATACATGGACTGTCTTCTATTATTGCACATCCAACTTAATTTTGGTCAGGTTCATAGTTGCACTTCTAAAATCAGTGTCCTGAAAACAGAGTATTAGGAGACCCCTGACACAGAAATCTGATTTTTCAGGTTTCTGTTGGCCAAGGTGCTGAACCTACATGTCTTTATGCACAAAATAGGGAAGACAAAGCTAACATCTTAAAAGAGATTTCACAAGAATCAACTTGCTATTTGCACAGATATGATTAAATAGGTACAGAAATATTTAATTGTTCAACTAAAATGATCCTAAAATAATTGCTAATCTTCTATCAGTCAATGGATTAGATATTCGCTGGATATGAAATAGCATCTTAGTCATTAACAAATGGGTTGGACTAGGTGAACATGGAGGACACGATCCTTGCCTGTTAACACCTGTGGTGCTTCCCAAATTGGATGCTTCCATAGCACCAGTTTGGCTCACAATGGCTTGTTTAGTTATGCTCCATCCAAACATATATTATTTTGGCCCCAAAAAACACATTTACTATTCATCCATCTCCAACTTAGGCTACTTTTCTGAGATGCCAGCTGGGATGTCCCTTCAGATTGGCATTTGTGATAAGGACAAACACCCTTGCATTAAGTACATTGAAAGGTCCTTTAGCACCTTGATAAGACTCATGGAGCAGCCTCTGATCTGTCTCCAGTGGTGGGGAAGCAAAGAGTCATTGGCAGCATCCTCACCTATGAAAATCACTTATTTCCATAGGTGAGGAGGTTGCTGGGCTGATCTGGCTCGCTGTGTTTAGTGGACAACCTGTCCAGGAGGTGGCTATGTTCACGTTCCACCTGCACCTACCTCTGCCTGTGTAGTCAGAGGTCTTTCTTTTTTCCTCAGTGATAGACTTCAGCTCTACAGCAGAGTGCAGGCTTTCACTCCGCATGAGCCAGCTGCTTTACAAGTGGCAACTGCATGCAGGAGCTGCATATAAACCACTACCATTCCTCAGCACAACTCACTTGGATTTAAAAGAAATGATAAAAGAAAGAAATCTGTTTGAGGGTGGATTTGGTGTGTTTGTGGGTTTCTTTTTTTTTTCCCTGCAGAAAAGACAAAACAAATTAAAAGTAGTAAAAACATCCACTTCTTTTTTGTATAGTCACATATACACGAGATTTGTCTCAGACACTGCATCTGAGCCAATTTAGATGTGACATGAGACAATTACACAACTCTCTCAAGTCCAGCACAAGAACTTTTTTTGCTCCACAACATACTAAGTTTGCAGCTTATTTGAGCCCTGTAGAAAGTATAAGAAAGTAGCCCTGAATTAATACTGCTGAAATCAGAAGCCAAGTTTCTATTAACTAGTTCACAAAATTAACAGGTCTGACATAAAAACCAAATTTTAGCACTGCTTAAACCGGTGTCAATCAATAATAAACCCGTAGTTACTCTAAATTAATGCAGATGGAAAATGAAAGTAGACAAACCCCATACTGACTGTAATGAAATTGCTTATTGATAGTGCTTCATTTACTGTCCAAATAAAAGCAGAGTATATGATCAAATTGTTTTATAAACATTCTCTTCCTTTTAATTACAGTGTAAGAGCAGCAATCGTTATCTCTTCTATCAACTTACTTAGATTTATAATATGGCCTGCTCCCCACGTTTAAGACAATATAACCTTACACCACAGCAATATTATAGTGCCACATCCTGTATCCTAGCAACGGGTTAGGGCTTGCATTTGATGTCAAAATAATGGGTCCTGCTTAATCTCTTGTTTTTTTGAAGTAGGGGTTAAAACACTGAAATCCGAGAATTGAGGAAAAAAAATTACTGAGAAGAATTCTAAAAGCAGACCTATGGGGTACATGCTCATATATAGATGTTCACACTCTGATGTGTATGGGCAAATAGATAACTGCATGTATACACAAAATAGATGGTCTAGTTTTTGTCTTTAAATTGTTTAGACAGGAGTGAAAGCTGAGAAATGGAATGATGTATATCACTTTCAAGATACCAGAGGCTTTTAACAAATACAATCTTCCTCCTGCTTTTATCAGTTCACTGTCTTCTGTAAAACATGACTTAGTCCCAGTTTTTCCTCATTTAAATTTGGTCCTATCACTGTATTAAAAGAAAAATACATTCCTGCCTCTCTCATTTCTTGTGCCTTTCCCACTTTCTTTCAAAGATTTGTTTAAAACATCCTGATTAGGTCGTCTAGCTCCTAGTGACATTCGCCAAGCTACATCACAGCTGAGATTTATCTTTATTGACTATTTAAAACTTTAATTGTGATGGAAAAAATCCAAATGGCTTGGTTTGTAGTAGCACCAGGGATATACAGTGGCATTCAGCAATAGTGACCAAACAGAAGGATATTACTCAGTATCTCTGCTTCAGTTCAGTGACTGGAAAGCACTTTGAAAGCTTAGTATTTAAGTCTGGGTGGCTGTCAGAGATGTACACATGTATGTATGTATGCAGGCACATGTGTGTATACCACTTTGGTAGGAGAAAAGAAGCAAGACTAAATCTACAGTTTTGAAGACTGAGGAAAAGTGAAAAATAGCAACAGTCATGCTATTATAATCTTCCCCAGGCAATTCAATCCTCCTTTCTATATGCACAAGTTTGCAATTCTTACTTTTAATGCCCCTGGGAACACTGCAAACCAGGTAGCGGAACAGAACATCAGCTGTCCCGTAAGCAACAAGTAAATAGTGCTTTGTTGAACCACCAGCAGGTTTCTAAACACGGCTGGTATTCAAACACGCTGGGCAGGCTCAGGGCTATTTGCTCTTCTTTGCCCCCAAGGCCTCCACAGAACAGAAGGAACAAAGATTTTTTCAAATTGTGTTTCATTTTTTTTCCTATACATCAGTTAAAAATATACAGAGGAAAAGACACTTTCTCTCTGAAAATTCATGGTGAGGGTACAAAGCAGCAGAAAGCTTTGTACAGCAGTCGCTGCTCATCCAACAGCTACGTTAACAAACCTTCAAACACACACAGTACCACAGCTTTGGCTTCCCTCAATGCACCCTGCTAATCCACTCCCTCAGGAAGAGCCAGATACAACAGGCAGCCCTTGGGGCATGCCCCCAGCATCAACTAACCCTGGCTCCGTGGGAGCAGCAGAGACAGAAGAAATTAAGAAACTGGGGAGTCGCACTTGGGTGCCTGGTACAAAGAGAGATCCACAGCGCAAGAAGGAAAACACTGCTCGCAGGAGAGCAATTTCTTTTTGTTATCCACAATATTTTACTTCTAGCTGCAAACTCAGAGCTTGAAAGGATCCTTGTGAGCTCTGTTTATTTATTTAAACCAATTCTTGCAGCCCTTCTTCTCTCTAAACAATACCGAGGTGAAGAGTTTACAGGAACACGTTGTCCAGAGTTCACCCATTCAGCAAGGGCTTTGCTTCAGCTCTAACACAAGCCAGCACCCAGTTTGGGAGCCTTTCCCATCTTTCTCTCTTTAAGGGAACTGTTTACTGTGTGGGCACATGCACACGGCAATTCACCTTTCTCTGCAATTGTCATCACAGTCTTTCTCTGACAGATATTATTATCCCCTGAAGATGGTGCATGGACAACCCTGTCCCCTGCTAGGCTGTCCCAGTTTTATAAACTGCAAATCTGGTCAGCTTACTCTACAGGAGGAAAAAAAAATATAAATAAAGCTGTTTAAAAAGGACAGCTGCTGCCACGGTGCTGCATTAATACGGCCCCAGCGGAGGAAAGGCACCATCTCTCTTTCACTGAAGGTCCTTCCTTCCCCCTGCAATGACATCCCCACCAGCAGTGAGCCCTGCCATGGGCTTTACTGGGCAACAAAAGGGGTCACAGCAGCAAATCATCTTCAACTCCTGTTGCAAACGGAATGTAGGCCGAGAAGGGGGGTCAAGTCCCTCCATGGCTCTGCTTCCCTCCCAGCTAACACCATTGCAAGAAAGTGCTATGAATTTAAGCAACACTTGATTCAGCTTGTGCTGAGTAGCATGGAAGATGAGTACAGCCTTGTGCACCCACCTGACCCAAGCTCAGCTTAAGCACATGCCTAAGGACTGCCTCGAACTGGAAGTCAAAACGGAAGAGATTCAAATGCCAAGCAAAATTGCGATTAAAGTACATTTTTTTTTTTCTCCAGAACTATGTGATCCAACATAGGCTGGCAGTAAATTAAAAAAAAAGGGAACTGCTTACAATACATTTTTCAAAGGAAAGCACTTGATCACAGGGTCTGTGATCAAATGGCCATTGTATGAACATGAGTCTTGCATACAAAAGTGTGCATGTGTGTTTTCCAAAAAATTTTTAAAAAAACCCCAAACCAACACAACTTGCTTATTAATTAATTTTGAGGTCAAATATTCCCTTGATCCATGAGCAACAGAAGACTTGTGAATTGGGGAACTATGCAAGTTTTCCATCCTCGTGTCATATAAGCTCATTTCCCTTAGACAGGCAAAATTAATATGAGGCAAGTAAGGATAAAATAATTAAAAATGGTCTGACACATAAGTAGAAGGTTTGCCAGCCAGCTTCTAAATAACTAGTTTGTATAATCCCTTAACACACACCTGCCTGAAGTAATTTGTCCCCTTTTTTTTGTTTTGTTTTGTTGGGCTTTTTTACTACGTTATTTTTAGATGGGTTTATTTTTAAAGTAAAACAAATTTTTTGACCCTGCAACAAACCTATTCCAGATTTTGTTGGTTAATTGCCATTAGCAATTAACAAAACACACTGAAGGGTTTTTCTTCTTTGGCCAAATGAGCAAAATTCTGCAGACAGGTCAAGAGCATTCAAAAGGCAGTAAAAACTGAAATCTTTAAAGAAGAAACAACAGAGCAGCACACTATAGGAATTTCAGAAAACACCCTTTTAAAAATAAGTCTTGGCTAAGTCACTATTTGGTAGAAACTGTCATTTTGATACACATCTGTTTTTTGCTCAGAACAAAGGGACAAAACCTCTAGTTACTACCATACTGCATACAGTAACACTACAACATCCTTAAAAAAAAAAAAAAGAAATCACACATATAAATATTTGTATCTTTTGTTCATAGTTAGATCCCACGTCATCCTCCTTGATTTGCTTCTTTCCTGATAATTTTGTTCTGGTTTTCCAAATCAGCATCCCACCACATAAGTTGTGGGCAGCGTATGGCGAGAATGAAACTTGGGCATTCTCTGTATTGCAGGCACTCATCAAGTAAAATTCAGGCTCATGTTTACAGCTTAAGTGATTACGAGAGAGATGAGCAATATGAGTTTGGTTTTTTAAGTCCTTGGTTGTGGTATATGCTACACCAGGAAACTGTGAATTTTCAGGGTATAAATTTTCTCTCTCATTATCATCTGAAGAAAGCAGGGCACAGCCCCATTGGCATCCTCATCTACAACCTGCTGCTGACTTGGAATTTAAATGTCAAAACCAGAAACTGGTACCAAGTAATCTTCTAAGATGGAGTTAAATATTGTGTTTCAAAAAAATATTATTCAAGACCAATTTCAGTATATGAGGTAAAACAAAAGGTTTAGAATTTTGGTCAAATTCAGATCATCATTAGCTGCTCCTCTAAGACAGTCCCTGATCCAATTGGGATTGCAAATGTGGATGCAAATCTTACTAGCCTAGTCTATACTTTAGACTCTTCTCTTTTCGGTCATAGCTACAAAACCTATGAGAAGTCCCTTTCCCATTATGTTGGTGGTAAGATTCTGCCAAGTGAAGAGATATGTAAGAATGCTACAGAGTGTTAAAAACCAGAAAAGAGTGTGATTTTATTTCTATCTACAAAAGTACGTAACCATCAGTGAGTGGTAGATTGCTTAATTTCACGACACAGACACTTTTTATGTTTTGTTTGTGATTATTTAAAATGGATTATAGAAACTCTTACCACACTCTTACTATAGCTACTTATTATAAGCAAAATGAGGAAAAAAAGCCTATGATAGTAATTTGTGAGTGCCCACGTGCAGAAAAGATTTTAAGTCTTTTCAAGGGAATGCATCTGTGCTGCATCCGATGCAGAAACCAGACTACGAATCATCAGGTAACCGTGAGCAACACAAATATTCATGACCACCTAGTGCCATTCTTTCTGTGGACTGCAAACACCAGAATGCTAATTTCAGTTGATGTGTGGATGTATAACTTATCTTTTAGTATTTACATATAACTATCACATTTTGTAAATGATTAACAATGCAAATAACTCAGCATCTGCAATTTCAAATGTTCTCTGTCAGTAAAAGCTTTTAAAGGTTTTGATCTCAACATGCTGAACTGCTGAGCCCAGTAGTCTTGCATTTATGCCAGTGTAAATTAGCAACAAGTCAATGGAGTTAAACTGGAGCACAAAAAAAATGGTGCAAAACCAGAATTAGATTCTGATATTCACATTTTAATTATCACAGAAATTAGACTTGAAACGCACCGCAGTGAAGTCACAAAAAAAGCTGTTAGTTGGCAAAATTAATATTTATAAAATAAACTGAACGTAGTTATGATTAATAATGCTGACTTTGTTTCTTTAAACTGTAACACGAGTTGCTTGACTATTTGTAGCAGCTTTTTGCTTTACATATTCTCAACATAGCATAGCACTGAACTAAGTAGAACAAAGTTGATATTTTCAAATTGGGTTCCAAAATAAAGAAAAGTAACTGAGTAATTGTATGCAATGGTGAATTTTGGTTATTTAGTTTAACAGAGACTCTGGAAGATATTGCACTGAGAACAATTTATCCTCAGAGGACATCACTCAGCTTGGTTAACCCCAACCACATGCTTCGATTTGCCAAGTTCAAATATTAAGCACCCATTGCTGAATAAGAGGCAAGGTCCTCTCTCTAGGACAGATAAACAGGCCCCCAAGTGAACTTTTAGTGAAGCAATGGACCAACTGGAGGAAGTTCACGTCTGTTGGATCCGGGTTACCATTCATTAGACATGTCTTGCTGCTTATCTGCGAACTCTCTGCAAGACAAGACTTATTTAACGTGTAGGCCGAACAACTAATTAGCACCTTTTTTCCGCCGACTAATACAATTCCCTTCTAGCTGCTCCATAAAGAAGATTCAGTGGAATACCTCTGTGAAAGCAGTGGAATTCCAGGTAGTTATGGTGACGAATTTCATTGTGAATGAGGATCAATGTCCCATACTACTTTGAATAGTAATTTCTTAATTCTTATTCAAATCTGGCCAGCAAGATAATATAACTTGAACTGAATTGGCCATGTGATCCTGATGGCATCCCATTAATGGGCTCTTCACTTAATTTATGTAATTTTAAAAAATTAAATAGTCATATTTTAAATCCCTACTGCAGTCCTTCAGATTGAAAGTACACGTTTAAAAGTTATAGTCTCTTTATAAATCAGTATGTCTGCACTTCTTATTTTGTTGACTGAACTTTCCCAAAGTTTTAATTCATCTTTCCTCATCTCTCTTTTTCCTGCCTGTGGGGACATTACAAAATCCCAGCATTGAACCATTGCATACCCAGTTACTAGCCATGTTATGTGACACAGAAAAAACCCCCACATTTGTAAATTCTTATTTGGGTTGGCAAACAAATCATGATTTTCTATTCGTACAGAGAGAGCATAAAAATCCAGTTATAGGGACACTTTCACTCATAGTCAAAAGCCAAATAAATCCTGTCTGTAAGCAAAATGTCCATGAAGGCAGTTATTAATAACAAAAGCTTACGGACCTAATTCTACAAGATGCTGAGCCTCCTCTTCCAAGCCAACAGGGACCCAAGGTGATAGGCACCTCCTGCAAAGTATTTGGCAACTGTGGCCTAAAAGGCTCATTGCAGATATTCCATCACGCCCTGAGAGCACAGCTGCCCCCAAGCAGCTCCAGAAAGGGCCAGCCCTGAGAGGGCGCGCGCCACTGGGAAAAGAAATGCCCCATCTATCCAGGGCTATTTATAAAGCTTGCATGGAACATTTAGAGCCAAGCCCTAACTTGGCTAGGTGTCAAGGACCACACTGAAAAAAAACCCCATACCCTCATTAAGAAAATGCATGAAGCACTGATTTCTATTTTTGGCCACAGTTGTAAGCATCGCCACGGTTACAGCTGCTTTATTGTGGTTTCTCAAGAATTTCCTTGATAAAAAAGGACAACAGAATTAGCTGAGCCTTTTGGAAATAGCTGCACAGTCCAGCTGTAAAACAATGTCAAGTAGCTGGCAAAAAACCAAACCGAAACCCCATAATACAACAGTAGCTACACGTCTACCAGCAGCAGCACGTTTGCCCTCTGAAGTTCTTTATTTGGAACTGGGAGAGGGTGGGAAGAGGGAGAGCAGAAATCTTATGAAGCTGCTGCCCAATCCAGTACAGAAACCTTTTTGGTGGTGAGCACATCATGATAACCTGCTAGCGAAGACACTCTCTTCCAGCCAGACCTACAGGGTGCCACGGGCACATACGTGAACACGCAGATAACGGAGGTAGATGGAAATGAGCTCGACATTCTTTTCTTTCAGAGGGAAAAGCATTAGCAAACAGTGCACTCAGAGCAAGGACTGAAAAACAAAGTAATAAAATCTTCAAAGCAATTAGTCTTTCTTATTTCATGCCAAGGAATTACAATCTGTATCATTTGCTGGGAGAAGGCAGCTAAGGTACAGGACTTATAGTCAAGAGGACCAGATTTATCAAAGCCTTGGGCAAGCAGCTCTAGGCCTTTCCTAAGAGATGCCCACGTACTCCCCCAGTTTCTGCCAGAATCAAAGACGATCAGTGATTTGTACCTGCTGGAAAGATGAAGAGAGGGGAAACTTTCACTTGCGTGTACGTATGCATACAAATCTCTCATGTCTGTAAGCAGGGACAGATCATCCATGCACTACTATATCCCTGTAGTTTTAGAACATTAAATTATTATTGTAAAGGCAATGAAATGTCCAGACAAGGACATTATATCATATTACCTGTTAATTTCCCTGTTAATATTTTTATACTATTCTTCCTGCATTTCTTGATCATGCAAAAGAAATTTTCTGCCCCTCCCTCAGTTTAAATTTGGAAATGCTGACAAATATGCCAAACAGTGAGAGGAGATGGCTAAATGGGAAAGCTACAAAAAAGTGCACTAGTTATTTCTAGTTATTACCCAATATTGTAGGCAAAGCTCACAAGAGGAGAAAACTTTTATGGATGAAGGAGAAAGGGAAGTAAGGCAGTTCACCACAGACTGCATACTAATCTTGCACATCAGGAACTAGTATCTGTTTTAAGTTCAGAGTAAGTTTCCACGTAAAAATTTAATACTTCTTCACAAGTCAAATTCTCTCATACCTCAGTACTCTTCATGATATACTAAGAAAGATTATAATTGTATATATTCACAGTAATGAACTCCGTAATTATTTCACCTGGGACCCTTTCCATTCCTCTCTGTTTGACTTACCTATACTCAGCTGTTAGACTGAGCATCATGAGTTGTGAGAAACAACTTTAGCTATGGAGTGATACAGTCAAGACCAAACCAGGTTAGCTACTGTGCCCCCGGCAGTCTAAGTGTTGAATAATAAAAGTCTTCTCTGAGACCAAGCAGTAACCTAATATCTGTATTTTAAAAAAAAAGCACACAGAAACAGTGGATTCATTTGTCATGTACAAGTAGAGAAAACAGGGCACTCAGCTGGAACCCAGAAGACATGAATTACTGGTATTATTTTCAAAATTGTCTAAGGCCCAGATAATTAAATTAACTCAGGCATAGCTCACTCAACATCATGGTGCCTGGATTTCTTTTAAATATGAGTTCAAGGTCAATGGTGAGCAATACCTGAAAATCCTTTAAAAACCCATCTTTTAAGAACCAAAATCCTGTTTGGGGGTGATGGTGAACATCTGAACACTGAAAAGACCGAAGTTAGTATTTGTTCTATAGACTGTGCTATCAGTGATAGAAGAAGAGGACTTTCCGAGGACCAGAAGCACACATTGGGCTTACCTGCTAGAGAGGCCTATTTCAATACATAACCTGCAAGGGGATGCTGAAATACCCCACAAATTCCCACTTTTCTTTATAACTATACTTCTGAGAGAACTCAGAGTCAAGACCCTAAAAGCCAAGTTCACTGGCAACAATGGTCTTCAGAAAAATGTCTTGTTTTTCCTTAAAGTGCTTTCACTCGTTTTGTTTGTTTGTCAAACTACATCATTCTTCATATCCAATGCCCTTGCCTGTTGGTCTCATCCTTTCTTTTTAGATTTTAAATCTCCCCTTGCCTGAAGACACTACGTAAATTGTTGACATCTCTTGCAGAACTCAGCCTGTGCTTGCCCATCTCAACTCAGTATTAGCATGTTCAGCGAGTCAGCTTGGGATAAGAATGTGATGGCACACTCAGGTCTATCATTGTCATAGTGCTGGCTGGGAGGTTTTCATTTTGCTCAGTTAAGAAGTGCAGTATTTGTACAGACATAAGAATATATAAGAGATCATGTCTATCTTTGGATTCTGCAGAAGTGTTCCTCACTGAGTTCCTAGTAGCCAAGTTAACTCTTTGCCCAGAATGAATATCCCAAACAGCGAGTGAGTGAATGGAAAGCCAGAAATAGAGCCCTGAAGATCAATAGATTTGACTGAGAAAGCGTTTGCATTCTCAGGGGTAGAGATCATTGTGTTTCTAAGTGGATCAGAGATATGATCCTTGGCTGCTGTGAATGGAATGGAAACTGGATGCCATCAGCGGGAGATACGAGTGCTGATGCAGTGAGGTAATGTGGTAAGGAATAGCAGAGTGGAAGGAATGCAGTGCCACTGCCCTGAGGAATCTTAAAATTAGCTCAATCTGGTATTCAAACGCTGGGTGACGGGTGGGGGAAAAGCACAGCATTTTCACAAGAAAATCATTTCTGAAAGGAGGAAAGGTGTCACTTGATTTCTCTGGACAAATGGGTGGAGTTGCATTTAGTATTAAAGTCAATCCTCCCCATATGAATAAAACAAGCAGGTGACTGTTAACCTCTTCTCAGCTTGGTGGTTAAAGTACCAGCTCCTCACTCCAAGACATCTCCAGTGGGGACAGCATGTGTGTGCCAGGCAGCCAGATTGAACTGGGATGTCTGACCACCATGCCCGGGAACTGCCACACAGAAGGCCACCGTGCGTGGGGCACACCACCACGTGTGGGGCATGCCTTGTGAGCCATCTCCTTTGAACTGCCCCGAGTCAAGGCCCATGAGGTAACTCACAACCAGCAACTCACCACAAACCTGCCACCGATCTCACCAGAACCACTACAACTCTGGGAAGGAACGGTAGCGTTGAAAAACGATGGATTAGTTCTACTGAAATGCAAACTCAATTCAACCTCAAATGGATTATACTTTTACAATAAAGTATCAGAAGAAAGGTTACATTTTTCTATAGATTTTGTAAATATCATATCAGGAGTCGCATCTGCTTTGAATCATATCAGCAGTTAGTACCACTTTTTACTCTCATGAGAGTGAGGTTAGCCTGAAAATTAATATAATGACTCCATCCAAAATGTAGCTGCTTTAGAAGGGTTCCTAGGCCATTGATTGTCTCCTTTCTAAAGTCAAGATGCTACTACTTGCTTTATTCAGAGAAGGTAGTCACCTTTTCTTTCTTGCACGTGAAAGATAATAATACAGCTCCAACGCACAATGGTTATTAACCTTTCACAATAATTTCTATTATTGTTAGGAATGCAGAGGATAAAGTATAACTCCAAGCCTACCTTAGGGTTATATTTCAGAGGCTAGAGGCAGGGACTGTGAATAAAATATTCACATTGATGGCTTTATTTTGAAACTGTGTACTATAATGCTTGTAATTATGACTACCCTAATTTTCTCCTATTCGAAATTACAGGGTATTCCTTACCCCTTCTGCATGTTAAAAATGCCATAGCCATAGGACAGTCAGAACCTGCTGGCAGGCAATCAAACTCCCAAGAGAAGTAAACACACACACCACAGCTGCTTTTCTGCCCCATGCTGTCCCAGCAAAGAAGGACTGGAAGTCCAAGTGAAGATGGGATCCGACTGCAAAGTCTATCTGCAGATTTTACAACTGAAAGTTACTTGGTACCTACAGTCCAACTGTGGACATTGAATTGTGTTTTACCTATTTAAAAGCATTATATTAACATTTCCATCAAAAGAGAGAAAAAAAAAAAGGAAAGGAAAAATAAAACTTTATTAGGCACAAGACTCAGTGAGTGATATCTGTTTGGCACAGGGCAGACTGGGTTATGTCAAGGAGATGGCGATACACACCATCCTTACGCCAACCCCAAATTCTCTTTATCAGCACTTCTAAATTCTGCTGCTATTCTACCAACTGCAGGCCTTGGGCAAGCAGAAAAGGCAGAAGTGAAATAAAGCTCTGTCATGTCATCTCCCTGCATCACACAGCCCTCAGCAGAAGAAGAGAGGCAGAGGTGCAGGTCGAGAATGAAATAAAATAAAAAGGAGGAAAATTCTCATTGCTGGTCCCAAAGGAGCTTCTCTTTTATAGGGGAAAAGCCTTGCCAGGACTTTGCAATCAGATGATAGCACCCCCTGCATTGTTCAAGCACTGTCAAGGGGCATTACACTCAGAAGATAATCCAGCCCTTGAACTCCCTAGGTACTGGTTTTAAATACCTCTGATGAGACCCAACTGCAGCCTATCTGGGTATGCCTCAAATATCTAGCATCACATTTGGTTATGTCTACAAAAACACCAGCTAGGAAGAAAGAGATAATGAAGAATGATTTTATAGTCTTTTATTTGAGCAAAAGCTAAACATATGGATCCTGTCACCGAAAGTATGGAATCTGTGATAAAAACATATGGATATCCATATGGGGGGGGGGGGAAAAAGGAAAAAAAAAAAAAAAAAAAGGCACATCTTGGCCAGAAATTCTGCTCTTGCATTTTTATCCTGTATGCACAGTGCACCCCCTTCCCTCTGCTACACAGCGCTGCTGCCAATGGATTAGGATGTTATAAATTCACATGCAAATTTCACAAAATGCTCTACTGTTATCAACTTTATTAGATTTACGAATACAGTCCCGCTTATATTTTTTTTATTCTCTTAATCCCTTTCATCACTTAATAGCTCAGAAAGTAATGGATTTCGGTAAAAAGGAGAGGCTTATTACAATCAATCCTGTTGCTCTATCTCTGCTCGATGCTCGACTAATGAAACTTATTTTTCTTCAGGACCTCTACAGGAAATCCTTTCCTAAGGAAAAAAAAATGTTTAATACGTTGCTGACTTGTAATACTGCAACTGTATTATTCCTCTCCTTTGGGTGTCCATCCAGAGGTTTGTAAGAGCTATTAATCGTACTTTATTCGCCAAATTCTAGCCTGTAGTGACACAAGAAGCTACTGAATCTTATTTAATACAATATGCCAACTTGCAGTTCAAACGACTGGAGGCTCTCACAGTAACTTTCAACTCTGAAAACTCAAAGATTAATTTTCTTTCTAAACAGTGAGGGTTACAAGGCCAGAAAGGGCAACTTTATCGTAAGGTTTATATCTTAAATAGTCCCACTGCTGAGGATCACAAAATCTCTGTCACCCAAGTTAGCCTCCCTTAGGATCTTATTTAAAACATGCCACCTTCATAAGAGTTTTTAAAGCTGTCTTGTTTCCCTCTTTGGCATTCTTTGAATGAAGAGGCAAAGTAGAAAATACTCACCCTTCATTATTAAATGATTTGGTAACAGGTAAGGAACCATCCACAGATTTACTGCTTTAGCTAAACCTGCAATACTCCAGGGCACCCACAGCCTCCAAGGCACAGTCATGCCCACGCTGCTTGGCTCATGTGCCTGCTCCCTTCTCCATCACTGTTGGAGTCCCTTCCAAGCCTGCAAGAGGGGTTCCAGAGACTGTCCCTGTGCTCTGGGGGCTGCCCACTGGTGTTACTCCACATCATACAGCCAGTGAGACTGCCCAGAAATCTCACCTCAACATGGGACAGCCAGCGAGGGCACAGACACTGCCTGCAAAACAACTATGGTTGCTCCCAATACCTAGATGCAAAAGTATAAGGAAATGCTTATTTCACTGCAGAGGTATAAGGAAAGAAAGCTACTTCAGGGTTACTTTTATGCCAACAATGAAAAAGGGTTTTAGCATTTCCCAATACCTCTCCACAAGAGAAAAAAAAATGAAATCTAATGAATGTGAGTGTCACTACCAACCTACCAAAAGAAAGCTACAGAGCAAGACACTCCCTCAAACCAGACTCCTTACAGCTTAAAAGGATCCAAGAAAATATTTTTCTTCAGTTTATTTATTTAATTGTTAACATAAATATTTGTTTGCTGTTTTGTTTTGCATCTGAACAGGGCCAGAAATGGAGGTATCATGAGAAAAGCTAAAAATATCATAGGGATCTTTTTTAGACAGAGGAGGTGCTCGATATATCCTGGAAAAAAGAATCAAAATTCTATTTCCATTTTCCAACTGAGCGAAGTCTGCAGCACAATATGGTCTTAGCCTTATCTAAAGTCAGTTGACAATAACATGGAATTTTCTATGCTTCTGCCTCTGTTCTCAGGCCAATTCCAGAACCATCCATGAAGGCTACATGATGTAACCAACCATGCAGTACTTGTTTAGCAGGCAGTCCTTCCTGGCCTAAGGTGGTTATGTTCTTAAGCATAGGAATGACTCCTTTCTTACCATAATTAGTACAGTTACTAATACTTTGATTTCTTTCTTTTTTTTACTCATGTTAGTAAAATATGCTTTTTATTACGACAGATCCAAGAAGGGGCATTAGGAAGGCAATGGTTTTGTGTCTGGATACATACAACTACTATAAAGCTTGATCCAACAAATATCTCACATGGTTAATTTTACTCACATGAATAAAGTTACTCATGTGCAGAAGTGTTTGCAAGACTGAGCCCTAAATCCATTAAATTAATGGTGGAAATATATAAAATATATAATTGATGAACAAGTGAATTAGGATTCTGCTCAAAAGTAGGTAGAAAAGGATTATCACTCAGGCAAGCTCTCTCTCCAGTGACTGTTTCTGATTGATAGATTTGTATAAGGCTGAGTTTCTGATTAGTTCTGAGATATGAATGCTTCAAAACGTAGGAATAAAAAAAAAAAAAAGACTTTCTGAAAATTAAATGCAATATCCAATTCAATTAAAAGAAAACACTGTGATCTGGAATTGAACCAAGACTTTGGGATAATGTTATTTATTCTGTGCCAAGATTAGTAGATGTTTTCCAAAATGCCAGTTTACTTGGATTTTATGGAAAAATTGACCTTTTCACCCAGAACAGAGGCTGCTAATTTTATTAAAGTTGTTAGATATTTCCTCAGAGTGCATCCATGCCAATTCTAGTATTTCACTTCCCTATTTTCATCTATATTCCACTTGCATGGTAGTGGCCTGACAAAGCTATAACCATGGCATTGTTTCCTGCTCTTTCCATACCCACTGCCAGTGTATTTCACTATTGGAACTCTGAGAACATTGCAGAGACTTGGAAAAGTGCTGCCCATCCAAAGCTGCCCTCCTCCCCATGGCCATAAGCCCCTGGGTCAGGTAATGTGCACCACGAACATCCCAGAAGAGTCTGAATCAACTCGACTGACAGGAGATGAGCCAAGCCTGTCAATTCATATGGCAGCTCGAGCTCATCATCTGTATTTACATAGTTCCTCAATCAAACTCCTGTGCTCTGTAAACTATGTTTATTACCCTTCTTATAGGCTGATACGGTTTTCCAGTTTGCTCTACTTACAGTAGAAGCAGAGATCTACTCTTGATAGCTATTTTGTCCCTTAATTCTCTCTTTTAAGAGGGAGGGAGCAGTTATTACTTGCCAAACCAGCACATGTTCACAGAGAGAGTGCGGTCAAGTGGTCAGGAGCAGAGCTGATGTTAATTAGCAATGAAATGAGGAATGAACCAGCATTAGCCCTGAGACTAATCAATGGGAAAATCACTCCAAGCAGGCAGCTTAATGAAGTACTATACAGCTGTTTATTTTTAGTCTGTTTTAGCCTGACAACAAAATCCCGATTAATTAAGAAAAAAAAAGTCTTTCTAAAACGTATTTCCTTGAAGAGCCTTGCTAGAGCTCTGATTTGTTTGGCTTTTTTATTGCATTTGTCTATACCTTTCTCTGGCAATTAAAGGCCCAGCTAGAAAAATTAAAGCAGGTCAAAAAAGCATGTACCCATCAGTGACACCCGTTTGTCATTAGCATAACCTGCCACCTCACAGGTGGCCCATTCAGGGCCCTTCACAGCACTTAACTCCACACCCCTCTGCAGCAGAGGCCAGTGGGCAAAGCATCCTGGTCCCCAGCCTGCTCCTGCCACCCCTGTGTCGGGGACGGGCTGGCAGAGGGAAAGATGAGTGCCATGGCACAATTTGGGTGAGGCAGCCTTGGTCCTCTTGGTCAGCTGTCACAGAGCTCTACTGGGACCCTGGATGAGGACACCCGTGCATGGTGTATGTTTCAAAATCTGGGCTTTGCTCTCACTATGACGTGATTCCTCACACACAGAATAGGTGCAATAGCACTTCCCAAATGTTTGCACTGGATGATCACAGGTGAATCACATGCTACCTGCCAAATAAGTCCCTAACCAGGACACTTGAGGATGGCAAGCAAGCAGCCACCCCACTGACTTCTCTTTTGGGCACCCCTGTGTCCTGTGGGGTCCCCCCAGCATCTCCCTTTTAACTCAATCCTGCACTGAGCTCTTCCTTCATGCAAAACCCAGCATTTTCTAACAAAGGTGCGTGTAACACAGTTTGAATATGGTGATGGTAGAATAGGCTGGGGAAGAAGCTTGGGAGCTAAAGCCTTTTCACCATAACACTATACCAGAAGACAGCACCACGATATAGTCTTGCCTTAACTAGCTGAAAAAAATATTTCAGTTTAAGATACAGCAAAAAGGAAAAGCAAAAACTTTGAGGCTTTACTTCATTTCCTTCTCCTGAAGACTCCAAATTCACTTTTTGGTGCATTCCTGCACAACAACATGGCATTTACATGACAGTAAAATTAATTATGGTTTTGAACTGACACTAAAAGCAGGAATTTTACTGCCATCAGTAACATGAGTTGGAGACACAGAGGGGTGACAACTCTTCTCCTGCACAGTCCCCACCCACCAGAGTAGAAACAGGCACAGGTAAAAGGTCGATTGAAACCAGCTTTTATAGGGATTTTTTTTTTTTTTTTACTGTGCGTATTAGACAATTCATTGTTTGTTTGATCAAAGTCCTCTCATATGCCAACAGAAGCATGATTTGGGGAGAGGAGTTTCTTAATCTTTCCAAATATAATCAATAAACCTCTGAAACTGTGTCAAAGAAAAACACATAAAAAAAAAAAGGACAGCCTTATGCAGGTACATTCTTCAAGCTAAAGGTACATATGTGTCTTTAGAGATTCTTCTTGTCTATCTGTATGTTGCAATAAATATCATTCTGCAACCTTTTAGTCAAGTACTGCTTAAGTAAGAGCTGGGTGAACCACATGAACTGTTCTTCCCCAGGAAAAGAAGTAATCTTTAAACTGATATTATCAGCCCCTCTGTGACAGAGACAATTTTGAAGTCAAATTCACCTCCTGAAGATGGAGACATTACAGTAAATGTATTCATTAGATCTCGAGTGACAAGCCTTAATTAAAATGTACTGTGTTTGCAAAACGAGAACCAAAATTGAAGACACTCAAGTACAGTAAATATATCTTTTGCATTGAGCAGAGCAAGACAGACACTAGCTTCCAGTTAACACTCAGCAAAAGAAAACACCATCAAATGAATACTCTATAGATAAATTTCAATAATATATATATTAGTTAGAAAACATCGAAACGGAGCATACATACCGTAATATAAATTCAGACAGACGTGTCTGTGTTCTTAAACACAAATTAAGATTCTTAAGGATTCTATTGTATATATAAAAAGCAAGTTTTACCAGTTTTTCTTCTTTAGTCATTAATTCCGCAACCTGCTGAAATAAATACTGCTAATGCTTTTCACTTCAATAACTCCATTCATGCAAAGATCACAACATTTCGCAAACATCAGTTAAATAAACTGCCTTGTGGGAGAGGCAATGGCTATAAAAGAACTGACCGACTGCTAGGGGGTAGAGGTGGAAGATCATACCTGTTTAACAGCACACAGTTGGATCATAAATTTCTCAAGCCTAGCACATGCCATCACAGTAGAGGAAAAAGGTGTTTGTCTTTTTTTAAAAGCACACATGATCGTTTAAGTTTTGCTACATAAACACAACCTGATTGAAAAGATCCACTATTCTGATTGATTTTCAACTTTGTTATAATTATTTGCAAAGGAAGTAAAGGGGATTATCAAAGCCAACCAAAGGTGCTCACTTGTAAGACTTGATTCCATCCAACTGTAAAGTTTGATTTTCAGAAACCTCTCTTTTGGGGGGGGGGGGGGGGGGGAGAAAC
>JAWWLV010000121.1:19885558-19909141 GCA_035041135.1 Platyrinchus mystaceus | reverse complement strand
CCCCCCCCCCCCCCCCCCCCCCCCCCACAAACAGGAGGAAGAGCCAGTGTGAAACAATTTTTTAAAAAGTGCAGACCTGAAAAACAACATCACTAGCCAGGTAATCCCCTTTATAGACTGATTTGATAGCTCAGGGAAAGCTAAACAAAGGCACAATGCTCTGCAACCACAACAGCTGGGTTGGAAATTGCTGCAGATTGTTAGGAGGAGCTGCAAACTAGAGATAGGCAATGAAGAGGTTAGAAATGATAGGTTAAAAAAAATAAAAAGAGAGACAAATTACTCCAAAGACCATATTCTTTAAATCGTTGAAGCAAAACATGTTTATTTGATTTGTTTGTATGCCTATTAAAAAAATGCTACTTTGGGATTCTAGGAACCCAGTCTGTCAATTTTTCAGCTTCTGCACTTTCATGGTTGCTTAGAGCTGTTTAATGCAAATACACTTCCAATAAGAGATTTCATGCCCCTAAATTACACCCAGTTAAGGGCGAATGAAAATGTAAGGTAAATAACTATAATCAGCCATATTATCTTTCTCTTGGCACCTCTCACTTTACAGGCATATTTAAAGGCATCTCTGGGGTCCTATCCTTTTTAACAAGCAGCAGCGTATTTCCTGGAATATTACTTACGGTGCTGTGCTGTGAACATTACACAGGTTAAAATGTTACCTAGAGACCTAGAAAGAATTGCATCTGTTGCAGAGCCACGCTTGTTGCCATGTTTAGGAACATCTGAAAAGATGAAAGAAAATTTTCAACTATGGGATGAAAAAGAGACTAAGACTGCTTAAAGTCAAGCTTTTGCGTGCGATGCTGTTGATCAACGCTGTTGGGGTGTAGTGATTCCAGGCAAGAAAAATGAGACTATGCACTTCTGGTAGTCACTGAGGATGTTCTGGAAAGCACTCAGGATTTCAGTTTAAAAAAAAAAAAAGTACAGGAACTTAAAAGTATTTCACTCCCACTGTTATTTTTAAACTAATAAAGACATGCTTGAGAAAGAAAAGTGATCTGAGCACAGCTATTAACAGCCTCACAGTCCCTTGTTGTCTCCATGAAAAAGTATAAAGTGATAAGCAATAATCAAGGAGTAACTAATTACTCACTTGGCAAAGAAAATACAGAAGAATGGGAATCTTCAGAAGGAACTATATCCCCGAAGTCCTTCAAAACAAATTTGGATTATTCTGAGTGAGCTCAAGTTTGCAGTTGGACACTCTTTTGCTTTGTTTTACAGGAAGTTGACTTTAGAATTCTACAAATAAATATTCTGCTTCAGCTAAAAGCGACCCAGCACTGACTGAGTTAAATCAGAGGACCTTTTTATGAGAATAGATTCCTCATAATAAACTCAGATCAGTTTAGCCTGTCTCTCCCCAATTGCTACCATACCTCTATTTACCAGCTTTTTATTATCCAAGCTATTTTTACATCATTAGCTTGCAGATCTCCTTATGCTGAGGTGCTGCATTCTCCTAGGAAGAAAATTTCTCCACAAATCAAATTTCATGTGGTCATTTGTCTTTTGTGAAGCAGCCCACAAAGTTCTCAACCAATTTATTCCTCTGTGCAGCACCAGCAGGAAGTCTTCCTTGACAATTTACATGATCCTTGCTTAGGTAAGTTGTGCTAGACCCTGTGTAGAAGTGGGTTTCCTCCCACATAGTTAGAGAAAATGTTTGGGGAAAAAATAGTATGGGCTCAGGAAACAGATGCACAGCTCTTTCTTTGTGCTACTAGCATGTGAGGTAACCTTTGCAAAGTCACATTTATCTGAGGCTCAGTTCTCTGTCCATAAATGGTTCCAGTAACAGTTTCACAGGGTGAAGTCCACTTTTCGTAATCCTCAGATGAAAGTGCTGAAGAAGAACAAACTAGGACAAATAAAGGGCTGCTCTGGTTAGGGCACATCAGGCTGCTAAATCCATCAATCCCTAGAACAGGTCTTTCAAAATTACCATGGTATTTCTGCTATCACAGTGAAGCAACATGGTAGAGCCTCCCTGATCTTTCATCAGCTCAGGAGCCCCAGAAATACCTGTTGAGTTCCTCTGAAACATGTTCAGACTGAAAGACAGGAATGTTTGATTTCTGCTATGGGGTCAGAGTGAAAGCCATTAATTTCTTGATTATAAATAATAGCTATGTTTTCAGTGGAGTAGGTATTTGGAACAAGATATTGAAAACCTGTAAAATTGTACAAAAACCAGTACTGTTTTTTGGGCAGCCAGATACATACAGACCTACTTTCCTACACTCTTCCAGTACCTGCTGGCTGCCAAGCACCTTCTCTGATCTGTACAATGCTGCTGATTCCACTGCTGGAGAACCATTTCTTCCCAATACTGGGAATGAACATACAGCAAGCTCCTGACACACAGCAGGGCTTCACAAAAAAGTCAAGATGTAAGTTCATGGGAAAGAAAACACAGCTGACTATTTTCCCAAGAGTGCTGCAGAATAGTACACCTTAAACCTCTTTAAACCCACTAGGTAAATGCAAAACCAGCTCAAACCAGTTCTTTCCTCTTCAAGGTGTTTCATCTACAATTTCTTAAATGCAGCTGGAAATGTGACTTTCAAATATCCAGGTTTTTGTTGCATGCTCACCTAACCCTCATCTCAGCACCTGACAGAAGGAAGCTGTATACATGACTTTGATTTTTCTTTTTGAATTAGCAGACATTAAGCACCCAAACTGTCTCATAAAAGATCTGAGGCATAAGCTACATAACATCCATGCAAGTAATGTTTTTTTCCACTTAATCCAGACCTTAATGATCAAGAGATATCAGAAAAGTGTCAAAGGAGATAAACCCAGTTATCCCTAATAATGCATCTACGTTTTCTCGCCAGCAGCAGCTGATCTGGGAGCTTCGTTCCTGCACCAGGGATATACAAAGACCTCAAAACTTAAATGTCAATACAATATGCCTGTTGATTCACTGGGAAAAGTAAGTCATTGTGTACCAAGTTTCTGTTACAGTTAGAGATGCTTCGAGGCTCCCAGGATAAACTCTGTAAATAAAGGTGCTGCAGGACAAAGCATGATTCTTTTTTCTTTGTCTGTTACAAGGCACGTTTCCTTTCCTTTCTGAAGGGTGTAACAGCCTATATTTCATAGAAATGGGGATCCAGAAGTGCTAGGAGGTATCACCATATAGACCCCACTACCATCACATCAAGGAAACATTGGTGCTGCTTCTCTCATCCCCTTCACAAAGAAAACAACTCAAGCAATGTTTTGTTTGTGTTGTAAACAGAGACCCTGTGGTTGTGATAGAGAAACAAGAATGAAGTCAAACATGCACTCAGTGCACAGGACCAGATATGTGACTGGGAAGCTGGGGGGAAGACCATGTAACCATTTCAGACTATCCCACAAGAAAACCTGCCTGGAGCACAGACTTGTTCTGCACTGGCTGTGGATTTTGACAGATTTCAATTGATAGAACCAAAAAAACCTGAATTGATCGAGACAAAGTCACTTAAACTCATTGAACAGCTATCCATGCACTTGAAGATGCTTTCGGGGGTAAAATGTTAGCACTGATATTGCAGAGCACTCCATTGTGCTAGAAGCACAAAGCCACTCGTCACACTTCTTGTCAAAGGACTTCAATAAAAATACCCAAGCAAGGCCCAGCCACAAAGAAACTGAAAGATAAACACCTAGGATTTCAAACAGGATTTAAAACTGCCTGGAAGCCAGTGTTAGGATGTTCACAGAGACTTGCTCTGTTGGAGCCAACACTTCTACACACTGTACAAAAGAGATTAGCTTGAGTGCTACTGTCTTCAGGTCCAAGGACATCAAATGGCTGTGGGCTTCAAGACAAAGGTATAAACACCCAGGAAGAGGCCATCTTTTGCCAGAAGGGAATAGAATTTTCTGATCACCTAGAGATAACACTGATCATACTTTGCGGACATTGCGATGTGAGAGATTTCAAGCAGGCTCCTGAATTGCAGGCTAGAGGGAGTGACTGCAGGCACATATTTTTAGATAAACTGTGGCTACCAACTCTTAGCACATGTTCCTCCTCTTCACAGTCATCAACTCCATTTTAGAGGGTTTCAGCCATCAGCTGTTCCTCAAACGTCCCTTAATCAGGCAAAGGCAATCAGCTGTCTCACTGGCTGGCACTATGGTTCTCAACAGGAAAGGGCAAGGAGAGAAGTCATCTGCATATCTCAGCAATTTGGCACTTGCATCACCACTGCATTTTCAGTTTATTTAGGGCCTACGGGTAACTAGAGAAAAAAATAATATGAACTTGTAGTATGTCACCTCACTGCCTGGCAGGTCCATCCTTTCTTTAAAAAGCCCATAAGCCATTCTAGATCACCCAAACCCTACCTTTTCCTTTAGTCCTTAAGGAAGTATAATAGGGATTGGAAATTTTAAACCATCACATGTAGAAGTTCTCCCACTGATTTCAATAGGACATAGATGATCCAAAGAAAAAGAGCTGTCTCTTAAAATAACAGTCAGACAGGTAATTCCAAAGGCTTCACAGAAGGCTTTAAGCCTGTATTCATGGATACTAACAGCATTTCAACCAACTGAAAGCATAAAAATTCATCACCAGAGCTAACTATCTCCTCTGTCCTTCCCACTTCTAAACAGTTCAATAAATGGCTCCTTCATTCTCTGACTGGCATTGTATAGCTCACAGCTAGAGCCAGGTTAGAAGGAAAAACACCACACACCCATGAGACACTTGAACATGTTATAGCCCTCGGCCCCAGTTCTGCAATAGTTCTGCTTCCTGGGAAAAGCAGGATTTAAGTTGTCCCAACATGAAGAGCTACATAGCTTTGCTTATCTTATTTTCAGTTTATTTCAGTTCTGTTTCTCCCTTAGTCTCATTATGTTTTGCATTTAAAAGCAGAGTGCTCATTTTTATTGTTGCTTTCTTCTCATTTTCCATTAGTGTTCAATTCCAGGTCACCAACACAGTAAATGGGGAATTTTGGCTCATGGATGATGGAAGAGATTCTTACAGCCAGTTATTTTTTACATTTTAAGATTCAGTGAGAAATAATGAGGTATAAGAGTCATGTTGCTTTTGCCAAAACAAAGTTCTAAATAAAATGTTTAGCAAACAGCTGCCAATGTTCCTTTAAAGGGCAGCAAGGTGAAAGACCTGACACTGCCAGGAATAAAGTCTTCCTCTCCAGCTCCCTTTTGCAGCAGATAGGCCTCAGCTCCTCACTAATCA
The DNA here is from genome assembly GCA_035041135.1 of Platyrinchus mystaceus. Taxonomy (NCBI): domain Eukaryota; kingdom Metazoa; phylum Chordata; class Aves; order Passeriformes; family Tyrannidae; genus Platyrinchus; species Platyrinchus mystaceus. Next base: position 19,903,911 of record JAWWLV010000121.1, on the reverse strand, counting down.
TCATCTGTCATTCAATGAATTTTGCATCTTTAAATTGCAAAGCACAGACTGGAAGTAGGGGGAAGAGCCTGTGCACAAACTAAGGCTCCAGCTCTTCCCTTCTGTTCCCAGGGCGTGGACACACAAGCTGATAAGAGGCAAGCCGTGGGCTGGATGTGCTCTCAGGTATCAGCATGCTAACTAGCATCGAAGCCTTGACTTCTTTTGGTTGGTTGGTTTGGAATATTTGTTTGTTTTGGACTTTGGTATTTTTCTTGGGGGGGGGGGGGTATTTGGTTGGTTTTTAGTGGTTTGGGGTTTTTTTTTAGGGAGGCATGTGTTAATTCCCACCTAAAAATTTTGCCACTACATAGCTTGATAAAGAAAGGAAGCTATCTATGGGTTTTAGACTTCTTCATAGTGTTGATAGCAGACAAGAAGTATGGAGGTCTCCACTACTTTGCTTTTCTTTCTGTTTTTTTTTAAACAGTACCTTTAAAGTGGATTTTCCATGTTTGCAGTGTTTCCTCCGTACATGCTTAGAAACGCCCCGATCCTCAGAGGAGAAACTTTGTGACCACATCAGGGCTAGCACTCTTCCCTCCTGATTCTGCACCCAACTACCACTAGATGGATGCAGCTCTACCAGAAACAGGATTTTTTTCACACTATGTCTTACACTGAAGTCCCTTGGGTCTTTGACTGGAGGCCACCTAGATGCTACTAAAACATTTCAAAGCAGGGTTTTTTAAAAGACATATCCCAGCCACATTTAATTCCCTTCATAGAGGTGATTTTCAGGAAATGAGAGTGTTACTGTTGAGCACATAACAAGGTGCTCCTTTTGCCAACCTAGTCCCTGCACAATCAGCATCTCAGTCATTGTTTTTCAATGTGTTTTGAAGACCCCTTAGTAAGGAAAATGCTACACACCACAGACATCTATGTGAGAAAAATGAAAGATATACAGTGATGTGGTCTTGAACAAAAATCTTTTGCTAGGATTTGAATCCTGGTTCATTATGTGCTATTGGCATATTCCATCTTTGTTTCAAAATAAAACTACACTTCTAAGAAAGGAAATTCAGAGAGCAAACGGTATATTAGGTAGGTCACAAATCTAATACACAGGTTTTAATTTTTCTATAACTAGAAAACATTTTCTAAAAGATAGTTCAAGAAATACCTGCCTTCCAAAGATTATGTTGTTACCTTTCTGCACACTCAACCACCCCATAACAGCTATAAAAATAATAGAAACAGAGATGAGAGACACACTTCTGAAATCCCTGGACTCATATTTAGCGACCATAGATGCAGTTGCAACACTTCGACAATTTGCATGTTTAAACTTGCCTGGATATTTTTGCTTAGCAGTCAAATACGTCAAGGAAGAGAAGTTTGACAAATAGATAAAACCAGGAGACTTGCCCTTTAATCCTTTTTTCTAGTAAATTCTTTTCTACCAAGGTGGAGGAGGCAGGCAGCCTTAAAAGCCAAAATACTTCGCTTATTTAAAAATAGTAGTAAGGCGGTATTTAACAAGCTTTGTTCACGGGTACTTTTATGAAGCCATAGGGCAAAATTAGCATGGCCCTGTGCTCACATGAAACAATTTATATGGGAAGGGCACGACTGCAGCCTTCATGCCACCAGACCAGCTAGCCTGCCACACACTGCAATGCTGGGAAGGTGCATCAGCAGCAATGCTGAGTTTCTACTTCAAAATGAAATTTTTCTACTAAGCCTAAGTGACTTTGGATCCCAACTGCAGTTAACAGTTGTGATCCCCATCAGACACTTCTCCACCCCAAAGACAAAACCCGTGATACTAAAAAACAAGCAACTCCCCCCAGCTGCTAAATTATGAGGGCTTAGGTTTTGGTCATACAACTGCTTTGCAGATATATGATAACTACATGGCTAGTATACACTTACAAATCCTGGGGCTGCATCAGCAGATCAGCTAATTGTGTTAATTAGTTATTTGCATGCACAATTACCTGATTTGTACAAGCAGTCAAGGTGATCATACATGTAAATTAGCCATGAATTTGCACAATTTACTCATCTGAAAAGCTGCTATTCTACTTATTTTTAAGCACCAGAGATCAACAGCTACAGAAGAGTCTGGTGAATTACTGTCTTTATGGTTCACACATTTCCCAACTTTTGCACTGCTTTTGTACATCACTGTGGGCAAGCACATCTGCACATATGGTCACACAACCACGCATACAGAAATGGGCACATCACCATCAAATAAATTCATAAAAAGAGAGTGGCCTGCATCCCCATACAAACAGAAATTTACTTCTTGTTTCCTAAAGGTCTTATTTTCCCCTTTATCTCTTCAGTGCTAGGAAATGCTGAGCTTAACAAAGTAAACTTGAGTTTAGTTATCACAACAAGCACAGGAAGCTCTGCAAGGAACAGAAACCCAAACAACTCCAATGCAAATACTCAACCTGAAGCCCTGAAGGCTGCTTAACATTTAAAGCCCCACTGCTGCTATGCTGACTTGCTGGTTAGGGGGTTTCTAACACAAATGGGTCATCTGCATTTAATGTGAAGTTACAACATAGCTTGCCAAACAAATAGATGTTTATGCTATCATGGGGCTGTTCAGGGATTCCAGAGTGGAACACATAGCTATTATAAAAAGCAAATTCTCTGAAAACTGCACACCTACCTCCTCCCCTCCTGAGGTAACATCTTTAGCTGAAGAGGGATTTGGGATAGTACAATATGGACAACAAAAGCCCAAGGATGGAGTAATGCAATGAAATCTCAAATATGTCTCTGCCTGCTTCAAGTGGCAAGGTAATCAAAAATTTTCAGTTCACCATGGGCAATAAAAACACTAGTTCAGCCAAGAAGAAACAAAACCCATAAGCTGACTAAGGCCAACACCTACATGTTCATATTAGAAAAAAAACCAAAACCAAACCCCCAACCAAATGCTTGATACAACATAGTCAAATAGAATGTTAAAAACAGGTCTCCAGTCTCGAGTGCAGAGAAACATCTCAGAGTTTCAGCAGCTGTGGTCATTTACAGGACTTCCTCAGAGAGAAAAAACACTTCTGGTTAGAGATGATAAAGTAATCCCAATAACTAGACCTTATAAACAGAGAGAGGTTCAAACTCTGCTTCTGTCCCTCAGCACACATTAGTGGAAGATTGTTGTGCTGTTGTCTGCAGCTTCTTCCCTTCTTAAGTAGAAAGAAGATCCTCCCTGGCCTAGGCAAACTTTTGGCATGTAGTTCTTTCCATCTCACCTTCTGTCCTCTCCTCATGAGTAGTCACTAAAACTACAGGCTCTTCCAGTCAAAGGTCCTGGAGCAGAGCCGTTAATGGCTTCATCTACAAGATTCATGTAGTAACACAACTGTCAAATTTACTCCTCATTTTTTTTCATCACTTCACTGTGTGGTGCAAATGCGTGTAAAACAGTAGGGACCTCTGGAAGAACAGCAGGGCTGCACTGAACAATTTCTGATGCAGCTGCTGATGGTTAACGGGGCAGGACAAGTGCTTTGCAGTGTTGCACCTGATCCACCACCATCACCAGAAAGGAGTCCAACTCATTCTCCAATGTCTGAATATTTATGTAGCCCACTGGTTTTAAGGATAGTACGACTAAAGACTGAGCCAGAATCACTTCTGTATCTTTTCAGTAAAGGAGCACACTATTCTTATGTTGCATTAAACAAAGGAGGCATGCTGAATGTCCACTTCCTGAAAAATTCCAGGTACTATAAATACATTCAAAATAGGAGTCAAGCTGCAATTCCACATCCAAATACAAGTCAATCCCTTTGAGACCTGGGGAATAGAGGAGAGCCAGACCCAGCTCAGCCCAACACTCCTCCCTGGCATCCCTCCCCAGGCACATGTGTTCAAATGTGTTTATCTGGGAAGGCTCAGGTCAGTTCTGTGCTGTAGGAGCATCTCCCGCAGCTGGAACATCCGAAGCAGGTAGCGCTCCATGTTGTAAACTGCTCATGCAGCAGGACTGAGAAAGAGGCATCTCCTGGTCACCGGCTGTTACCGACTACAGGAAAATGAAAATACAGCATCTCCGCACCTGTTCACCTGATGGTGAAGGAAGGAAAAGCCATTACCGAGTGACAGGAGACGAGAAACCAAAATCCACTTCAGCAACTCATCCCAGCACTGGTGATTAATCTCACACTCCCACAGCCTGATGCACATTAACCAGATAATTAATAATTTCTTTAGGGACTCCAGCTCGGCAACTGTTTTATCAACCTGCACAACATTAGGAGAGAAATGCTGCATTTGTGATCAAACTGCTGGAACTACCGATATGTTCTGCAGGAACAGTAAAGGCTTCAGAGCAATCTGTGAGCCCAGTTTTACAAGTAACTGTAACATATGTGCAGAAATCAAGGCTGCTCCTTTATCAGTGCAATCACCAGACTCAAAAATCTGAGCAAGATTAGCATAACAAGAATAATTAACAACAATGACCAACTCCCATCCAATACCCATCTTTCTACAACAGAAGTGCTTCTCAGTAATTTTTTAAACACATTTTTCTTGTTGCAGTAACATAGTATGTCCAATCATGCACTTCCACTACCCTTGGTATGAATAATAAATTAGACTCATTTACCTTACCACAAAAAAGGTAAAATATTAAGAAAATAAATACTTAAGTGTCGTGAGATGTGTGAATTCTACAAGCCAAAGGCTTTCAAACAATTCAGTGCAGAGGATGGCCACACTTAGCATAGCTCTTGCTAACAACTTTTTGCCACCCTCTGTGCACTCATGCACCATGTTCAAGGACAGAGTCACACAGGATCTGAAACACAATACCAAAGTGCTGGCACCACATTATCTCCCCCAGCACTTAAAAATGGACTGCTGAGAAAAAAAATCACAGTAAGTATTCTTTCCGATATTAAACTCTCCAGTGTGTTAGATATATGTCAGTATCAAGTGATTAAGAATGACTGATAATTAATAAATCACATCCATGGAGAGTGACTGGGTATTATTTCTTTCAGCCTCTGAAAAGAAGAGCTAGATTCACACTTCTGCCTAAGCATTTTATCTTTACAAATTAAGAATCCTGTGTAACTGCTGCTAGCAAGGAAATGTTCCTTTTCTTCAGTGGGCTTTAAAATAGTAAGTTATTTGGGCTGCTTTTCTACTATAGTTTATTATTATCATTACTGTGCAGGTAAGGAAACAGAGACCCATCATGTGCGAGAGTCTTAAAGCTTCCCCACCACAAATAGAGTGGGTTCCTAAACAAAGGTTTAACTTGTCCTTTCATCACACAACCACTCTTCCACCTGAGAGAAAGCTGCAGCTTTTGGCTACAGCTCAGCAGAGTACCTGCCTTCTAAAAGATATTCTGCTCTTTCCACTCAGGTCCTGGAAACAGGCCCATGCAGAGCTCCAATGTTAGCCATGCACATCCACAGGACTGACCAGGTATCTCTGCATACGTATCCCAAAATAATACATTTCCTCCAAAGTTTGTTCAAAGACTAGGCAAGTAATAAAGAATGCTTTTTCTTCCAGTCCATAACACGGCTTAATTTGTATTTTCCTTTCTATAATATTAACTGAATGACGTAATACAGCAATTTTTTAATCATCTGCTTTAGTGTTTATACAACTCTGCTCACCATATTATTTGAGCCCCTTCATTTTCATAGTGTCAGTTACCATTATTCCATTAAATTAAATCCTTTTACAAGCATCTTTCTATAAACATGCACTAGAGATAACATAGCCACATGGTGAGGATTCACAGACTACAGTAAGCAGATTACACCTGTCTTGATTTTCAATGTAGCTGTCGGCAGAGTATATTCTCCCATCAAACTGCACACAGATCTCCTCATTAAAGCTACAGGGGAGAATAATTACAGAACAGTACATTGCAGTTTACCAATTGGTCTTGCATACATAATGGCCTATGAAAGAAAAATTGCATCCTCCAACAGCTGGGAAAATCTTTAAATTGTTATTAGTATTATTATAAAATAGCCAACATTTTAAACTATCCAATAACTTGCCTCCTGTATGCAAAGCAGACAGATAGAGGTGATCAGGTCCAAAAAGGTCTTCAACTCCCAGCCCATAAATATAATTATTTTTCCCTTTGCAAACACTCCATTCTCCAACCTTCTGTTCCACAGTAAAATCCCTTCCTCCTGAGAAATTATACTGACTGCAGAGTAAGTCTTGAAAGCAAATGGGTGGTTTTCTGGATCTCCTAAGCCCTGCTGCTGAGTGTAAAGCATCACATCCCCCCACATCCTTACTCCTTGGTGGGGAAAACAGGGAGTCCGTCAGGTCCCCACCATCCTTCTCCCGCCAGCCAGGGGAGACAGGGGTCTCAGTGGCAGCCTGTTATCTTCAGCCACATCTGAGCCTTTCTTTGGCACCACCAGCAGGTCTTCTTGCTTGGCAGCTGGCTGCTGAGGTGCTGCCTGCCCCAGACAAATGGCACTGGGGAGGCTGCAAACATCTCCAGGTGGTGCAGAAGGGACCAACCTCCTGGTGTTTCTGTCCCTGGCTTTTCTCATTCCAGAGCTGAAGCATCCAGAATATACTGAACTGGCAGTCCTGTGGATTATCAGGAAGGCTGATTTTTTACCTATGTTGATAATTAAGACACGTGACCTGTGCTTTTGGATGTTATTTGCATTCCAAGATCCCAACTGTTAGGACCTTCAGCTCCACTCAGCAACCAAACCCATTGCTCTTCAGGGCACCACTTCTGAATACCAGCTTTTACTCATCACAAAACAGAAAAGAGAAAAAACCCAGATGTGGAAACAGCCAAATTCTTCAGATGAAATGAAGTCAAGTTAGCTTTGCTAACTTTCCTTGCTAGCCAAGAACCAAAGCAACCTAAAGCCCCAGCAGGACATCCTGACATGCTTTCCTACTCTGCTAAACCAGGAGCTAAGAGCTGAGAACTTCAGCAACAAGAGAACGTGCTGCTGGACCGGTCCCACATATTCTGGTTCTCCCAAAAGATTTTCACAGGATAAAAGACTCTGAAAGAGACCCTTTTGTACAAGCAGCCCAACAGCCACCTTTTCACAGCTCTGAGGAACAGAGACACAAGCCACCTCAGCATGTAGAGGGACACTTACCATGTAAATGCATCTAACTGTTCGCAGCATAAAAACCACTCAACAAAATCACTCTGTGAAACGACTCTCAGTACCAGCACTTGCAAAGGATTTGCTGCTGCACTTTACCCAGCTGCACCTCCCAGACGAGCTGGCACGCTGCAGGCTTTCTTCCAGTCTCTCTCAGCTCATTACTCGTAACAGGGACATGCCGACAACAGAAGCAGAGTGGAAAACCAAACGGAGCAGAGCCTGCTCTGGCCAGCAGGCAGCCCACCACCAAGCCAGTTGCTCCTATGTACTAGGAAATCTCTGGGTTTCTCTCAGACAACTCCCTGTTTGCAAGGCTGCACCGCATGCTCCGGGGTTAGTTGGCGGCAGGCAAAGAGAGATCGCCCAGTGTGACCTCCTGTGCAAACACTGCCCAGTAACCTTCACCCATTTAAACACTGCTTTCAACTCAGCAACTCCAGCACTTTTTCTAATTAGCAAGTTTGGGTAGAGAAATTCCTGGGCATCTCACTCACTGCTTATTTTCCACAAGGAGGGGGAAAAATTAAAAAAAAAAAGTCGGTATAAACTTTCTGTCTCTTGTGCAAATGTAAAAAAATTTTGTAAACTAGTTCCTGGGTTCCCAGCAGGGGCAGAAACCACCCTGGGGCAACCACCAAGAAGGGTGGCCTCCACTAGGAGTTCTGCAGCAAAGTCCAGGGGTGATGACACATGGACTCAAGGATATTTTATTCTGGCCTTTACTCTGCGAGGAGGAGCCCAGAGAGGCCTCCTGGGGCTTAGTTTGTATTTCAACTCTCTCTCACAGAGCAGTCTCACAGCAGAGAAGTGAAAAACAGCTTTGCCATCAATTGCCACAGTAGCAAAGTTGAGCCCTTTGGGGAAATTTTCCTCGACTTCACTAGTTCTGGACCAAAACATTAATCAAATAAAGCACATTAGCTATTATAGCTTGTATTAAAAAATATAAATACCTCACAAAAACTGTGCTTTCTAAGGATTAAGTTTTAGAGGTCCGTACATATCTTTTCCTTCCACTGCTGTCCCCTGATACTACTGATCATGCATATTCAAATTGACCATTTAAAGGTACCCTGAAACAAAACAATCCTTTATTAATTCAGAAAACATATTCCATGACTTTTCGGAAGAACTGCATGTCCAAAGTGTCTTTACAAAATATAGTAATTCCACCTTCCTGTTCTTTCTAGAAAAAAAAAGCCAGCCTGGAAAGTGGAGAGAAAACAGGTATAAGACTACTACTGACTAAGCCCTAATATATAGGATTATCTGGAAATTACCAAATTAGGAACCTGGTTTTCCTGGATGGAGAGGGAAGGGTGAATCATATTCACCCCAGAAAAAGGCACTGAAAGAAAAGAAAAAGAAATTGTATCAATTGAGTGGAGAAACCTGTCAGATATTTCAGTAGATCAGGACTCTGGCTATGTATCAGAGAGGAGAAGCCCTGATCAAGTCACATGCCCTTTACTACAGAAGATAAGATGAAAAGGTTTCAAAGGAAACTGATGGTGACAGTTTCTTCATTTGTATGCAATGTGACATACCAGATCCAAACTGTTGGCTACTTTTTGAACTATTTGTCAGGGGAGAGAAATTATTATTTTCTTTTATATTTTACTTTCAAGAACTCTTAGTCATTTGGGGGTTCTCCCCCCTGCTCTGTGTCCCGCCACCCTCTGTTTTATTTTTCAACCAGGATTCAAACATTCACCTTTGATGTAACATTTTTGCTGTGCATCAGAATAGCTATGCCAAGCTTCATAAGGACAACTGAATATAGAGAACGAAAAGGATGACATCACTTCAAACATGAACTTTTAATAAAATTATACTGAAGAAATGTCCCTGGTGATGATTATTTTCTTTTCCCTGTATCTCCTTTTTTCACTCTTTCCATGCATTTGCAACAATTCAAATTATTGCCAGGCTAGCAGCTGTAGTTGACTCGGAGCCATCAACTACTTACAAGCAGAAGTATTTCTCCCTGTTTCTCACTGATTCTGACAAGAAGAGTGTTAAACATAACACAAAAAAATAACTGTGTAAGATCACAGGTTGCATGTATAGCCAATAGGCTGTATAACAGCTATATTCACAAGGCAAATAAGTAAACTGGGGACTTGTGACTAGCTCAGCTTCTCCAAGACCAATACTTGATGGGTTTCAGCCCAGTGTTCCCTGTTGATGTGCAAAATCTGCAGTTGATTGTTATCTTTGTTAGTAAACTTCCTCCAAATCATGCCCTTCTTTCCAAAAAAGATACCAAACACCTTGTCAAAGTTCATCTGTCCTAAAGAAAGGTACTCAGTGTTCATGAGCCAATGATAGGTTGAAGGTAATAATATTCTCCCTGAAGTGTTGTGAAACATTCAGAAACTGCAGTAGTTGCAGCCATGCATCTGAGACTGAGACAGCCAGACATGAAAAAATATGTTGCAGTCTCCTGGGTGAAGGAGAAGGTACTCAAACCACAAGAAAGCGATACAATATTCACTTCTAGCTCTGGTACAGCCCAGTAGATCAAATTTTAAAGTTGTAAAATTTCTTTTTAAATGTAAAAAATATTCTAAATGTTTCAAGATCTTATATAAATCCTTGAGAGTCCTAGAATCATGCTAATAAAGGATGCTGAATTTAAGGACTCAAATCTAAGCCCCTTTAAACATGGAGGGGAAAGAAATAGCTCTTCCAACAATATTTTCCTCAATCAGCCCAAATATTTTTGAAGCAAATTGTTTAGAATACATAGCTTACATGTATGAGTCTACTGAGAGTTTACAGAGATATTTACAGAGAAATTATTGCAGTACAAAGATTTAGAGTCACCTAGAAGGTCTTAAAAAGCGTATGACAATACCTTTAGTGCATAAAGCTGCTGTCAGAAACTCCTTTCAGTGAAGTTTTTTCCCCACACCATCACCTGCTCTCTGTCCATGCAGCCCAGACCTTCCTCAGGGCTGTTGTAACATCCCTTGTAGGGCAGCAAGAGGAAAAAAGCTGCACCTTCCCACCAGGTTCCCCAGCTTGTCAGCCAGCCCTCAGGGCTCCTGCTCCAGCCTTGCTTTCCCAGAGCTGCAGCTGCAGTCCATCTGCATCTCCTCCTCTGACACAGACCAGAGCAAACATACCCGCAGTTTCCCTTGCTACTGTACCAAAGCCTTGCATTTCATTTTTTTTTATGTTCTTGAAGCAACACAAATCACAAAATCCAAAACCCACATGAGGAACAATCACTCTGGTGCAAGCCAGCACTGACCTCTCCCACCTGTGCCAATATGAAGACCATTGCACCAGCAAATGCTTTAAGAGGTGCTTCCCCCCCACCCCCCCACCTCGTGATATATTATAACTCTGAATTTCAAAAGCTGCCACTGATAGAAAAAAACAATGGGATAAATCTCTCTCCTGGACACACAAACACATGCAGTTTCACATTACTTGCAAGTGGCCTGAAGAGTTTGCACCCTGCCCACACACTCACTATATGGTTGCACAATGAGACTTCAGTTTGACAGGCAAAGCCCCACAGCAAGCATCCATAGTTGCAAAACACCTATGTAATTGGTATTCTAACCCACATTACAGTGCATGTCCCTGCCAGCACATCAGGTGCCTGCTGAGGGGACCCTGGTACACACCAACCAATACAAGAGTAAATCTTTAGGAGAAATATAAATTTAAAATGCAGATTCGAAGTAGGCATCACAGATTAGTATGATTTGAAACTGCTGACACATCCACAGGGGATAGGAAACCTAAAGAAGGTGGGGAGACTCTATAGGCATAGGATATATATGTTTATATATATATATATATACACACATACATATATACCATATATCAGTCTCATCATCCAGCTGCTGACACCAAACTTAAACAGAGAAGTTACTCTTCCTTGGCTCCCTCAGCAGAGAAGAACAACATGGCAAGAAATCAGCTTTTCCAGAGGTGCTCAAGAGTTAAAGCCTGGGGAAGGTGGCCCCCTGAGGTGGCTACTGACCTGCATTAGGAGTCTGACAGGTATAGGTAGCTCTTCTCACACTCTCAGCAGGTGGCCCAGGCTTGAGCAGACTGAAGTAGATGCTGGTTCACCTGAGTACACGGCGCTGTAAGTAACAAAAATTCATCTCTTGCTGCAACTGTCCCTGCTACAGGAACAACAACTTCCAAAGACAGACAGGCTTTCAGTTATCATTAACTGAGTCAGCCATTCAGGGTCAGCTGCTAGCAGGTATGAATCAGCATCAGCAGGCTTTTCAAGTAGGTGTTAAAAACACAGGTGAAACTCAGCCCCCCTTCCCCAGGTGCTACGAAAATCAGTGTTTTACCCTTGTGGTGCTGGGTGGGCTTGTGGCTCCTGCCAAAGAAGTGGTGGAAGTGATGACTGCAATTGGGAAGGACTGGATATACCCCCCACCACGGGAACAAGGGGGTGGGGGATAGCTCATTTTGTGCCTTCAAGTAAGGCCAGTGGGTTTTCTCTCCTGTGTAGGTGTTGTGTTTTTGTGTCATGCCCAGGAGATGGAACAATTCAGACGTGCTCAATACCCTTCTCCCGCCCACTCAGTGTAACACCTTAGTCATCAAATCGTCCTATTGTGCTGCTCAATACTTTCTATAACAGTAGGAATATGAGAGTATGTCCAAAGATAGCAATGAACACACAAGGTAATTATTTTTAAGCTTGCTAATCACAATCAATAGTTTCTTAGCAAAACTGATGAGCTGGAGTTGGCTCCTATTTTTAACCAATAAGATATGCAGTCAAGACTTGAATTACACCATCGGGCAAGTCTCCAAACTCCTAATGACTGCCAGCCAAGAGAAGGATGGGTCCTTGGTGGGTCTTACTCCCTTCCTGAGCATGATATCAAAGTATTTTTTCCAGAGACTATAAAGCCAGAAGTGGATTTTAACTGCTGCACAACTTCACCAAAAACACCAAACAAGAATCTAACTCCGTACATCAAAAAGGAGTTTACAATTCTTAAAAAGCCTGAGGATGTTTGCTTGATGAGTTTGAAGTTTTGTAGCTGTCATGTAAAAGATAAACTCCTCGTAGAACAGTGCCATGTGCCTTCCAGGGGTGTACAATTAGAAACAGATGAGTACAAGTTGAAGACTCATTAGAAAGCTCACACCTTCCCCCTATTTTGGTAGGATTTTTCCTTTCTCATGTTTTGCTATCCCTTGATTATTTTTTTTTTTTTAGATTTCAAAAGCCCTAACTTTCTGTGTTCCTTTTGGGAAATTCTTCCATTCCCTGTCACTGTCAGGAAGGTGTTATACCCCCTACAACAGAGCCTAAAATCATTCCCAACATTCAATACTGCAGCAGTAATTCTCTCTTGGAAGAAGGAACATGCTTTCGTTTGTTTTGTTTTTTCTATCCTCTGATTAAAAGCAACAATGAGTCCAAAGGAGTTGTACAATACCATCAACTGTAATTGTTGCCTCTCACAACAAATGTGAAGGGGATCAGGAAACACACCCACTCTTGATTACTGGGAAAATATCAGGGATAAAAGATGTCAGCAGGGGCAAGTAATTCTGTTCATCAGCTTACAAAGACGAAGGTAAGAGAGACCAGCACCAGCCCTCCGTTCATTTACTGGATGGATTTACAGCGGTTTGGAGGTTGCAGAATTACACAAGCAATTAACACTCCCTTGATTTTCCTGTCATAATCCTCCAGTCTGGGATATTTTCAACTTTTTTTCTGATGTCTGCTGCTGGATGAAGAAGGCTGAGTGATGAAGGTGTCCATCAGGTGTGTGGTTGGGTCAGCACCTCTTGAGGAGCAACATCAGGCCAGTGGTACAAGGAACGCTGCTCGCTGCCAGAATTTCCAGACACCTAACATGACCAATGGTCTCTGCACCAGGAGTGATACTGCTGTACTCAAAGGAGGCTTTTGAAGCCTCCCCCCAAACATTATATGCAGTGTCACTGTTTATTAAAGATAACTAATGCCCTAAGTCTTTATTTACTTCTGTTTATTGCTATTTTAGCAAGAGTCACCAGAGAGCAGCTATGCTTCTGGTCCACCAGGGTTCTTTAATCACTGTTAGTAGGTAAAATCATGTGTGACAACTAATCCAAAAAGCAGATTATATTTATTTTGGCTACAGTGGCTTGCAATTCGTTAAAATCAACAAAGCCTTTTCATTAGCCCCCTGCTGATGTCCTAAAACCAGATATTTCAAGGGTCTCAAAGCACAGAGCTACACACGTGCAGCAAAGCTGGGACTGACAGACTTGCTGTTGCCATACTTACTGTAAAATCTTATTAAAAACAACAGCAAACTTCTTATTTTCTTTCATAAAAGGGATTAATCTATGATCTCAAATTCCAAAATCAAAATCTTAGAGGCGGGACTTCTTAAATTTCAAGAAGTATTAGTGCATCAACAGTACAATTACCACTGAATTACTTACTCAGGGTTGTGTGTTGTAAAAAAAGCTGTTGTAATACAGCAAGGAGTGAGATTACAGCTTCAGCAAGTCTAAATATTAGCCTACATGCTTGCTGAGCCCCCTGCATCCTGGAACCACATTTGAATAATTGAATTTCTAGTTAATAGTGTGATCTTGCAACTCTCATTCTATATGATACCATGATCTTTGGCCATAATCTCCTGGTGACACTGCCTCAGACCTGTGATCATGAAAATATACATTTGGGATCCCAGGTGTTCAGAGTAGATCCACACAAAAGTTAGAGTTCTGTCTCTTCTCCAACCTCACTACTCTTCAAACACTAACAGGAAGTTCACAAACCCAGACACAGCCTTACCATAACCACCAAGGGCCACTATTCATCCAGAACAGGAAATTAATGCATTAGAAGGCCATATAATTGATTTTTAATATATATATATATATACATATATATATACACCTGTATGACACTGATTTACATCAACCGATTTTTCCCTCTCTTGTTATGAATTCCCTGACACACAGTTTTGGTCACTGCGTCACCCCCTGTTGGACAAGTGACTTAAGCCACTGTGAAAAAAGCCACTCCTGACCTGCATTCTACCATGCAGACATATTTATTTCCCACAGCTGGATGTGGATGTGGATCTGCTTTGCAAATTTTCATGTCTACTGCTGAAGTGGAGCTCCTTGTTTGTCCCCCAAGCACAATCTCGAACATTGTCAAGGCCGATTATTAGACATCATTTCACACCAGCCTTTTCCACATCTGCAGATCTCCAGCGGTTTAGAGGGAAGCCAAGAGCAGTCCTTTAGTGAGAGAACCGTTCCTAAACACACAAGCCAGCACGGTGTCAGGCTGCCCCTGAGACAGGAGGGTCACTTCATCTCCTGCCATACTGTCCTCCAGCTGGCTGCAGCCCCTCCAAGTTCACACTCTGAACACAACAAACCGTCTGTTAAAGCAGAGAATAAAATCCAGCCTGGAAGGAAAACCAAGATACAAAGCTTTTCTTCAATGGCTAATCAGAGTTTTGTCCACAGGGAAAAATGAGCCCCATCTGATATACAACTTAGCATTTTGGCTCTCCATAATTAAAACTATTGTTGCCATGGCAATACAAAGGCTGGTAAAAATATATGCCAGGCTAATGTCATGCCTCTTTGGTGATACAATTTGTTGTTCCAGTCTGGCTTGTGCCAGGATGGAACAAAACGTGACTCGGAAATAGTTGACTTGACGAGGTTTGTTATTTAAGAGTCAGATGCTGTGTGAGCTGTAAGACCACTTTCTCAGGCTCCCTAACATGACCACTAATCCTGTTAAAGTCAATAGCAGTTTTAAAGATAATTTCAAAGAGAGCAGTTTTGATCCTTTACTACTAAATTTCTCAAAGCACTGTAAAGAAAGAAAATACAAAAAAAAAATAGAATATAATAAAGAACCAATCAGAAGGATTAACATACATATTCTTAAAAGTAGATACAAAATTAAAAGCAAAAACCTGACTATACGTTCAATACCACAAACACCCAGGGTTGGTTGGCACTTATTTATTCCTTTCAAACTGTAGTCTCTATTGAGCTTGTTATAATCAAGCAGAACTTAGAGGTCACCCAGGGACCTCTGAATAGCAGCAAATAATCTGCTATTTATGAAATATCATAAAACATCACTCTTTCTTTATGGATACACACCTATATATGCATAACCCACACAGACACACCAAGAGGTTTTTATAGGATGGGACAACAATTTTAGGAGTTTTGTGACTTGCAATCCAGTAAATTCTTCCTTATGTGGAAATTTCTAATCGGATTCTTGAGGTGCACAAGAGTCTACTCACGTGGAAAATTTATAGGTGCAACTGCTACTTTTAAGCATTTGTATGGGAATATCTGCTACAACAAAAAGGTGACCTGCAGAGACTTAATCCCATGGATGCCAATGTCTATTGACAACAGTCAGAGTTTTGCTTCTTTCTGGAATGGAAAGCTTCATATATGCCCAAGCACAAATAAAGAAAGATGGCTGTGGGCTGGAAGGTGGACAAGTGCGTGGGAGAGCCACCCAAGCAAAGAAGGCAGGGACTGTCTTATTTCACCTGGATTGCTATGGCTCTTGTACTGCTGTGAAGCAAAGTATTTTCCATTATCCAAATCCCAGCATAAAGTTTGTATGGAAGTGCTTTAGTTGCCATGTGGCCCCCGAAGGATCGATTATAGATGAGGGGACTGATGATGGAAGATCTCTGGGACCTTCAGTGTTACGCAGCAAGACAGGGTAGCGGGTGTAGAACAAGAAAGTTCAGCAATGGCATCTATGGAGAGGGACCAGGAAGACCTGTTTCAGAGCATTGATACCATATGGAGACTTTTCTCAGAGAGCAGGAAAAGAAACCTGGGCACTTCCCTGAGGAGCAGATCCAGCACCAAAGTCCAAACAGCATGGCCCAGGGGATGCCTTAAAGGCAGATGGTAACGGGGGTCATTCATGATGGCATAGGTGTATATACCACAGCAATATAAAGAATTCAAAACCCAGTGTTCTCCCCGTAAGAAAGAGGAGAGGTAAAAAAAAAGGCATCATAGCAGTTGGACACATTGCTTTATACACTCCTGGAAAGAGTTCAAATAGTCTGGTCATTAGCACATGATAAAATTCTATAAAAAACACATAGGGCTATGAAAAAAGAATGGGAAGAAAAACTAATGGTCCAGAAGAAGAACAATAAACTGGCAGATGGGAGGTCCCAGCTCAAGAAGAATTTGAAGGAATGGAGAGATATATTCTTGGAAGAGAAAGGGTACATCAGGTAGCTGACATATTGAGTTTCCAGGAAAGAGGGGAGAGTATTAATGACAGTGCAGCTGACGGTTTCAGCAGCTACCAACGAAATGATTTGCCCTTCTTTTTCAGCTGAAGAGGTGACAGTGTGGATATGGCAGCTGATTTACATATATCATCATAACTTTCATAGGAATATCAAATTTCTTTATAAGGACTTGTACCAGCTTTGCAGGTCAGTGTCAATGTCTAACAGAGCCACCAGAGACAAAGAGGAAGATTCAGAGGGGCACTGAAGTGGTTAAGACAGGGTTTAACCTGAATCTAATTGCCTAATTAAAAAAAGATTCCAAAAATCTCCCACTTCAGTAACTGTAAATGCATCAGGGCTAACATTTACGACCACAAAGATCACCGGAAATCAATTCCTGCTACCCTGGCAGCCGTGTGCCTGTCACCTCTCTGAACTTCACTGTGATCAGATACAGGTAACTCAACAGTGCCTTTGCTGTGAAGAGGCCCAGTCCCAAAGGTGAGCTTGGGCTACTACGATCACACACTAATGGTGCCCTCTTTCTTCAGCTCTGCTTTTTGCCAGTGACTCTCCAACATAAAATACACAAGTTCTGCCATAACAGAACAGTGGCTTCTGTGCAAGGCACCTGTCTCTGGCTATTGCAAGGCCAGCTGACTGCACAGGACAGTCTTTACTGGCCTGAACTAAATCTTTACTTTGGTTCAGCCCACAGCAAAAAGTATTTTTTTTAGGGATTACAACACACTAAACTGGAAGCACATAAGGTGACCGAAGGGATAACTAAACATTGCCCCAGAGTTTCATCTCAGTTTGGGTGATGTTAGCATACCAAATACAAAACTATTTGTAGGATTGGGCCTTAACTGTACACAAACCCTTGCCCAGTATGAGGAACAAGTAACAGGCACCAAGAAAGCTCAAGAACAGCAGTTTCCAACCATAAGCCAGATTTAGTAATACATCAGGGCTTTAGAACATACAAAACAATTAATGGACCAACGCGGTGTTTGCTATTCTTCCCAGTCTGACTTTATTATGTTCTCACCATTTGCAGATGTCCCATCTATTTATGACGTTCTTTTTCGCATGTAGATTTTGTTACAACAAAAATTCAGGTTGTGGATTTTTGCCAGTGACAAGCTGATGTTGCTCAGAGCAGCCTTAAAATGCTATCATGCTGTTAGATTAAGTAACCTATTTTCTCTACTAGCACAGATTGTACTTTAGTTTTGCCCTTACACCTACCAAATTGCTGTTTCTTGCAAGATTTCCTTTTGAAGGTAGTTGCCAATCTCCAAACCAATGCTATTTTCACCAAATAAAAGAGGAGTTTTTAAAGAACAATAAAAGCAGGAGCTGGACCTCATTGCAAGAGTCTTTTTATATTTCAAAAATAATACTAAAAAGAAAAAAGCAGTAAGGCAAAATAGCAAGTTGTATTTCTTCTTTACTTTTAAGCAAGGACCCATGAGATGACTCGAGATATTGCCACGTGTTATTTTGAAACAGGTTTTATAAAGTAAGTAGCTATGGTATTTACCTCATAGATGTACCTTGTCCTAAACCTGCTGACATAACAACAATTAATGATTTAACATTTTTTCTCCCTTTGCTGCTTTCCATTTTTAACCTTCTTCTGAAAATCTCTCACCCCTCTCTGACAACCATTCAATTTGGGGCATTTTCATCTGTAGTTCTTCGAAGTGAATAGTCTGTGATAGAGACAATGAGACCAGCAACGAATGGGTACAGTCAAATGTGGACACAGGTGTTCCAGCTAGGGCAGTTCTAGGACATTAAATATAAATACTACATAGGCTGGAGAAATAAAAAAAGAAAAAAATAAAAAAAAACCAAAACACACCCTGAAAAAAAAGAGATCAAACTGCAAGAAACCAGTCGCATCGATTAGCTGATTAGTTTGCCAGTGAGTGATTAGTCA
>JAWWLV010000121.1:19801206-19885458 GCA_035041135.1 Platyrinchus mystaceus | reverse complement strand
ATTAGTCAATGCAGCCCTGTCTCCCATGAATAAAATGTGGGGAGGACACCCTTTCCCACCCTCGGTGACAGATGATATCTGTTTTCTCTTGCGAGTTTGAATTTAAGAGCCACTGAAGCTCAGCAAGTGTATATTCTGGCTCAAATGAGCTGAAAATTGCATTCAATTTGAATTTCAAAACCAGAGGAGAAGGAGGAATGAGGGGAGAGGGAGGGAGAGAGCTCAGCAGGACCCATCAAGCCAGGTCCCTCTTGCAGTAGGTCCAGCTGCACCCAGGCAGGCTGTGGAGCTGAAACCCAGGGCATGATGCAAAGGAAAGAGCATTGCTGGACAACAGCCCAGTTCCAGTTTAAAAATAAACGTTTTGCTGTCAGGATCAAAGCAAACTCTGCTTTTATGTATATTACAAGCTATACATTCAGAAGAAAAAGATTCTTCTGGTTACTTGAGCAGAGAGAGGCAGTGGGAAGGTAGGGCTGGCCAGTGGGAGAGGGTGTCCAGCTTTCCCACTGGAAAACCCTCAATAATTCAGACTAATCTGAAAGTACTTGCTATCCCCTTGAAAAGAGCATTTACACTGAATGTAGGCACTGAATTTTCCTGAATGTAAGGTTCATTTAAGGTTGCACTTTTTAGCGTGGGGTAACATTTAATTTATGTCTTCGTGGGTGAAGGGATTATTTCCCCTTCCCTTTGTGCATTAAATTTACAGTTATGTCTGATGACACTGAAAGAAATGGAGTTATGCCTGCAACCCAAATATATCTTGTAATTTGATGGCATGATAGCAGTTGGTCTCTTCAATGGAACTGATAATGTCCAATATTCAATATAAAAATGATAACATACCAAATCAAGACATTCTTCAGCAAATTTCTCACTGACTTCAGTGTGCAATTTGACCCAAGGGTTTGGAGTAGTAATAAAATAATTACAATTAATCATGAGTAATAATTAATAATGTAAGGATTAAAATGTGTCCATTTATACATTCAGGATCAGCATTTTCTATGTACCCTTGAGAGACTTTTAGCTTCCCTTCCCAAACAGAATGCTTGCAGTAGCGTTTAGAACTGAAGAGTCCAGCCATCAGAGAAACTGGCTTTACTTCATCTCATGATATTCATTATATGGCAATACATTCACAGATAGAAGGGTCCCAATAACATACTCATATTCTCTGATGCAGCTTAGATTTCAAAGCTCAATTATGTTATTACAAGGTTTCCCCCTTTTTTCCAACTAAGTGTTTCTTTCATTGATAAATCAGTAAATTGCCAGCTTTACATATGTATGTGATGTGAGTCAGGAGCCAACCCCCTCCAAAAAAAGCAAATAAACACACTCCCCCCCCAAAAAAAAACCCCACGTGAGGTCAATTTTCCTGGCTGTTTCATCTAATAAAAGCTCCCAAGCAAGAGTTAAGCACACACTAATAGATATACCTGGGTATGCTGAGCCTTCAGCAAGTCTTAGATTTCCCTCTATAGCAAAAGACTGTACTAACACACAAAGTGAGCCAGTGTGCTGGTTTTAAGTTTTCCCACCACCAAAGCAATTTTAACCAGTTCTTTTGGCAGATAAAGAGACAATGTGAACATCTCCAAATTCTGTTTGCAAACTTCACCCCACAGAAGTTTCCAAATACTGCAGTCACCTGGATAAAATTGCATATATACTCCACTTGAAAAAGCTCTCACACATCACTGTGCACCACACTGGTCAGAGGAACTACTCAAAGTACAGAGCACTTTGTAGATATCCAAATATGCAATTGTATGCTTTGTTTTGAAAGGCATTTTTGGGTATTATTGTTTGAAGTTTCATTCTTGCACTGTCTTCTTGCTGCCTAGATTGTAATACCCCACAAATACTGAACTCCTGTCTCCATGCTGCTCCCTGTATGCTCTGGTTTCCCTAAATACAGACCCCAGAGGTTCATTTCTGGAGGGGAAGAGGAGAAATACACAGACCTGTCTCCATCACTCCATTTCTCAAAGAAAACTTTCTTTGTAAATCAGATTATCCGCCCTTACAATGCTTACTTTACTGAAGATAATACTCACTTTACAGGAGAGAGAACAATAAATATGCAAAATATATGGCATACTCCTGACAGATCAATCTTCATACAATAACACATAATAAGAGTATTAGCCTGATGACAGCATTGCATTAAATAGCTCCATGGCTTCCAGACCAGAGCCAAGCCACGTTCAGTCCGCTCCGGTCCATCTGCACCTACTCATGTGGACATGCCCCTGATGGTGCTCTGCTCTTCCAGCTGGAAAGGCCCTGCCTGATCCCGCTATGGCTGTTGGCGCTCAAACTGCCCCATGGCCTTAGCGCCGTTAGCAGGCAGCAGAGAACACCCCGCGAGCGTGGGTGACAAGCATGGCATCAGAGCAAATACCTGACAACTTCTCCAAGGTACTGGACCCTGGAGTAGTTTAGCTGAACGGCATGCATGCCCATGTAATGCTGCAAAGTCAAGAAGACCTTATGTTATTTACTAGGTGAGTGCTGCTTTCATGCACTAAAATATTTTATCACGATGGCCTGTAGGACTTGCCTGTTTGGAAAACAAACAAACAAACAAAACACAACAACAACAACAAAGTTCCCTATTTTTTTCTAGAGACATCAGCCCCCTTTATAATTGAGCATCATTTATTCAACATTGCACGATTAACGTTATGAAACATGGACATACCTTACAAAAAAACCCCTAGGAGGAATAACAATTTCACACGGAAGCCACCTTCCACAAACTTTTCTTCAGTCCTTTAACTCATTGCTATCAAAACTGGGGAGGCACGAAGTCAGGCAGACTGTAAAGCAGAGTATAATTGCAAAACCCATTAGATGAGAACTCTGCCACTAGTTTCTCCTATGCAGTATTTTACACCAAAAATGTTCTTACTATGGCAATATTTGTGGTAAGAGCACGTTGCCTCTCCAAGTCTAGAGAAAAAAAAAGGAGAAAAATATTGCTGGGTTTTCTTGTTGTTAATTGGGACCACCCTGGTTTTGAATAATTTACAAGGCAAATTATAAAGGGTGAGTGTTTATAAATGACATCACAGAGCTTCAGCAAATCCATGCTGTCCAGTGAAATTACTTATTCCGCGGAAACAATGCTGCTCTCAGAGGTGCCATGACAAAGCCTGCAAACAAGCAACACAGTGGAAAACACTGATCCATGGGTGCCCTGAGAAGACCACATCCCCCAGAGAAGAGGAGTGTGAATATACGCAAGTCTCCCCAAAGCCTTTCTTGGTACCAATTCCAACCTCAACCTGTTAAAGTCCATCCCTGGCTGTTATGGCACAAGACTGCCGATGATTTATTAAGAGCTCTTAGCTCCATCAGACAGTTTACAATTAACAGCTTCTCCTTTTCTTTAATATAAATAAATACATAAATGAAATCAGAGCTGCTAAGTGCTGGGTGTACCCAAGGCTTCGATGACATCACCGGCAACTCTCAGTCACCCAGGATGCAAAAATAAATAAGGGATGCGGGTGGGGGGAGTAGAGGGGGAGGCAGGGTATTTACTCAATCAGTACCTATTTTTGAATTTCCTTCAAGCTGGCTTGGACCAAGAGCCATCAATTATTTAAAAGAAGTAACACGATGCTTCCTTTGTTGAGGCAAATCTGCAAGCAGACCCCAAGAGAGAATAAAAAATGAATTAGGCAGAATTTATTAGTGCGCTTGAAGAAAACAGATTCAGCTATCAGAGCTGACTGTGGTTTTAAAAATAGTGTATTTCTGCCCATGAACAACAGTTTTTCTCTTTCTCCTTTACCCCATTAGATCCTCAATAATCTCACCTCTCACCTCTCCTTATGCTTTCCTTTTTGTTTTTGAAGAGGGCATAACACTGAAAGAGGCATCAATCATTCCTTAAACTTCTTCCTTCTTTTCTGACTTGACTTGATGTATTGTCTTCATTTAAATTACAAATATACTAATCTAAAACACTGTTTACCAAGCAGCATATTAAATGAAAGATGCAAGAAATTGCATCACTCACATTTTAAAAATGACTTTAGACTCAGGGACACATAAAAACAACGAGACAGGGTGATCTGCCTTGGTTGCTATATTTCAATCCTAGCAAATAAGATTCAGTTCCTATTGTTTTCTGCTCAGTACACTGCTAACCCCCGGTCAAACAAATCCTACCAAATTCAGTATAAAACCTCCTCCTTGGCAGATGTCGGTTGGAGTTCCTGCGACACTCCAGGAACGTGTAGAGCCAACGAGATCAAGGTCTCAGTCCCTGGGTCTGCACCTGGTCAGTCATGGAGTTCACACCTGAGAGAGTCAGGTGTGACTGACTGGGCTGTGAGCAAGGATCTGGCCATCCCAGTGGCTGCAGCACGGAGAGAAAGCAAGCTGAGGCTGATTTCAAACCTGGTGACAGCACTTGGCCACAGGAACTATAACAGCAAAGGGAACACTTGCAGGACAAAAAAAAGCACTGCCTTCATTCAAAGGTTCCCTGCTGCATCCTTCACACCAGGGAAACGATGCATTTAGATCATTTTGGGTGACCTTTTGTGGCATCCAGCAGCTGGAAAGGGCAAATGCCGCTTTACGAAAACACGGAGCTCGCTTGCGCGTGAGCACAGCAGGGTGGACAGGCTCAGCCCTCCTCCTGGTATTGGGGCACCTTCCCCTCGGCCTCAGGGTGGTTGCCAGCAGCTGGGAGGTTTGGCTAAGGCTCCCTCACTTGCCCCTTTCCTCCTGGGAGGGGCCGGGAGCAAAGGTGCTGGCACTCTCCACAGCACAGTGAGAGTGCAGGGCGGTCCTGGCTCAGCAGGGATGAGCCTCAGGAATTGGGTTTTAGGCTGCCTCCTTCTCCCCCTTCTGCAACCCCAAAACAAAACAAAGGTCATCACTTACTAGTACCTCTGCTGGGAGGGCTTGATTAAAAGCACTCTTAGTCCAAAAGCCAAATAAGTTTGATACAAACTGAGAACATGGCCTCAAGAAGCATTTTCTCATGTTAAAGAAATTACTGGAACATTACTTATCAGCACAACCTGAAAGAAACTACAAACCTTTGGAAACAGAGACCATTAATGGCCATATATGTTTGTGTTTCCTCAGATTAGCTCAGAGAAGGGACCTTTTCACAGATATGGCCTAGAGTCAGGCATAACAACATGGATTGTGAATCACAGACTCATAAAATAGTTTTGGTTGGAAGGGACATTTAAAAGTCATCTAGTCCAACCTCTCTGCAAAGAGCAGGGACATCTTCAACTAGACCAAGTTGCTCACAGGCCCATCCAATCTGACCTTGAATGTTTTCAGGGATGGGGCATTCACCACCTCTCTGGGCAACCTGTTCCACTGTTTTACCACCTTCATTGTAAAAAATTTATTCTCTGTATCTAATAGATCCTCTTGCAGTTTAAAACCATTACTCCTTGTTCTGTCACAACAGGCCCTGCTAAAAAGTTTGTCTCTATCTTTCTTAAAGGCCCCCTTTAGGTACTGGAAGGTGCTCTAAAGTCTCCCTCGAGCTTTCTCTTCTCTAACGAACAATCCCAGCTCTCTCAGTCTTTCCTCATGGGAGAGGTGCTCCAGCCTCTGATCATTTTTGTGGCCCTCCTCTGAACTCACTCCATCAGGTCCATATCTCTCCTGTACTGAGGACCTCAGAGCTGGATGCAGTACTGCAGGTGTGGTCTCACCAGGGTGGAGTAGAGGTGCTCAACCTGCTGTCCACACTGCTTTTGATGCAGCCCAGAACGTGGTTGGCTTTCTGGGCTGCAAGCAATGCACCTGAAAGGCTGAGAGCTTGAATACAATTTACCCTTTTACAAACAGTAATGCAGAGGGAATGAAAACAGTGAAAAATATTTAAACAATTCTATTGAGAACTTTTTTTTTAAGGAAAATATCTATATTTGGTTGTGGGTGGTGCTGACCAGAGGGGCAGAGCACTAAGCCCAGTTTACCCATCCAGGTACTAGCAGTGGTACCGTGGTGGCCCTTGCTTCTCACCATTTCCCACACCATGTCCCACAGGACCCTCAGCACATGCTGCAATGTCTCACTGGGAATGTTCTGGTCTTGCTGGTGTGCAAAAGTCTACACAGAAGCAGTTCCTTGTTTCTCAGACATTCACCACCCATGTGGTTGCCTGAACAGATGCCCAGTCTTCTGAGGGAACAAAGGTGCTGTAGGACCTGCTTTTCTCCAAAAGGCATTGCCTTCAGGCTGCTCTCTAAAAATCATAACAATCTTCTATTCCAACCACCTAAGTTCACAAAATCCCCACTGGCTTCTGATTGCATGTATCTATTTGGTACCTCTGTGGGCCTCTTGCTAACCCAAACATGATTATGCATCATAAATCTAAATACATTCATGAATTTGCCTTTGAATAAATACTTTAAGGGTAGCATCAAGTTTCACACTATTCTGCTTTCATATATAGCTGCTTTCCTTTTTCACTTCCACACCAGATGCCTCTCTTGAGCAGAAAAAAGAATTGAAAAGGCCCAACTCAAGTGAACGTGAAAGCTGACACTGGGAGGTGCCAAGGCAACATCATTCCACTTCTCTTCCTCACCTCTTCCTCTCTGGTAACCACAAGATCCTGAATGCCAAACTTTGGAAAATATCCTTGCAGAGGTAGCATCTGCTCCCTTGGCATACTTCTTGAGCAGTTGTATTGGCAGCTTTAGGTTTGTCCAAGTCTATCATATGACAAGAGTGCAGATGGGTTGCTTTGGATGCTTTGTCTTCCCGGATGCCACTTTCCTTCTATTAACATTTTATTCTAAGGAAACATATGTACAAATCTGTATGTGGAAGGCTGTATGTACACACAATTTCACACCAGTGAGGGGTTTTGTCTAGCTTCTCTCTCCATTTTTTACTAACATTTAGCTTGCATTCTTGCAAGGGCCCTGACTTTTATTGAAGTCAGTATGTGGCATCAAGCAGATTAGGCCCTCACTGTGTGGATCTGCATTTCAACCAGCTATTCTTCCACAAGCCATAACTTTTCCCATCTGTGTTGATCTTTCTTCGCAAATTAACACCTGAGTCCTCAGAATATTAGATGTGTAGGAAAGCTGCTCATTTCGAGTTAAATTCTGCTCCCACTGAAATCAATGGGAGTTTTGCCATTTGTCCACTATTCAGACAAATAAATAGCAGAGCTATGACACAGTTGCCATATATACTGAAACCAGTCTTTTCCTCTTGCTTTCTTAACTTTCTTTTCCTATATTATCTTCCATGCACTTAATCACATAGTCACAAGTCTGAATATACTTTTTTTTAACTGTAAAAACCACTACTTAGTTCAAATTAGCCAGTAAATTGTAAAATGCAACAGAATAAAAGAAAAGGATTCTGAGGGAAAGGAGGATGAGGCCATCTAATAAAACAGAAATACAGAACAAATAAGGGAAAAAAAAACAAAACAAAAAAAATAAAACAAAACAAAAAAACTCTCCAAAATAATCTGAATAGCATATTCCTAACTTTTCTGAAAGATCTTGTTGTGAGAGTATTTGTTAGAATATTTCATGAATACAGTATGAATGGTTTTCAAAGGTATTTTAAATGAAATGTAAACCAGAAGTGCAATACTCTAAAACCAAGGTACATTTTCTGAGTGTGTTGTAATACACCGAGATCTGTTATTTCCTGGGCAGATAAAGGCATAGAGCAATAAAACTACAAGCTATCTTTCCATTTATTGTAACGTGCTGTTCCAATATGGCATAAAATATACTGACTGGTGTCCAAAATAGACAAAAATCTGCCACCCTGTATTCACCTTCTCAGGGAAAAGCTTGAGAAAGCCACAATTTACATTAGACAGGAGACACCAAACATGGGCTATGATGATGAAAGTGGGAAGTTAATTTCAAAATATAAAGACATGAATTAGAATCCCAGATATCTACAGCTAGAATCTATGAAAAATTATGAAACTGACCTCTCCACTGGGATTTTCACCCAGACTGAAGAAAGCGAATGTTTGCTCTAACCTCCCTTTACAGTGGCAGCTCCTAATAGTTCTGTTACGATGAATCATGATTGATAAAACTGAAGAGTTATTTGCCACTCCTTTAAAATGAGACAGTGAATTGGTTAGGCTTCAGAGAGATTTTGGGGATTTGGGCGCAACCACAGCAGTGAAAAGAAAAACCAAACAAACCAGCCATTAACAGGAGCAGAAGAGCTTAAAAGTCAAGTGCCAGAACTTAAGGAGGTCTGCAGAGGATGGACCCTCTCACCTTTCTTCATCTCAGAGGGGTCTATGCCTTTCAGGCCAACATGGGACATTCAAATCCTTCAATTCTAATTAATTTCCAGTGAATAAATACGGTAAGGACATAAACTTGTTTGAGAAAATTATAAAGTCAGTTTGACATGAGTGCTAAATATTCTACAAGTGTATAATTTGGCTCACATAGGTGAATAGTTTCAACTTCTGTTAAAGTGGACAGAATACCCTTTTGAAAGGGAATATTACGGCATAATAGTTATTATCCAAGTAAAGGAATTGCATTTTGAAATCTTTACCATAGCATACATGTGTCATAAACCTAAATAAACTTATATATAATGCTTCTAATAGAAAACATGCACATAGACACACATTCACATCATACACACATAATAAACATATCCACCTTAGATAAAATAGTTTATATTTTTGAACACCTCTCATGAGGCCCACAGTAATCCAAAATACATAACACTTACGTAAGGTATCATCAAAGGAAGCAATCATACTTAACTGAGAAATGAGGAAAACAAGATAGTAAATAAACTTGTCCATACTTGAACAGCAATTCTCTGGGAGTGCTGAGAATAAAACCTAGAACTCTAAACCACAAAACATCATCCTTGTCATACTCAGCAGGTGCAATATAGCCAAAAATTACATAAACCCTTTTATGCCACTGCAAGTAAAAATGTCAGCATGAAAGACTGAGAATAATTATTTTGCATTTCAGCAGATACTTTTTTTAGATGTTGCATGTTAGAGAGATTGTTATATGCAATCTTCAGAAATTTTCCTTTTCGCATACACTGTGTAGGGTCTTCACTTGAGAATAGACCTCAAGACCTCTGAGAAAGAAAAAGGAATTGGATTTGTGTTTCTGATGTCTTGAGCAAGATCATTGAGCTAATGCCTAAAATTAGGAGACAGTCAATCACAAACTCCATAAAAGATATAACCTGTCAATTGTTATTCTAAATTAAAAGTCTGGAAAAAAATGGATTAACTTTTTAATATTATCAGAATAAACAAAATCCAGTTTTGGTGAATTGATGATTCCCCTTGCTCCTTCTTTTTTTAAACAATGTAAAGTTCCACATACAGCAGCTTGCCATGAATACTTCAGGAGGAGAGGTTAAGCCATTAAGTGGCTCCTTATCACAGACCTTTCCTTTCAAGAAGAGTTTGGGGAAGCCAGAGGTTGTGGTTGCAGTTTCCAACGTTTCAGAGATAGAAGACGACCTCTAAAAAAAACCCCAGAAAAATCCTGAAGACTAAAAAAAAAAAAACAAAACAACCCCCCCAAAAAAAAACAAAACAAACAAACAAACAAACCACACAAACCCCACACAACAAAACACAACCCCCCATACGCACACACACACACAAAAACCTCCCAAACAAACAAAAAAACCCCAGCCAACCAAACAAAAAAACCCAACAACAACAACAAAAAATCCCAACCACAAACAAGGAACAAAGTCAAAGACCATCATGAATGACCAGTCCCCAACAGCAGGTAACAGCCATTATGCCTGTTGTTTAATATTTTTATGCATGAGGTTAGCATTATTATAAATAGTAATATCATGTATCTAATATACATGCAAACATTGTCTTTTAAATTGGAATATTTGGCAATGCCACTAAATATTTAAATACTCTTTAGCACAAGGGATTCTCAACAATGACAACTATGAAGTACTATTTGTACTCCTTGGTATGTATAAATACACTGTCAGCTCCCTGCATTTTCATTTAGCATCAGAAACAGCTTTCCAGGGACTTAGATGCTGCTTTAAGTGTCAATATCAATGTTACTATTTATAGTGCTATAAACTGTATTTTGAGTTATATTGGTAAAATTAAGCTTAGGTAGCATTTCTAGCATTAATACCTTAATATAGAAATATTGCTATAAATGTAGTTTACAATTTGGAACATAAACACAAATCCAGTGTTACTAATAGATCACCTTCCAGACTGCATGAAAACACACTGCCAAAGTGTATTTTATGCAATACACAATGGAGCAAAATGCAACCATATAGATGTATTTAAATTTCCCATTTTTACACTGTCACTCAAAAACTTTTCTTCTTCCTTTTTTTTCCTAGCTTATCGATCTCAAGAGCTTGTGATAGCATTTCAGTTGCTTCACTGAGCCATTTTTAGCTTCTGCTTCTTTTTTTAAAAGCTAAATCAGGGCTCAAATGCCTCAATCAATTTAGCTTTTTCAATTAGAGAAGAAAGTTAAAAGAAAACCCTGGGACATGATAAACTACCAAATTTTAGCCTCTAGGGTTTTTGTGTTGTTTATTATGATTTTTTTTTCTTAATATCAATAGCATCCTTTTACATAACAATATCCCTTATGTTTATGGCTAGAATTTTATTCATAGCAAGATGACTCCAGTAATTTTTACCGAGAGGCACAGTTTGAATTTACCACAGCCAGTTCATCAGGAAGCAACGCATGTGGATAGGCAGTAACTCTTTGCACCCTCGTAGCTGTGAACTCCGGCTACACCCTGGAGCAGCTCAGCGATTGCAGTGGAGAACATTATGAAATGCATAACCTTTTGCAACACTGCAAGACACAGAAGGAGTCCAAAACCTTTGTGAGAGCCAAAAAGTCCAATCTTGAAAAAAATTCCATCACAGTCCCAGATTAAGACTGATGTCCACTATCTGTACAGATTAATCCTTTTAAAATGGTACTTCCAAAGAGCCAGAGGCTGCTCCAATGCAGATCAGGATCAACAGAAACAAATGAGGTATTATGAGGGAGATTCTGATCCCTTGAATCCTACTTAACTGTATAGAGTAGATCTCCGAAAAAATGCAGAACATCTCATTTTCACCATCAGATATTCCTTTAGGTGATGTAATTAGTCAATGGTTCAGTTCCACTTGAGCGATGCTGATCATATTGGGTTTCAAAAGGCAAGGGGGGCCAGGCAGCTACCCAAAGTTTACAGCAAGTGCTCATGGGTTACATGAAGCATGGGTGAAGTTCTAATCCTCACATCCTGTTCTGGCACTTACTTTAAGCAGCTCACTTGGTTTTTCCTTAGGTATTTTTGGTACTTCGGCAGACAAGAAATCCACCTTACTTTGGTCACAACAACCTGGGATAGCTAATGAGAGAAAACTGAAATTTGAGACTAGCAGCCTGCACTTCATTTCAGTCTTCTCTTCAGGTTTAATTCAAGTGTTAATTTGATCAGTCATCATCCTGATCATTGGATTGTGTTTAACCTTACTTAGCTGCACATTTTTTATGAGTGCAGGGATGCATCACACTTGAGTATAGCCATCTGTAATATAGGTATAAAAGAACATGTAAGTTCGAGGGAAATGTTTTGCCATGATTAATTTAGTCATGCAAGAAGACTATTTGGAGAATGTGATGGACAATATTAAAACATAGTTAAAACTTGTTCTCTTAAATGTGATTTTTTTATTACCTTTTTCTATTTTTTTTTTTTTCAAATTTAAGCTATGCACACATTTTTTTAGGTCCATAATAGGCAGTCACTTCTGAAACAACTAGTAAGAGATAACCAGTAGACCTGAACAGTTGGGGTGATTGTCTGATTATTTAATCAAAACTGGGTTTAGGCACTTCTTTAGGGTTTTAGTGGCACATGCAACACACAATTAATTAGAAAAACCTTCAGAAACTGGAAATCTTGCCCTGAAACACTTGTGCCCTGTTCACATGCAATTCTTCTGATCAGGTGCCAAGAGGAAATGCAGGCTGTTGTGCTCTATTAGTGGCTCAACCTGCATCATTTAGGAACTGGTGGATCCTATAACTAATTGCCAGTATTGCAAAGGATTGCACAGAGAGTAAGCAGCAGTCACACCCAGCCATAATTTAATGAAAATATTCAAGTGATGAATGAGTGGTGTGGTCATGGATCTCAGAGTTATTCTGAACCTTACCATCCCATTTTCCTTTCTGTGAGAGACCCATGCCAGGTCCAGTGATCTCTTCGATACCACACAGACTTAGTGCTAGCAATAAGATTTTTGTTAACCTCATTACGAGTACTTCTGTTACTGTAGTAGTAACTGGTAATGGAGACAAAGGTAGACAGAGAGAAGTAAGGCAGCATGTGAGTCCCTTTTTTAACAGCTAAAAGGGAAAAAGATGGTAATTAATTTCTGAAGAGACGCCAAAACTAATTTGGTGTATCTTGTATGTGCTTATTTTATTCACTAGAAATTCATTTTGCTCCTTAATATAGTTGCAGAGACCTGCATGAATACAAAGATAAAGCAAGGTCTTTAGAAACAGGGTAAGGCACTTGGTGTTTGCACCCCCTTAGTCCCAAAAATAACCAGTCTCACATCTATTCCTCACAATGCAGAGGTTTTGCATTGCCCATTCTTAGTGCAGCTATGAGCATTTATTATTATAAACATATATTTTAAGAACAATAAGGAAGTGATGAATTGGCCACTTGCAGTTTTCTTGACAGCAAGGTGAAATGGTAGCTGCAGTGACCAGGGGATGTCCTGATTCCTCCTTGCAGAAAGGTATTCAGCGCACGTAATAATTATTCATCCATCTCGTTCACACTAAAGGCATCGGCAATGCAATTTTAGCCTGATAATCAAGACCATATGACAAAAACCAAGGCCATTAGGGACCAATTTCAAGTATTCTCTGCAAGACAATGATTTTCCAACTGCACTTACATATGCTGAATAGTTACTTCTGCACGACCGCACCTGCTCTCATTTATGTAACCCTCCATCCTCTCCCCTTTTTTCTACCCCTTCTTTTCTTGTAATGCAAAGAAGGAAAGTTTCAAAGGATTGCTGGAATCTTCCTAGAAACAGATTTGATTTATTTATATTTCTGGCTGGCCACATGCTGTGAGCAAATAAGAATCTGGCAAATGTAAAAGTTAGTTTGTGCTAATGTCAGACCAAATTCTACCCTCAACAGACTTTGTGGGGCTGCATTAATGTAAATGAGAGCAGGATTTGGCCCAACACATTCGTTCGCTTTCTATACATATTCAAATTAAATGAATATTTTGTACAATCTCTTCCTCCCTCTACATACACATGCATAATTCTGTCTCAGAGTCTAGTCTCAGTCACAACGGTGACTTCATGTGAGCTTTTTTCTGGGTTTATGGTAGAGCTGAACATCTGAACAAGATGCACCAGGACTACTTGTTCAAGTAAAGCAAGCAGAATATGGCCCTTGGTCTACAAGTCAAGTCTGCTCTATAGTAATAATTTTGTTCCTTAATTACTTTCTGCTGATTTTTGACTGTACCATTTCAGTACCAGTCACATAATAATGTTGCCTTTGAAAAAACTATGATGTCACTGTAAATCAGAGTCCCATAAGGTTAAAGGCTTTAGTTGCAGGAAGGGAAAAAACACCAGAATTATTTTAAAATTATACACAGTATAATTCAAAGACTGTAGCATCTTTTAATATTAATGCTCCTAAAGAAATGAATACACCTTCAAGCTTTTTCAGATGTAATTCAAATATTAAAAGGAATAATAAACTCCATTACTAATGATGCAACAACCTCTTCTGGCAGAAGAGAACCTATAAAATTAGTGAGTAAGAAGTAAAAAAGGCAAGAGTGTATCAGGAAATGACCCTGTAATAACACATCTTAGATCCTCATCCTGTAAACCTTTATTTGCATGAGTGATCCTGTCTCACATAGGAAGTGCCATGGACTCCAACAGGCAATTCGTACAAGTGAAAATTATTCATGAATTTGAATAAGAGAGTATACGATCAACTTCTAGCCTTCTCTTCTCTGTCAGTGATCAATCTTCTTGCTACAACCCACCCCCTTCAGATTTAAAATAAAATAAAAAAAAATTGAATCTTTTGAAAACTGAAATTAAGTTGGATTTCTCAAAGCAAAGATTTGGTCTACTAACTCATAATTATGGAATGGGAAGAAATACTTGTGGATCATGTCCTTTTTCATATATATTCTAGGTCTCGTTTTTAGTTGTATCCTATAATAATTTAAGGCAATGACATCAGAAAGATCAATGCAGCTGCATCCTAGTATTGAATTAATCTCACAGTACTATTAGTGTCTTCTGGAAACTACCGTACTGAATCCAAAGAAGAACTCTGGCTTGCTAGAAATTATCCTGATTTTTGAAAGGTAATTATCATCATGGTGTCCAGTAAAAATGACTCTTTGATTTTTGACATACTTAGCTACTGACATATCCTTCTTCTGTGCTGATCATGCATCATAAGACCCAGGTCCAGGATTTTGCTAATACTCAGGAATAACATTAGAGGTGAGAAGCAAAAGACAATTAAGGAGAAGGAATGCTATTGCTGTTTCTCATTGCCTGTATGAGTCCCCACAGACACACAAAAACCCCCCAGTCATGTTTCAAAGCATCAAACACCAGAACATCCTGAGAATGGTTAAGGATGAGATCTCATTTTCTAAATTTCAAGGGCATTACTGAAATGCTTAAAACCCCTCTACCACCTGATTTTTGGCCATTGCTTCAGAACAAAATTTGCAATATGCTTCCCAGACACAATTTTCTACCTCCCAGCAAATACCAATATTGCTTAAACTTCATTTAAATGTCTTAATTCAATTGAACCCAGAGGTCATTGACACCTCAGTAATTTCTATTTAAAACCATTCAGCCAAAAACAAACAAACAAAACCAAAACTGGAGCAGAATCTCCTCTGGAGATTATCCTCATTTTAAAAGAAATTACCCTGCCTGACTTTTTATAAGATAATTATTGCAATTGTTTTGCCTAATGAATATTGTTTGAGTATTATAATGCCATGGTATGCATCCTGAATGAGGAACAATTAACAGAGCTTTGTTCTCTTGACATCCCAGGACACAGCTGAAAGGAAAGCCTGGCCCTAAAGATTTGTTTGTTTTTTTTTTCTGGCTAAACATCTCAAACGTAACAGAATTAGGATTCAAAGACACTACCTGAAACAATTCTAACCAGGGATGTACCGCTCATAGAGGTCTTACAGATGGATCTGATGGTTTCATTCCCTAACATTCCTGTCAGTCTGAAAGATGCCAGCAAATGAAAGCTTTTGCTTCCAAAGACTTCGGGGCTTGATCAGAGAACAAGAATTTTACATATGTCATTCCTTGGCCTTCAGTGGGATTACTCCGAGTTTCTATCATGTAAGTAAGAGGAGATCAATTTATGATATTTCAGTTTTCGGTGAGGTAACAAAATTGATCTTTATCAGTTTCTCTAAAGACTGCTGGGGCAGGGTTCTAACTTCAATTACTCCAACATACCTGGGAAGCAAAGTCCTTCTCTTATTCGTAAGGATGCATCTGTAACAAATGGGATCATCTTACCCCATTCTTCCTATATATCCATCCTTCAGAAATCTCTCTCCTGCTTATGGCCAGAGACAGCCATTTGACTAAGTTAGTAAACAGGGTGTTTGAAGAATTGAGAGCAACTGTGTCCACAGACACTTTTACACACCACTCTTGGTGTACCTGGATCTTGTGGAGGATTTGAGCATTGAGAGGGAAATAATCCATGGTACAAGGAAAACATGAGTTAAAGATCTTCCCAAATTATGGAAAAGAGCAATATATGCTATTTCCCTAAGTCATACACTGTAATGACTCCCTGGAAGAGATATGCTATGTTGGTGCAACAGACCAAAAACACCTGGGGACTGATCCTACCATAGCCATGCCTCTCCCACTGACAGATGGTTCTGCTGGTGATCAGCGCTGCTGAGGAGATCAAACCAACTCTGTGAAAATCTAAGTAACACCTTTCCACTATAATCACTATCCTCCTAAGTTCATTACAGCCAAGGACAAGAGTATCCCTCAGCTACACCTCTAAAGCTAAATAAAGCTCATTGCCAGGTCACTGCCATATGGCTGGGGGCACCATGCTGCTTTCCAATGGGAACGTTTATCTTCAGCTGTCCTACACTGGAAGGTGGAAGTTCTCAGCTGGCAACAGATACAGTGGGCCTCTGGAACACCTCCTCACAAATTGCACTGCTGGCTGTCCATTATTACTTTAAATCAAGAATAATGTGATCTTGGGTGAACATGTGACCATGGGCACATCTCACCTTAATAAAACTTATAACCACAACAGCTTTCAGATTTACACTTTCTAGCCCAGAAAATAACAGAAAGCAAAGCTTGTCAGTTTGTCACCATTTTCCATCTCTGCATTTGTAAAAGAAATAACACCGGCAGGGAAATAATACAAAATGTATCACACAAACAGGCTTCAGGAAGATATAATGTTCTTTTACATATTTGATATAGAGCCTAAATTAAGCTGCAGAAAAGGGGCCATGAATCTTCACAGCCTCATTATCAAGCCTCCCTAAACCTCAAATACAGGAAAATACATTTCATAAACAAAGACCCAATAGGATTTTAATAGTACAATAAATTTTACTGACATTCACCACTAATCACATTTCAAAATATATTTTTTAAAAACAAAGTTCATTCAACACAAAACCAGGTGAAAAGTAACATAAGGATATGTTATACCTTTTGCGCTTCACTTTAGCCAATTTTTTACTGAAATCACTTTTAGGCAGTCAGCTGTAATTCCATAGCTGTAAACATCAACCCTCTCACTGGCCCCTCTTTAACTTTCCTGGACATGAGCTCAGACCATGACCCTCTTCACGGATACGAATTTTCTGTTTTCATGGTAATCTGAGACAGAAAAGAGGATCAAGTCTTCACTCCCATCACTACACAAGAACACTATGAGCTTCCTTAATGTTGTCCCTATTCTCACCAGCAGCCAGGTGCTGCCTTTCACTCCTGCACACAATTCAGTCATTATCCACAGCTGAGATAAACAGAGCCCTTCACTTTTTCATGTATCTCCTAACAAAGAAAAGGTTTAAGTAATTTTAGTGATAGTTGAAGAATTTTTCAAAGTGGGGGTTTTTAATGTTTTGAACAATCTTAGAGATGATGAACTTATACAGTGCTTCTAAGATCAGGAGGGAGAGGTTCACTGTTGGGATTTCTCTTTTGTTTGTTTTTAGTCTGCTTTTGATGTAACTGAAACTTTGTGCAGGTGAAAGGCTGACATGAAGGACGGGGTGCTTTGGAAAGAAATTAAAAACATGTGTGGGACTCAAGTTTTGTCTTATGCAGGGTAACCCCAACCCTTAGCTCAGAACACTTCAAAGACTAGGAATGTAATTAGGTCTTTATACAAAAGCCTCAGGTGTGCCTCCTAAAGGTACCTTTTGACTGCAATTCTTCCATCCACTTGAATTGTTATGCTGGCATCTGACATCAGAGCATCTAAGTGCTGTCAAAACTGGAATAAGCTCACCAGCTCATCTGACTAAACCCATTGAGGGCCTTCAGACAGTAATACCATTATTGACCTGGGTTGAATTCAAATGCATTTGGAGTGCTTGATATTTATCCAAATTATGCCCATTGAAAAATCCCTGGCAGAATACAGATAACATCAGATTAAAATGTATCATTATAATTACTTCAAAGAGATGTCTGGTATAGGAATAATTAGGTTAGTAAATATTTTTAATTAAATTATTATTTCTAAATTGTGTTAAAACTACAACTTGCATCTATGGCCATCACAACTAAACTACAAATCTGAAGAATTCAGGGCCTGAATATGAATATTTGAATTAATCTAATATAGTTATTATACCATTAACTTCAGTGATGTAACTCCAAATTTACACAAGCATAATTAGAGTCAGATCCAAGATTCAGCAGATCAATGTAAATCTTTCCATGGGCTGCAACAGGCATGAGAAGGCCCTGAGAAAAGTGCTGGAGTGCTATTACCATCCCACCTCACAAGACTTCTCCCAAATTAACCTTTCTATCCCTAAAATAATGTTTCTGTTCAGAACTGTCATTCACCTAGTAGCAAATATGAAAACACGGGTATGGAAAAAAGCAGACATGAGAAAATAAAATTTATAATAAGCATAAATTCCAGTGCCTTTGGTCAGAAATATTCAAAGGATTTGAGAGAATCTCCTTTAGTTTTTTACCACTTCTGCCTCTCACTGAGACTTCATAATAAATTAGCTGTGAAATACAGATTGGTGAAAAGGAAAAGCAAATAAACAAAAGAAATTATGCCAGTAGTATTAGCTGGGATTTCTAAAATGGCACATTCCTTGCTGATCAATTGAATCATTCTCTCTGCTAACATACAAAAGAATGTGTTTTAAATACTTTAGACTGCAATTTACATTTATAATCCTCTTTTCTTTAAACAGTTTGACACCTTGAACATCAAACTATGTTTTACAGATGCTCTCCTCTTTTAATTGAAATCACATCTCAGGTCAAGATCACCACTTTCCTTCTGCTTCTCTAACCTCTTCTTGCCTGAAGGCCTGTAACTTGTGAATTATTTAACAATCATATTTGCTGCTGAAAATTGATTTCTGAGAGAATCCATATTGATTGAGATATGTGAGACTAATGAGTTTGAGGTTAAGGTGTTTAGGTATCATTATCTCTGATAGTCGTGAACTAGAATCTTCATATTTTTGTGTCTCTTGTCAATACTCAGTTTTATATCTCTGCTTCAAGCTGTGCCTATGTATTAAAATAAAGAGATAAAATGAATAAACATTTTATGCATGTCTGAAGCATCTATAGGAGTCTCCCAGGTGTGTCTTTCCTGTGAAATGCCACTGCATGAGGGGGATGCAAGCAAAATTTTACCAAGCTTTCATTTTAACTGGAAGCAAAGAAGAAGAATCCACTCTCAACTGCAGTGTCTCCAAAGAGCTTGAAAACCTGTAAATAAATGGCTAAGTCTCTTCATTTTGCCCCCAAAGTGAGGTAAAAACCAACTTGCCATACTGTTGACCTGTGTCTTTATGATGTTGCTATGTTGAGTGTTCAAGGTGTTCCCATTCAGTTCCCAAAAGCCTTTAGGCTTCTTATGTGACAGACACTAATAATCAGCTTTAGTAAGCTAATGTATATGTGGCCCATGCATCTGGATTTATCTGCCAAGTTCAAAACCCCTTAAGTTAGTGCAGAGAAGACCTCAAAAATCTGCATCTATTGGCTTTGGAAGTGACACGACTGGGATGCACGTGCCCTGGTGCTGGTCACAGCTTGATGAACGTGAGCCTGACTCAAAGATCCTATTCCAGGCTTTATATGTTTGCAAATCCCACTTCTTCACCCCTATAACCATTCCTGCTATAAAAAAAAAAAAATCCAAAGTAAGCAAGTAACAACAAAACCCTCCAGAGTATTTGACCTCTGGAGTTAGACCCCTTATTGGGGTAGTTTTGGACTCAGCTTTATTTATGATTTAAAAAAAAAAAAAAAAAAAAAAAAGACAGTTCTTTACATGACCCAGCTGGAAAAGGATATTTTTGGTCAATGATCTATTTTTATTTCTGCTCTGCTGTTTTTCATGAAGCCTGATGACAAAGACCTGTCCTTCAAAGCTAGTCTATAGTTTCTGAATTACCATTTTCAATTACTTTCTGTAGGTGAAGTACACTACAATTTTGTTATCAGGTTTATTTTTGTGGGTAGGAGCTCTATTAGAAGAAGTAAAATGCTTTCTATCTTAGTTTTGCTTGTCTTCTTATAAGGAGAGAAATGCAATACACATTTTCAAAGGTTCTTTTAAAAAATTACCTAAAAGTTAAAATAAGAACTATGAATTGCATTACAGTATTTAAGACACGTGTTTAAACTGTTGACTACATCCATTTCAGTTAACAAATTTATTTTATGTCACTCTTAATCAGTAGAGGTATATTTTTGTTACTATTATTGATTTTGCAGCCATGCCAGTTAATGCTATTATCCTGGATAGTACATTCTGAACAGTTACCCTTACAGACATTTTAAATAAAAACAAACATCAATTGGGAACTCAAAATGAAATCAGATCACTTTATGAAACTGAAAAACAACCTTCATACTATACCACATAGTCTTCTCTGAATAACTTTACCCAACTTTGGTAATATATAAAATAAGCTTGACAAACTATGGGTGAAGAGCTTATATGCTGTTTTTAATCAGATAAAACTGGCATACTGAATTCTCTAATTATTCTTTTTTAAGTGAGGAACTGAAAGTTCTCATGGTAGATAGTTAAAGACTCTCAGATATCACGATGAGAAACTTAACTTGAAGATGGGTATACAGGCTTCATCTGTATTAAGATAAATTAGCTATGCCTGGCCTAAACTCAATCATTTCTGTCTCATCAAGATGAAACAACAGATAAATCCTCAAACTGAACTTTAATTCACTGGAGAGATGTTGAATAGCTGATTGTGGAAACTCAGGACTATGCAGGATCACATTTTTCTGCAGGGTGGATACTGCCGTGGTTACCTACCAGCACTTTGATGCCATGCCATAAATCCCTACTTTTCCAACCCCTCCAAACTTTTCTGTTCTGAATGCAGACTGCTTCTCACAGCAAGGTGGTCTGTGGTCTCCTGCTGGTAGAAAACCCTTAGGCAGTAGGCAAGTCCATCAGTTTCAGCTCAATCCCCACAATTTGGAGATGGTTTTGCAAAGAATAAAACTAAAGCCACTAATAACAGAAGTTTTGATACTCGGTTAGACAGTTTTCACCTGATTAGAAAATATTTGTTACTCTGGCCCCTTAAAAAGCTTACAAGCATGAGTGATACTCTTTGTAAACCTCTGCTTTGACAGGTCAGCACCCTCAAAATATTATCATTTTAAGGTATTTGGGGCTCTAAGTCTTAGAAGTCCATTAATTATGGGTTCAGTTAACAAGCTCACACACACGTCTTATCAAAAACAGAACTTATCTCATCTGAATAAGGTTGGTAATTTTGTAGGTGAATCTGCTAGCTATCCAGACTAATTTTTATCTCATTTTTTTTTTTGGGGGGGTCTTTAGGAGTTGACTGAGCTCAATTTAGTGTTTCTTCCTTCATTATTATTTCTCCTTTTGGACCACAGAAAGACGAAGAAAACAAAGAGTTCTCAGCACTTTATTTCTGCCTTAAATACATGTGATTTTTGATTTTTTTATTTTTAATTAACTTCTTGTTTCCTAGCCTTTTTCTTTCACTAATATTAGTTTTATCATGGAGGAACAACTTAGAGCAGATTACACTTCAGTACTCTAATTTTGTGTGAAAATACGTGTGTGTGTGTGTGTGTGTGTGTGTGTTCAGGACATTAAATTCCCTCTTAAACAGATATAATGCAAATCTGTAAATGAATTCAGGAACGTTACAAGATGGCTATGCTGTCATAGAGTGTCTTCCTTTCTTCTCAGGTCAGAATGAAGATGAAGTCCTGTACCATAACACAAGAAATGAAGAATGGCTATTTTCTCAGTGCTTACTTCACAGTAGTATGGGACTAATTAATGGGAAAGTGGAAGTAGGCAGTGGGGTTTGTGAAGCTAATTAAGATATGTGACAGAAAAAAAATGTGGATGAGCGATTTCTTCATTTTAAAGGTTTGTATAGCTAGACAGTTTTATTAGTCAACACTATGCCCTTTTTTTTTCAGTCATTGGCTAAATTTTTGTGAGATATGGACTCCTCAATTAATCTTTCAAAGACTGATTTTGATTTATCTCAGAGGAAGGCTGGGGAAAAAAAGCAGATGTGTATTTTTAAAGAAACCAACAGCTTGTTCCCTTTAGTTTCTGGTTACAAAATAAGTGCATTGATTTGATCTTTTTAAACATGTTTCTACATCCTCTCCATTTCATCTATTACTGAAGGAGGTGAGGAAGTGAATCTAAACGTCCGTTGCATTTAATGCCCCACAGATTTAAAATGCAAGGAAATTCTTACAAAATAACAATACTAAAAAAAAAAAAAAAAAAGTGTTGATCTAAAAGACTTCTTCATCAGCACATAGGAAGTCTGTGGCAGGAGCCAAGAATAGAGCCCAGTGCTTCCAAGCTCCTGCACTAGCACTGCACTCCTTGCAAGCACTGCATTAATCAGTGAGCTTACCTACCTTGGAATACCGGGCTATGAGGAGGCTTTCTTCCATGTTACAATAAAAAGTTCCCAGAAACTATTATTTTCTCAGCCCAACATCACTCAGTTCAGCATCTCTCCTTTTGTTCAAATAGAAATGGCCAGTTGTCCAAATGACAGCCAAGGAGAAGTTTATTTTTTTTAGGAGAGGGGGTCCTCTCTCACATAAAAGCAATCCCAACACTTCTATGAATTCTGAAGCTAGTAAGTACTATAAATTTTGTTTAAAGGGTTGACAAATTTGGTGAGACAGACTGTTCAAAATCTAGAAAACTGCTTTTGAGTCCTTTATTTATAAAAATGAATTCATGACCCAAATACCCTAAGAGCCTCTTAGGTATCTCAGTCTGTATATCCAAAATGTGACAAGTATTTCAAGATCTGTCCAATGTAAATCCTGATGCATATCAAACACAAGATTTTTATTAATGCCTCTACAGTGCACCTAAATGTTGATCTCGTATGACAGTGTTGTTAAGGACAGGAAGCTCTGCTAAATAGGCCCGTAATTTCTTTTACAACAATGGCTGAAGCACAGGACAAAGATCCAGCAGTTTACTTCAGCTCTGGTCTTATAGTACAGCCCTGCTCATTTTCATGCTCATGCCATCTGTGCTAAAACTAGTAAGTACTCCCACCCTCAGGAGTACACAAGCACACCTGAACTGACCAGCTTGTTCCACTAAGACCACAACAGAGCTGTCTCTCATTGCCAGCACATGCCTAATTCCCACTGCAGGACAGTTCTGCCTGATGTCACCTTGGTTTCACCCTACCAAAACCTTCTTGTTATCAGCTGCTCAAGCCTGCTCTGCCGCAGGAACCCCACCATGCTTCCTAGCACACACTTCCCCATCAGAGAGGAATGGATTAGGGCACAGGGATGCAAGGTAAAGGAGAGGGATGATCTTGGTTGCGGACGTTAAATAAACAATTTTTTTTCACAGCAAACCCTGGTGCCTGTTCTCACCATGTCATGGCCCATAATGACTTACTGTCTACCAAGCATGACCAAGCGATTAGTGCAGCCGTGTCGGTGTATCTCAACAGTAATGGGGGCTCTCTTTCCATTTGCCTTCTATTGAAATCTAAGCGCTCCATTGGCCTGTGCATTTTCAGCTTGATGAATTCATTATTCCCCACTTTTTTTTTTTTAAGCTCCTTTCTCAGGCCAGAGCTATCCCAAAAAGCCAAGTGACTGAGTTTTCCCTCTCTATGAGGGTTGGGGTTTTTTTCTCTCTTTCTAGGCAGATGTAAGAAAATGTGGCATTGACTTATCTGTTTCAAACAGCATTTCAGTATACTTTTGGATCTATCTATATTAGACAGCAAACAATCACAACACTTGGCTTATTTATTTATTTATGTGGTAACATCCTTCAACTAATGATATCGGGGAAAATACATTTTCAAATTCAAAGGCAAGGAAACCATTCAATTCATATTCCCCAGCAAACAAATGACACCACATAAATAAAATACAAAACTATTCAACTATCATTAAAAATGTGATAGTCATCCAAAGTAGGAAATTCAACAATGTGGTTGTTGCATTTTCTCTTTAAATATTTACATGGTATGGAGATAGGATTAGGCTACCCTAGGCTTGAGTTTTCTTGGACATGTTCTTTTTCCCTCCTCAGTGGCGTGACTAGTTGAACAGAAGGGACTTTGGTTGTCTGGCATTTCTAGATGTTTGGAGGCATTTTTAGAGCACTATAGGTCTGATCCACTCAAGATAGTTATTGTTATGAATCCCACAGAGAAATAAAGGCACTTTATATATGAATCAAAACATACAATGTTTTTAACAGATGCAAGTTTTAGGAATGCCTCTGTGCTGTGGTCCAGTAGTCAGAGCAGCAAAGCAACATCTGAGCCTGGAGTTTAGTTCTACTTCTACAGCAGGTGTTAGCTTTCTGCCTCCATTTCCTCCATAAAACAAGGATAACCTTTTTCCACATTAAAATAAAGCTATCGTTATCTGTTTGAACTGTAGAAGAGCCTACAAAAGTCTCTTGGATGAGGTCCTTATTACAGTAGATGCTGTACAAACAAAGAACCACATGCTATTATAAGGTGGGAGTGGCATGCTATTAATAATACATTAGGACATTTTGAAGTGATTAAGCAGAAGAGTTATTTTAAAATTCTCATTCATTTCCTCCATTTAAAATAGAATGAAATTTGAACGAATAGGTAAGGAAGCTATTTGCAGAATGCCGAAACATCCTTCTGGCTCTGTGAATATGTAAATGGTTAGTCTGCAAAGTAAAAGGGAAGTAACCAGCAGTGACATGTTCTTTTACTGACTCTGTCACTTATGTTACCTTTAACCCTTCTCAAACCAGTTCATTTCACTGGGGTTCAACTTATTTGTCACTCAAGTGGATTCAGGGACCTAATATGGTTCAATTAAAGAAGACTCAGCCTAGAGAGGATTTAAGGGTGGGAATCATTATTGCACTTTATAGACTTGGGAAGTGGGGGGAAATTATAATTTATTACTTATGTGCAAATTTGACATTATTGTTAACATATATTCCCCCAGAGCCTTGGATGGACATATTTTGGAAAAATCAAATCAATAAGTGATTTAATATCTGTCAAGTGCTTTGGGATCTTTATTTGAAATGAGTGTTAGAAGAGCAATATCTTACTCCCAACTCCTTAGCGTGCAAGCATGCCTTCTATTAATACTAGAACCCTTTGGAACCATTAGAGTTTATCAGCTAAATACATATTTTGGCACATTAACTAATTTTTGATTACCCAATTAGACTTTAACAGCTCCATCTATCATGTAAATTTTTCCTAATGTGCAGATTATGGACCCAATAGAACTTAATGGAGCTCCTTACAGTGTTCTGAGTCGATGCAGCTGGCACATGGACACTAACGAAAGTATTTGCCTCCAAAGTGAGAATTACACACCTATCTTCCCATGTTGCTAATGGGCATTATGGCCTAAGTCATCCCTGGGCACTGAGACAATACAAGAGTCCCAAATGTGATCAAACTTTATATGTTGGCTGTCACATATCTCCACTTCTGCCCTTCCATCTCAAAATCGCATCTCCTACAGTGAACTGAGTCTCAAGTACACAAATCAAAAACCAGGGCCATTCGACACCTACCCCATGGTAAACTATGATAGTCACCAGCAGGCTACTTAGTGGATAGCCATGGCTGTGAGAAGCTGCTGGTGAAATCTGCTTCCCCAGGGCATAGAGAGGCATGCTGAGGACAGTGCCTCTGTGCCATGTGCTGCTTGGAACATTCTCTCCTACCCCACTGTCTCTCAGAAGACAACACTCAGGCAGCCAAACTCAGCCCTGGCTCAGGACTTTTCCTCTCCCTCTTGCATAAGTGCTATTTACCTTGTTGAGTCTTCCCCAATATACTGTCCCCGCTCACATCCCACTCCCCGCGCTCTTTTCCACTACCTGCCTATGGGATGGGATGAATTACACATTTCGTGATGAAAACATGGATGCTTAAGAGCTGCTAGAAGAAAGAACATTACTCAGATCACTGGGACAACAGCTCCACAGTTGATAGTCAGAACAAAGCAGTTGGCAGAGAGAGAAAAAAAAAATTAAGTAGCAAATCTGCCTCCTTTAGTCCAGAGGCTTAATGCATGGTCTGGGTTTAATGCTAACCATGTTTGGCAGAAGACTGAATACAGAACCTTTGCTCAGAACTTGCAAATAATTAACTGTTAGAAATTAAATGCAAAGCTATTGGATACATTCTGCTCCAATAGCTTTACACCTCGATCTGCCAAAATCGCCAGCTACATAGGTAACAAACAGGGGGTTTGGTGGGCTGCCTCCTCTGCTGAAAACTCATCGAACCACTGGCATTTAGAACTAAGACAGATTAAAACCAATGAAAATAAAGGCTGCATTCACACTCACAAGAACAAATATTTCCCATGCTAAAGTAAACACTTACAAAGTTATCTCATGCACCGTTAATTGATGTCATTATTTTTTGAATCTCTCATTTCTCTCAGCCTATACATTGAAGCTAGTTTCAGCCGTTCCCCAGTTAGTTTCACTTTCTTTCTTTCCCTCTTCCTCAAAGGCTGTAAGTACAATACTGGAATGCTTTTATATCACAAAAATAATTCAGT
The DNA here is from genome assembly GCA_035041135.1 of Platyrinchus mystaceus. Lineage (NCBI taxonomy): Eukaryota > Metazoa > Chordata > Aves > Passeriformes > Tyrannidae > Platyrinchus > Platyrinchus mystaceus. The sequence continues at coordinate 19,859,003 of JAWWLV010000121.1, read as the reverse complement.
TAGCATTCCTTTCCTACGAGAAATTCCTTTTCTATTGCTTCTGCAAGAATTAATTATTAAAAATCTTTTTTGTTTCCTTACAGTGCTCCTTTAATAAAGCATGATTGCTCCTCTTAAGGAAATAAGCTTTCTTTTTCTGCATATGGTCTCACCCTGTCAGTGCTTTCATTATTTTCCTGCACAAAGTCCTTCCCTGATGTCTTACTCGGAGCAGCACTCGTTGGCAGGGAGCACGTGTCCAGCCTGTCCTGCTGCCGCCGGCTTCTGTCAGACGATCCCTCTTCTCTGTCTGGAATGGATTTTGGAAGAGGTCTACCTTGAAGGTAGTTTAATGTCTTAAAAAAAATCCTAAATAAACAGACACACATTGTAAGCGCTGCCTGGGAAAATACTAATATTGCTGCTAATGCAGAGATTGGGTTAATTTGTTTCTATATTCTGCATCCTGCCAGACAACCTCCTGACTACCACTCAGAGAAGTGTACTTCTTTTCAGAAGAGACAGTATGCAATGCTTTGCTTAAGGAAAAGGGAGATTTACCCTGCACCGCAGTTCTCAAACAAGGTCCTTTCTCCTTGAGTACCAAATCTTGTTTCCTGTGACGGAGCCCAGAGAGCTTAACACGGAGGCAGTCGTTCCCAAAATCCTGTCATCAAGAGCTGCCAACCAACCCGAGGTGCTCAGAGCCCTGCGTGCTCTGCCTCCCTGAGGAACAGGCCCTGAGCAGGCGTATTTACATCATCAGCTACGTCAGTAGTGGAAGAATAATGTGATTTTTGTGTAAACAATGCTCATAAAAAGTCATAACAACAAAAACCACAGAGCAGCTCCTGTTGAGAGGAGAAAATGAAACCTTTTTTAACTATGTATTTAGATGATTACCTCTGCTGTGATAACTTAAGAACTTACTGCTTGTTCAGTCCTGTGCTGCAAAAAAAATCCAGTATTGAGATCATACTCTTGGCTTTTTGCTATAACATTCACTTTTTTCTCAATCATCACTCTTACCTAACTTATTTTTCCATTTAGTTTCTGGGAGCTGACCTTCCTGAAAGAAACTCTGGGTGCCTGAGCAGGTATAGTTCTGTTCTTTGCTTTGGCTACATGAGTTAAAACAAATGAAGGTATACATTTTTAATCACATATGGGAACATTTCAGCTATGCCAACCTGTGTTCCTCTTTTTTTTTTTTTTTGCTATTTATTTGCAAACATTACAGGCTGTGCTAAGACGCTCTCTGCTGTTCTTCAGCTACAATGTACACCCATAAAATGTGTGTGTGTCAACTGAACAGCCACAAACTGAACGCAGGTGACGGTACCTGTGCTGCCAGCTCCTGCTCTGTACAGCCATCCATGCAGCTCCAGGGATAAGACCAAGATTGGGCTTGCAGTTGTTCCAAATTGTGGGCACTGGTTGTTACACATCAGTTGTCTCATGAAAGGGACATTCCTCCCGGAAATCCCAGGTACTGGAAATCCATCCCACTGCTGCTGCAGCTCAAAGTGCAACTGTAATATCTTTGGCATACAAAGAGTTGTAGGAAACACTTTAAAAGTTTGTCTGATGTTTTAAGATTTGATAATGAGCACAAAGTATCACCCACTTCTCAGTCAACAGGTTAAATGAGGTTCCAGGGGTGATAACTAAAGTCATTCCTTCTATGGTAGTTATGCCAAATTTATACTATTCCCACTGAAGTAATCGGATCAAAAAGAAAAAAAAAACCACACAACTATAATTTCAGTATTTAAGAATTGGGGTTGTTAAGCATTACAGTATCTAAGCTTTGAACAGTAATTTTATCACTGAACTCAAAGCACTGTACAGTAACCTTGAGAATCCGGCTGTTCCCCAACCCTGAAAGTGTCTAAATGTAGCATGTTTTTCAATTCTGACTTGAAAGTCCACATAACCTTAGAGCTGCATCTCTACTCACAACCCTATTTATCCCTCTGCAAAGGACTGGATAATGTAACATGCAATATTCACCAAAATCTATCTGGAGCCATAAACTACCTCTTGCCTAAGTCCCTAAGCAGTAGTACCCATGGTGTCAGGCTAAAGGGAGCACTCAACATCAGGATCAGCATTTGTCCTCACGCAGAAAACAAGTCGGTACTGCTTGTGTCCAAAGGCATCATCTTGTTCCTCCTAGAACTTGTTTCATGTAAAATAAAACTCAGAAACTTCCATCAGTTGCTCTCCCTTCTCCCCAAGGCAGGAGGGTGCTCCAAGTTAGCACAGTCTGTTTCCAGAGATCTGAGCACTCCTCTGTGAAATGCCAAATTCATGCATAAATTCTAAGCATCATCACTGGACTGACCTGTAAGGTCTTTACTACCTCTGGAGTCAGGGACTTGGTCTAGTATTTCTGGGTGGACCATAATTACTTTTTAAGTTACTCTCTTTACTGTGGCATCTGCTGTACCATTTAAAATGGGTTTATGGGTAAAACACATAGAACGCAATTATGAGTTAGACATTTTCACATCTCATTTACATATCTTCCATCCTACCATATATCAGACATCACCTTTTATTTCTTGGATTATCATATAAACTTCTCAAGTACTCAACACTTCCTTCATTGTTTTATCACAGTACACCATACAGTCTTCAGGACACGAGGTGCTAACTACCGCACTGTGCACAATCGCAGTCTCAGTGTGGAATGTCTTGCTTTAATAGAGAAATAAAATGATATAAGGTCATAAGCTAAGACTATCATAAAGTGCATTGCAGGTACCCTATACTTAAATACTCCCATGCTACCTCTTAACTATAAGTGAGGCAATTTGCCTAATGCCTATAGAAGTGACACAATTAATTCCCCTCCCTTAAATAATCCTACCCTTTCCTCTCCAACGTGCCTCTGTAAAAGAATGTTTACTAAATAAAAACAAATTTTTAGAAAACCATATCCTTAAAATCCTAAGCATTAGAAATGCCATGAGTCTAAAATGAAATTTAGAAACTCCTTTGTTCACTGTTTTCAGAAAATCACTGGAGAGCCCTTTCTCTCTGAAATGGAGACGAAACCCCACAGCAGTATTATGAACGCTGTAAACACACTCACTGGACTGTATGGAAATGGCCTCAGCCATAAACAGCAACCTCAGCATCTTTCTGTTCATGTTTCCTGCAAAGGAATCAACAACCTCCAAATTAGTCCTCCAAATTAAGATTTGAACCTTTCTGTCCTGATAGTGCAGCTCTTCCATGTTACACATCAGTGTGGGCTAAGTGAAAAAGGGTCCAAGAGCATCACCTGTACCTAAGAGGATATCATAATTTTTAAAAAATAGTCTTAATTTGAAGCAATTCCCAGAGGGAAAACATCTGGAGGTATAGGAGTATCACTTCATACAACATACTTGTGGCCAAGAGCATGGACCTCTTGTAGTAGTTAGAAAGTTGCAAATATAATACTTATTCCTCAATCATATCTTCAAAAAACATGGAGAAAAAACCCCCAAACAACTACCTCTTTGTACTGAACTGTACAAATCCAGCCTAAAATGCCAGTACCATCATCTTCTGAAGGAAGAATTTTGGTATATCAAGCAAATCATTCTTACACTGGATCATTGCCTTTCACAAAGCTATATTGTTATCTCACTGAGAGTTGTTTCACACAAGAAGGGAAAAAAAAATCTGAGTTATTTCACCTGAAAATGAAACATGAAGTCCCTTAATCAACAAGTACTGGATAGTAAATATTACTATTATAGAAATTTTACTCAGTCAAAAGGATGAGAAAAGGAAAATAAGAGTATGTTAAGTGTATATTCACATTTGCTACTACACCTTAGATATGGGAACTGCACAGCAGTTACAACGTCAAAGCTAACATTAGGGTCACTACTTCTGGAAATGCAATTACTTTCGCTGTATAGTTTATTATTAAGCAGTATAAACTATGCCTGCCATGTGCAATCACTAGTGAAAATGATGAACAAAACACAGGGATTTTATGGTATAAATTAACATTGGTTCTGCTACTGCCAGGTGAAATTCTGCCACCAACTTCAGCCTGCATAGCATCTGCCTTCAGATCATGATAGAAATGAAGTTTCAGTAGTTTACTACACCCATGTGGATGCTGATTCTTTACAAGGCTTTTTACTGGATAGAGTTTTTATTTCAGATGAGCAATTCATCTGGGGTTTTTTTGACCCACTGGTAAGCAAACTGGGAACATTATACCGTTTCACAAGCATGATTCTTAAGCATATGGTCATCGAGGCACAGAAAACTGCGCTAGGAGTGTTGTTGTCTTGATGCCTTTTGTCCTCCTCTGTGCCCTCAGGAAGGACTGTCTATGCCTGTTTCTGAAAAATTTTCAACAGAAGAAATTCCACAACAGCCCGAGTTGACTTTCTCTGGTGTTTTATCTACCTTAGAAGGTCATTGCTAATACCCAATCTGAATTTTGTTTGGTTCCGTTTAACAAATTACTTTCCATACCCTCCTGTTTCTCATCATGCAGAATAAATTACTGACTTTCTTTTCCAACAGTCTTTTGTATTCTTACAGCCCGTTGCAATGCTGTCCCTCAGAGACCTCTTTTTCTGGCCGAGCACCCTCAATATCTTCTGTATTTCCTGACAGGTCACATTTCCTCGCTCTCTTATCACCCTCATTGCTTTTCCTTCAGACTTTCACCAAATTCTCGGTAGCTGATTTGGGGTGTGCTTCCCAAATCTGCGCTCAGAGGTAAAATTGAGCTCCTACCAAAGGCGTGAGGAGCAGAAGTCACTCCCTTCTAGTCATGGGCTATATTTTGTATTACACCTTCATTACTTGTTATCAAGAAAAGCTCTTAATTTCAACATGAACATTTCTTCTGCCAGCTTCACAACAACTCTTATATTCACTAGAACCTTTAACATTGTAAACAGCATTAAATTAGAAGTCACACTTAATTGGCTGTCTTCACTTAGCCTACACCCCAAAATGACAGAACACTTCAGGGTTACTCCTGGAAATACATAAACACAGGCATGCACACAGCCCATGTACAATTAACAGAGACTTAATCTAGTCTGTATACAGATGTGGATGTACAGAGATAAATAACCTACAGATACAATATAAACACCCACACACTGAGTAGGTCTGTAACTGAGAGGTTTATCTACATTATTAAGAATACCACAAATTTTTCAGCACCAAAAAGAGGGGGGAAAATTATATAGCTAAATATAACCACAGCTAAAATCAGATTCTGTTCTTTTGTCCTGAATCTAGATAAATGTATATGTGGAAGAGACCTTTAGCATATCTCACTTCCTGTTCCTCTTCCATGTAAACAGGTTCAACTCCTCTGAAGTCAGACAAAACATATATGTAATGTAAATATGTGTGTTTGTGCGTGTGTGTGTAAACCCAGGGTAAGTGTGAGTAGAATAAGGCCCCTTGTTGACTCAGGTCTTGCAGGTAGTTGCAATAATAGAAAAATAAGAAAACTAATATACTGTAGTTACCTACTATGCAATAAATATGTAATTATACTGTAATTACAGTACCTGATTATTGATGTACTGTAAAATAAACTGTTATCAAGTTTTTTTACTGTTCCTTTCTATTTACAGTCATCTCTGATAAAGATTAAGCTTCCCCAAAAATGCATGATAAAGCTTCTTATCAGAGGTTTTAATGCCTCTAATAACTACTGTAATTCTGTGTGATTTAGTGCTTTGAATAATCCACCAGGATTTTTCTCTAGATCTTTAAAAGGATTGTAATGTGTACAGAGGTGTCCTAGTGATTAAATTTACAGGACACTTACCAAAACAGTGATAAGACGGGATGTTTAATTAACACATGTACACGTTGTTCAACTGTACTATCATGCAAAAATGGAAAGACCTGAATGAGACCCCTATTTTCCTGTCAAAATGTTTAAAAAAATTAAACAAAGGATTATCCTCACTATACAATATAGAAGCAAACATTCTGAGGGCAACAGCAAATCCAGGCAGCACCTGAGAGTGGTACTAGCCTAGTGTTGCATATTGGGTAGAGCCAAGGTCCTGGTAGCAGTTGGATGCTCCAGAGAGAAAGGAAAAAGTAAGTCATATATGGCAGTATATGAGAATTCACCAGCTGAGTTTTGAGATGTCATTCCTTTCACTGGTGGGTAGTTCAAGGACATTGCAGTTCTCTTCAGCTCTAATGCCTGAAAATATCAATGCTTTTAAGGCTCATTGACAAAAGTCATTGTAGAAAACCAGCTGAAGGTTACCTTATCAGATGTTTTTGAACTCCATGTCTCAGAAAGGCACACAGGCACTCTAGAAAATCCCTTTTCCCTCCATCAGTAGATTTACTTAATGGCCAAGGCTATCCCTTATTTATATAACAGATAAGTAAATTTAACTAAAGCAAAGAAATGCCCCAGCAGACTAAACCCCAACAGAAAAGGGCAGCAGAGTCAACCATGTAGTGAGAAGTGGAAGAGAACCTTTATATCTCTGAGGACTCTTTTCACTTTAACATCTACTGACATTTTGTCCACCGTGATGCTAACAAAAAAAAAAAATTGATAGAGAGATCTAAAGGTGTTATCATATATGATCAAAAGACGAAACAGAAAAGTCAAGAAGCTCATGCAACCCATATTCCCACCAGGGAAATAGTCCTTTTAATATCAGAATTGTTTGTACTTTGAAATGGAAATCCTAACATCTGCAAGTGCAGCTGAAGTAGAGTTCACTCGTGGGCAAGTGCCAGGTAGTAACAGGGCATGAGAACAGACTTTGGCTCCATGAATGGAAACATAAACCTCTCCTTTGTAAAAATGATTCTTAATGATCTCAAAGGCCTCCTGGTTTAGTATGGAAGATGAGTGCCACTTTTCTTTAGAATTAATCCCACGTATTTTGTATCACAGTCCTGGCACAGGGCTACGAAGATGAAATCATTCCTTGACCATCATTACGGCCACGCCTGCTCTGATCCGCAGTGCTATGCGGGGGCACACAAATACTGGAAATGGTGTAACTGCCTTATTACTGTGTTCTGCACAGGCTTTTATACCCTGGTTCTCAGCAAGACTAATTATTCTAAAAGAAGCATCACACTACTGCAATTATCCTGCTCCCAAAACCTGAGTTACATCATTTAGGACACTGTGCTTCACTATTCTGGCACATCCATGCAGCTTTATTTTTTGCCACAAAGATTTTTACTGGGGGGAAAAAAGTTAACAGGAACAAGCTCGGAGATCATGAACAAGATAGAACACTTAAATGTAACAGGAATATGAAATAGGCACAAAAATCACATGCGTCTGACTATTTATTTACCTGGCACACAGGACTGCTTACCTGCATAATCCTTTCTCTGCAGCAGGTAAAGGTGAAGGTGTGGGAACTTTCTTTTTTCTTTGCTGGCAGTATTAATTGAGCAGCTTGGGATGGGAGACTACGGGAAGATTTTATTTCTCATGTCCATCATCAATAAATTACTAAGGTAGCTTTCAGGACTCTTATAGGATGCTTGAAACCTATACCCCTTTAGCTGGCTACTCTCTGGATGGACCAGAATACATGATGCCCTCTTGCATAAGGCTGTAGTCCTTCTACAGGAGAAGAACTGACTTTTAAAATCAAATATACAAGTTTCTCCTGTATTACAACCTCCTCCTACTCTTCCCTTCCTGGGAAAGAATTTATAGTAGTAGGCATTACTTAATGTCCCTAGTAAGGGAGACATTGACAAATGAAAAAAAGCAGCATCTACTCAGTGACTCAGAAACTAGCAGACCAACCTTAGTCATTTTCTCTCTCTCTCTCATTAATTAATCAGAAAATTTCTCAACATTTCCATATATGCCTGTTTTTTCCTTCTTTGCCCAGGAAAACTACAAGCTACTTCTGATTGTAACAGTTAACCACTTTTTGTTACGTTTCAGCATTAGATGGAGAACAATTAGATTTGCAACTGAGAAAAAAGGGTGAGGTGGAGAAAAATAAGAAAGAGAGAAAAAAAGAGAGAAAAAAGAAGAGGCAAAGGGGGAAAGAGGGAAGGAAAGAAAGAAAAGGTAATGCCCTTTCAGCCAAATGACTTGGAGATAGTCATCTTCAGACCTCTGAAACCAAATGATTTGTGAAATCTTCAGAAACCTTGATGATCCAGCCAGCTGCATGGAGGGCGATCTTATTCTTGGGTGAAATGATCTGGTGTAAGTCTCCCTAAGCCATCCACCATCTTGAAGTTTCTAAGTTCATAAGTCCAATATTTATGTAAGCATGTCCAGCTTGCTTTCTTTGAAAGAAACTTTCCTCACCGTTCTAATCCTCTCTCTGGTCTTTGCCTTGTTACAGAGACAAAAGTCGCAGAAAGCAACTGAACATATTTCACCAGGAAATACAGGTCACATCCTTCAATATTACAGAAACAAAAATACACTTGTTTTGATCTAAAAACGGGTATTTAAAGAATTACCAGCAGAACCTAAAATGAATTGGAGAGGTCTATTTGAGGTCTGGGTGTTTCAGCTGTTGTTACTGAAGCTGCCATGGATTTCAGTGGGAGCATTGCACACTGAATGGCAAAAGGAAACGACTCCCAGACCAGAGTTAACCCAGAGTTGTGTACAAAGAAAGAGATGTTCACCCTGTGGAAGGCATATTCAAGCTGAATTGCATATGTTAAATTAAATACATCTGCACTTTGGCAGAATTTGGACAATGACTCACTTTAATTATGTAAAAATTTCAAATGGGGCAAACTCCACTGTAGTGACTCACATTAGTGCTACCACATGATCTTCTGATAACTACATCAGTATATAACTCATGTCTCTGCTGCAGAGTTTCTACAGAGAGAATGACATATTACCTGACTAGCATTAAAAGGACTCCATGTTCCCAGCAATGACTGGTACATTAAGTAATGCTTCAGAAAGTAGCATATAGTACACTGTAGCATATAGTACACCAAGCTTTTTTTCCCCTTGACAAAAAACTACAGTTCCTCTAATGACCATAATTCACTGTCATTCAAAAATCAATTTTCTGTTTGTGTTTTATTTCTTTAAATTTATAGAGTAGTGGGGAAAGATTCCAGAAGTAGAAACTTACATCATTTCCTTTTCCCCAAGAAGAATTACGGTGCTGCAGACCTCCTAGGCTTCCAATCAAAGACGCTCCCACCCTGTCCTTAAGAGAGTGGCAAATACACCCTAAATACCTTAAAGCACAAAACCTTCTGCGTAGGTCTGTCTGTGAGGGTACCAGGCAATCTCTTGTGTCTGGCTTCACAGACGTTCTTGGACTTTTCCCTGCTACCTCCTGCACTTTCCAGGTTGGTTTGGTTCGCTCGGTTCTGATGTGGACTATCAGAATAAACTGATTATGCGCTTTACGTCAGACTAACAGGACTGATGACCTTGAAATGTCCGCTGTGAAGAAAAGCTATCCTGCGTTATTTGCCTCAGATTTTTAAAAGTAGCAAAACACTGTATTACTTACCTCAGCGTTGTTAATAATAGGGGGGAGTCTTTTGTTGATCTGTATCAGGTTCCTTTTTTGAGCTCTGAGAATTGCTGTTTGTATCCTGAAGTACCACTGCATTACACTCCTATTAAACGTTTGAAAAAGGGAAGTCCACTACAACGGTTTCTAAACACCATTTTCAGGCTTACTGAATAAGCTAACAGGACCCTTCAGTAACAAAGGGATATACAAAAGGCATTTTCACTACAAAGGAATGTATTAATGTGACAAATACAGCCTTTGTTAATGCCAGATGCTGACTCTAGGTGTGAATGAGGCATATGATGAATGGGGTGATGAGGAGAAAGCAATCTTAATTGTGCAATTAGTTATGTTATGTTTGTGCAACGTTTTGCATAACAATTATAGGCCACTGGTAGACTAGTGGTCCAAAATTACAATCTTCCAAAGCAGTTCAAACAGCTAGGAAAGCCACTGTACCCTTTGAGAAACTCCTTTAGAAGGCTAATGAAAAATGTAAATGATGTCAAGTGGCCTTTATATGGCTTAAGTGTGCCATCGGGCTTGGATAAAAAGTGCGGTGTGCTTTCTTCAGCTGAGAGTGGTAAGAAGTAGCAAGTGCAGAGGATGCCCCAAGGGAGTGCCCCAAGCCAGTGCAGTGCTAAAAAGTATGAGAGTGAAGTCTGGCCTCTGAGTGACAGAGTGGGTAGGAAATGGTTGAAGGTGTTGAGACCACTGTGTGTGGAATGGGCTGGATCAAAAAACAGTGAGCAAGAGAAGAGGATTCACAGTATGTTCCTGCTCCTTCCTAGCATCTAATAAAGAGGAAAAAAAAGTATCTTGATTATTCTACACCCTCTCACTCCACCTTTCACCTGTTTTCTTTTTCAAAGCACAATTTAACTTTTTTTTCTAGTGGTTCACAGAAAAGTTAAAGAATCCAGATTAAAGCTCACTGCTACAACTGTTCCTGGGGGTAGAGGTAAACCACCCAGAATGTAATAACAACACGGGTGTTGAGTGATGATCTGCTCATAATCGACACATCCAAGCACACAAGAGTTCATTTCATCCTTGATCTCACCCCAGGGGTCCCCGCCAGTCACAGCTGATGCTGAGAGGTATAAGACATACTGCCCCATTGGCTCCATGATTATTCATTGGTTAGCACTGCTTGGGAGCAGGTGAGATGCCCTCACATGCCACTCAAAGGTGTTAAACTGACACACATCACAGCTTCCCCAGGTCCTCCTCCCAGAGAATAGCGAACACGCTATCCACCAAGACAAAACTTGCCACTGACGTTTGAATAGTAGGCTAATGAACATGAAGGGGAAAAAAACCCAAAAAGCTGAAGTGTCAAGGTAAGACTTGTTCCTAAGCCTTTATTTATACAGGATACCTTTAAGTCAGACTCTCCATTGCCTTTCGAATGTGACACTAACACGCCCTGGGAATTCTGTTTTTAAACAGTCTGCTCATCCCTTACTCAAATAAATAGTAAGCATATAGTTCTGCTAAGTTGTTTAGCAAAGACATTTACTTTTGCACAGAAACTCAGCCCCCGTGGTGCAGAAGAGTACAGCAGTGTGCTGTGACCCAGCTCTCAGCCACGGGGATGAAGATGACATCAGAACCAAAGAACAGGGCAGAGACCATTTATTCTACACCTCAGCAAAAGGGTCTACGAAGTTCACTGGCTTTAATGCTTTGACTGGAAGTAGGAATAGTTTTTAAAATGCTATTTTATCCAGTTACAGAAGGAAAAGGGTATCACATGACTTTGTACCCTGGATGCTGTTTGTAGAGAAGCTTTAAGTCACAGCTGGACTCCTACAAATTATTTATGATTGCAGACTGATATTGAATATACAACTTGAGGCAGAATCACAGAGAACAGGACTGTATGTACACAGAACTAAGCTTCATGTTCAGTCACATCTCTTCCAACTGACTGCAAGCATCTCTCCAGTCAATATCCAAGGCTCAAACACCCCTTGGAAATTCATTAGCAAGCACAGCAAATAGCAGTCCTGCAAATTTCCATTCAGTGCAATGAGACATATCCCACTATATTATATGTTCAAAGAGGGAAGGGCAATACTCTTCTAAACCTAGCTTCTCATGAACCTGAATCCAATCACACATTCCCTTTATAACAGCCATCTCTCTTGGCGCTGCTTTACAAAATGTACATCGTATCGCCACCACCTTAAAGGTCGGCTGTGATATTTCAATAGAGAAACCACTGTTTCCTTAAAGCATTCCTCTTGCTGCAGTCATTTTTGCTCTGTTCTACTGGTCTTGCTTAGCTCACTTTCATATGAATGTCAGATTTTGCATTTGCTGTGTGCTGTCATCTAGACTCCCGCTGTAAAACAGTTTGTTTTTCCCCCAGTTGGTGCACCAGATTAGCATTCCCCCTCTCCCCCTTCAGAATAGAATGTAATTAAAGATCATGAGAAAATAACACACACACTAGTCATAAAGTAAGAGAATTTCAGGTTTGGTTCTGCTTTCCAATTTTATATGCTCCACTTCACTTCCATATATAAAGAGAAATATAAATGGTTTTGGTCACTGGATACCTATTAACTCCTTGTACATCAGATCCTGTGCAAAAGAGATGACAGCAAGATCCACAGCAGCTTATGAGAAAGGGCTTATGCCTCACAGAATCACACCCAATTTACCCAAAATGAAGCCTTTTGCCCAAATGGTTCCCTCTTCGCTTACTGAGAAATGGTTATGAAACATAAGCCAGAACTGTCTCTATATTCATAGAATACAGGAAAATGTTTCATGATCTAAGTGAATGTTTTCATCTGAGAAGCCTGCCAGAATGATCACTTTGATAGCCTTGAGGCCGATGAACCACTTGGGTCAGCAAAGGCCAGTGCTGGAGGTGCAGTAGCACAGCTGGTTTGAAGCAGAGGTTGTTTTGTACATCCCCACCTCAGCAGAGGCAACTCCACCTCAGGTTTTCTGGTGGTGGAATGGAAGAGCTTATTGCCTTACAGTCCTGTAGGACCAAAAGGGAAGAGTTCACCATAAGAGAAATTACCTGCTTCTTAATTAAAAAAAAAAAAAAAAAAAGAAAAAAAAAGTTAAACTTCTTCTATAGCAGAGGTAAAATATCATTAAATTGGCATTTATCACCACAAGAGTAAGCAAGAGGCAACTGTTAATATTCACCTGAGAGGTTCTGGAAAGGAAAAAAAACCTACCAGGTGATCTTCCACCATGAAGGTAGGTGGCAGTGGGGAGGCAACTCAGGATCTACATTCTGGGTTCTACCACCACTAAATCATATCCCAATTTGTCTCCTTTTCCAAAAGGAGAGAAGGTAACTGTTGAGGTCACTGAGAAAGATGATGTTCGTGCCACATCATTTGACACAGTATCACACAGAAAGAATTTATGACTTGCTCAATGTATACAACACTGTCAGTGGTGGATTTCTAGGAAATAAGCTTCAATACGAGGATGCTTCCTTAACTCAGAATTCCTCTGTCTTCCTCAGAGAGACAAGAAAGTAGATGTTTACCTTTACTGACGTTCTACTGCAATTATTTCTAATGGCAATTCTCCTCCATTAGTTAGAGGATCATAATGGAATAAATAGAAAAATGAGCTCCAGCCTGAGTATTCTGCATTGTAATCTAAATTAAACTAGTATTACAAATTTGTTTACATATCTCAGTTGAGCTATGCAGTTTCAAAAGTTACTTGCTGAACGTAAACATATCTCCTGATGCTACATTACCAACTCTATGCAGTAAAATATATTCTAATGTAATACAATAATACTGAAAAACCAATAAATGTTCCTATTTATTGAGAAATTGGACAAAAAATAGCTTATTGTCAGTTTTTAAAGACTGAAAATCAATAGATGATGAAAGGCTGTATTTTTTGTTACCATTAGACTGTTGACTCTAGCAATAAGTGAGATATGGATTACAACTGGGGGAGTAAAGAACTGGTGAGATATACAATTTGGAGCTTCTAGGGTTTTTTAGAACTTAATTCCCAGTATTTGTGCAGCAGTGGCCATCTTGGCACTGCTATTAATGGGCCCCGAGAGCACAGCTCCTCCATTTTGTTGACAAAGCCAGCTTTAAGTATCTTCCTGTCTTTAAGAGCATTTCTAAATTACAGGGACTCTTAATCAGACTTGCATCTGCTAAGGATCAAAAGTAAAGGAGATCCAGCTTTCACATATATTCATCCTGCCAATCAAAAAAAAAAAAAATAATCCCCAAACAGCACAGTGAAACCGCAGCTGTTACAGTGCCACCTCTCAGGTGCCTGGATTGAGTCTCCCCCAGGTGAGCTACCAAGGGCGTTCCCCAGGTCTAGCCCCACATCACCATCACCACCACCACCACACCAACCACCACAACCACCACCCAACACCAGAGAGAAATCAAGTTAAATGGGGATGTTCAGCTTGCAAAAACCTTTAGCACTCGTGCGTTCCTGAGTCTGCCGTCCTTCCTCACATATGTAAGGTTTTCCATATCTGGGGCCATAGAGGTGCCATTGCAGTCTGCTATCTACACATGTCTGAGTTTCACCCTAAATACATGGGCAGAGAGAGGTCTGGAAAACACAGATTTTCAGCACCTCTTTTCCCAGAAGAATTTATGCATGGGAGTCAGTTTAAAACCTGAATTTCTGTATTCATTAAACAAGAAGCACACAACTATGCAGAGGCTGGGAAGGCATTCTTGTCTCACAGTGCAAACATTGTAAAATGGAATACTAAAAAAACATGTTGTGATAAAAAACACTGAGCTAAACATAAACACTGCATCCAGAGTCCTTAAATAGTGACTTATGCCAACATTTTTCCAACTGAACCGGTAGGTATGACCATTACATATAAACCCAAATATAGATGTTCTACCCTGACTATATTTCTAAAATCTGGAACAGAGTCTGAAAGGATGCCAATTACAATAGGGAGTTAGGGCTTCTTTTAGGATTTATATTCTCTTTGTATGTTTCATAATCATACAGCAGCTCAAATCTTGCTAGTTGGGGTAACACAGAAAACGCCTATACTGCTGCCTTCAGATACACAAATATTCTTCTCTGGGAAAGTGAACAGTGACCACTGGGCCTGGATTTGATGGAGAGCGTGTAAAGCCAGCTGACCTGATTCTGCAATACCTGGTTTTACAAATTCAGAGAAGTTAGCAGTTAAAAGTCTACAGAAAAAAACTTTCCCAAGACCTTGAAGGAGCTGACAGTGTGCAGAAATTGCCATCCTACTGCTGGCCCTAGTCCTGTGTTTCCATGGCATAAAACTTTCGCTTCAAACTGAGGAAAGCACAGAGATCGCTAATTTTCATATCATGGTTTCCTTCTGTTTTCTCAGGTAAGAAGCTATTTCTGAAACGGGGGCTGTTACCACGTATGCATAATCACATAGCAAAAAAAAAGACTCATGTTGCTCCTGTAAGCTTTTGCTTAAGTATACCATGGAAAATAACTTTGATGAAATAATTTGCCCAGAGCACTGCTTGTCTGGAAGATTTCTATAATTTAACTGCAGTTCTGTAAATAATTTGGTGATAGACAGGCCATCAGCATAATTTGGTGCTAGACCCATGCAACGTTAAGGAAATGGCCAGCAGGCCAAAATTAAATCAACTGGGACCTAGTATGTACAATGCACACTAAAAACAGTGCAAATCTATTATTTTTTAGAATAAGCTTATTCAGTTTAAAGGAAGATGCTGATTTTTGCTTTGGGAATTAACACAAAGAAACATCATGCTTCCTATCAGCAAGGAAAAGATCACCCACATAGGGTTAATCCTGCAGATCTCCAAGAAGATGTACAATATTTCTGCACAATAACATCCCAAACTACTGCCATGGCAGTGTATATCGCATAATATATACAAATATATAGCGTAATATTTTGTACCAATTCTGGACTTACCAGTAACTTTCACCAAAGTATCTCAGTTCTCCTGTTCTGTTAGCCTGCAAAATAACAAAAGCCATTGCCCTGATTTTTTAGTCAAGTCTTAACGAAGTCTGCAAGATAAGAGGTAGAAAATTGTATGCATGGTACATTGCACCTTTAATCATCTACCTACCTGAAATACTCAAGCAAGTAGTTAGACATCTAAATGGTCCAACTACAGGTTTAAACTAAATGAGTTTTGTAGTACATTACTGCGTCCACGTTATTTGAAAACTGGCATTCACATCCCCTCTCAATCAAAGTATCATTTCAGCTAGAGGCAGATCAGAAACTCAAAGTAAGTTGCAGAGCCAACAACAGGCCTAAAATTTAGCATTTCAGCTGAGAAGAGGGGAGAACAAACAAAAAGCAGGATGCTTCCCATTCATGTTTCATGTCTGGACAAACATTTTTCTATCAGAAATGTCCGCGATCAGCATTGTTTTTCCTGCATCATCAGACTGTAAATTAAGATACATTCTGGAAACCCTCTATGATTTTTACCAAATGAGGAGGAAATAGCAGGGAAAATAATGTTTAAAAAAAGGCAACCAAGGCATCCCTCTCAGCTCTACTGAAAAAAAGGCCTCAAGAAGCAGACACATTTATACTTCATTTTAACTGAAAAACAGAGAAGGAGGTGAAGTATTTGGGTTAAAAGCCAGCAAAAAGTATTACAAAAAAGCCCACCAGGTAGTGTTGCAAGAACCTCTAGATAAGCATCTTAAATCAGGGTAAATTACACACCTCATGCTGGTGACTCGGTCATGGGAAATTATGAAGCTACGTGATGTCTCATTTGTTGTGCTGAAAACAAATGTAAATAAATTACTGAGAGAATCTCATTTACATTTAGAAATTCATCCCGATGCATGACATGACTGCTGATGTTTTTTTAAATGACACTTTGAGAAGAAGTGCCACTATTAAAAACAGATCATAGCCACCTCAGCGAGAGCCTGTGCATGTGTGCGTGCGTATGTGCATGAGTGTGTAAAGGCAGACGTTCTAGAGAGATCTTTCGGATCATTGGAAAAAAGGCTTTCTTTTACTGTTGCAGAACCAAAATGGTGGAGTCTCTGACAGAATATGTATTCTTCTGCGTATTTCCCCCCCTCCAGAAGGGGAAGCAGAAAGACAATGTTATGGATTGGCTGCTGCCACTATGACAGAAAGTGCAAATACTAAAATCATAGGAACAGAAAATAGCGTGGCACATCTCTCCATCATCAAGTGTAATAAAACTTCCCCTTAAATACACACACAAAAAGCCTTTTGCTAAGCTTTTATCTCCCCTCCTCCAAGTCTCACATTTTAAGCTGTCACTTAAACAATTGAGAAGGATATCCAGGAAGCCATAAGATGGAAAGCAAGTTGAACCGCTGTTAGCTAAGCATACATTCAGGCAAATATCCAAATGCTTTAGGAGCTGTCATTCTCCATCCCGCGTGGGAAGGCTGCAAAGAGACGGACTTGCTCGTATCATGATTGCTCTTATTATTACAGCAGGGAAAACACTGCATACTAATGGATGTGTTTTTGGAAAAAAAGACTGTTAGATGGCTTTTTAGACTCTCTGCCTAGCTGTCTGGGCTTCAGTATCTGATACATCCTATCCCTTTCTTTGCTTCCAAAGCAGAACTCTAAAAAAAGTTTGTAACATGAGGGCAAAATAAAACATATTTCCAAATGGGAACACGACAGTGTTCTACAACCCCACATACGGCAGCATATTTACATAAGCCTGCATAGGTCAGAGAGTTTATTTGTTAAGGGACAAATAAGCAGGCCATGAAATAATTATTTTTCATTGTGCCCTGCCAAACCTACCCAGCCAAAGGCTAAATTGAGCTGCTATTGTGATTATTTGAACTGTGGAGCCAAAAGTCTTCACTGCAAAGCATCCCAGCTGTCCTAAATTTTATTCTGATGGCTAGTTTTCACACTAGCTTGAAACTTGCCAAAAATGCTCCACAAAATAGGCAGGCGGAAGGCTTGCTTTATCCAGACCTACATCAATTACTGATTTAGAGCTGTTCTGAGAACTTGATTATTAGGAAATCACTTCCCAAAATTGTTATGACAAGATTCACATATGCAAATGGCAAGCTGCTCATATGTACACAGCTAGCAAAAGAAATTAATACAAAGGTTCCCAGATTTATTTATGGTTATTTCCTATTCTGCTCTACTGCAAATTAGGCACTAAAATATTAAAAGAAAGGAGAGAGATCCAGCTGCAGCATCACAACTTGGACATACAGTGACATGGGAACACCCAGGCCATAACTGCTCAACATGCTTCTGCCTTCTCCCACCTCCCTGGGGAAAAGGATCTACCAGTGCCTTCTGGCATCAGAGGAAGGAAAACCACCATGGCAGTTCCCAAGCTGCAGATTTGGTCAGCACACCAAGAAGAAGGTAGGATTACGCCAAGAACAGCTCAGATGATGGGCTTGGAAGGATATTTCATATTTTAAACAAGGTTGACAGTGGAGGAGGGGGAACAACAAATATAATTTTTTTTTAAAAATCTCATGCTTCAAAGCTTAAATTAATCTCTAATAATGAAAGATTAGGATGAGAACGTGTAGAGAGATGATTATCCTATGTCTGCCCATTGTGAGTCTCTTACAACTTTCCTTGAGGCGCCTGGGGTTGGTCATTGCCAGAGATAGAGCAAGAGGATAGAAGGATCTTGGGAATGATTAATTTTGTACTTTCTACATTTCTGCTTAAATAAATAAGGCACAAACAAAAGACAATGAGGCTAATTGTTTTGAAGGCAGCTGACTTCTAATAAATTAAATGCCCATCACTTGGTATCACAACCCCGGCCAGACAAGTGCACCTCGCTGCAGCTGCCCTCCTTCTCCACACCTCCTCCTATTTTTTATCCTGTTCATAATTTCACTGTAATATCCTCAGGGCAGCAACCACTCCACATTTACACATGAATTAGAACAACACCTCGCACAATGGCATGCCAGTCCTGATTGGACCTGGACCGCTCCTGGGAATGCTGCTGGGAATGGTACTATAAAAAGAGCTCATAAATGTATAGAGTGCAGCACATTAACACACACACACACACCCCCTACCTTTTAACACAGTTAACATCACCCCAGTGACGTTAACTCTTTGTTTTCGTAATAAACCTGCAGACTGTTTCTAAGCTCCAAGATGGTTGTGGGACATAGCTAAGGCCCTACACACCTTCAACACATACTCTGTGAAGTCAGGCCTGTGCTGTGGACTTCTGTATTTGCTGCTTAATCAAATGACAGAAATGTTATAAGATCACATTATAGATGTCAAGGTTTAAGGTTGAATGTTGCCTAGGATTTTCATGGAAGCTGATCCAATGACAAGCTGGGGAAGTTCAGGATGAGTAACCAAAGGAAACCACATCAGTGTCAGCCACATCACACCATTACAGACCAAACCTGATTTGCTCAAATTCCCTTCTAATTTCCTTCTTTCCTTGGCAGAGGCTTTTGACCTTTGAGATAACATTTTAATATATTTTGGAATTTCATATTTTGTACATAATAAACTAGTTATTTTCAGGTACTTCAGATATAAGCAACTCCAATACAAAATTTTAACTTACTCTGGTATTCAGTCATGTTATTTTTTAACTGAAAATGTAACAAACAGAAAGATTCAAAAATCTTTATGAACATACTTCCATTTTTCCCAAAAATTCTGACAAATATTTTGTCCAAAAGACAATGAATAGCCAATGTGGTTCACAAAGAGCAAAAGGAAAAGTAAGGGAGTGGGTGCAACTAAGGTGGCAAATCAATAAGTAACTTGAGTGCATGTATAAATTCAGGAACCTGAGCACCCTTTAAGGTTCCACGCTGGAGTCACTCATTCCAATAATTAATATCTAGAAAAAATGGAAGAAATAGACAAAATGTAAAACATAATAAAAATCATAATTAGAACAGAATGGCTACTTTGTCAGACCTGTATTCTGTGTTGGTATGGCACCAGAAGTTTAACTTAAAAATCTACCATACAGACTCCAGCTGTTAGCAATTGAATTAATATATCGCTAAATAAAATTTTAAAAAATGTAAAAATTACTTTTTGTTGACTACCAGTTGACAGATCTCTTATTTCTTAGACTAAAAACTCTACACAATCAAATTCTTTGGAAAATCTGAAATGTCTTCATAATAATGTCTTTGTCTCCTGATGGGATGGTAGCATTACAGGGCCTTAATGTGCTTTTCCATATAACCTTACACTCAATGCAAGTTTTGTCCATGACATAAATGTGGAGAGTTTCTGGCTCACAGAAATGTGACCCCCGTTGCTGGACATTCTCAGTCTGAGCACTTCAGCTTCTCCATGAACTCCCCGCAACTCAAGACTTAACTCTTGTGCCTTTTGCCGGGGCTCCCATGGCTCTAACCAAAGCAAACTCTACCCACTGTCACACTTCCACTCCAGAGGAGAGATTATTCAGGAATGATCTTTTTACTTCTACAAAGGCAGTAGGAGACCATGGTCTATATGGAACAGGCTATTGACAACCCTGCACACACTCAGTCATAGTCAGATACGTGACAAAGTCCAATGAAATCCTATTAGGGAATAATACAAATGACAGAGCTTAAAGAATACAGTTAGCTCCTAATTAAACAGCCCATAAATCTGTTCAGAACCTACAGAATTTATCACCAGAACAGGAACCTCAAGAACTTCCACAGAGTTTCATTTTAACAGACCTGTTGTCCACTGAACCAACAACTCTCTTGCTTACAGACGAGATATTTCATCAACTTTAATACTATTAAAAGATGATTATGCACTGAGCTTTCCTGAAATTGTGTAACATTTGCATGGTATAACACATACTCTTACTTGTTCACTGCAGTCTGATTCAAAGCGCTATAAATATGTTTGCCCTTTCTGCTAAGCCCGCCTAAGGGATTAGCAACCCCCCAAAAGTTCAGTTGAATATTAACTGCATTAACTTTGCAGACTGTAACATACTGTTACACTCAAACAGCCTACGGTGTGGTATGGATGACTTGCTTAATAAAAAATGTTTTCTTGCAAAGCCCGATTGCTAGAAAAAAGAATTTGCTCTGTCAAAGGGGGTGACCTCTTCCATTTAACTTCATAAAGCAAACAAATAAAAGGGAGAACTTAACAGGGATGTCCAGAGAACTGTTTATCACTTTGTCTGTCAAACCAGATGGACTTCCCTTGGCAACACAGCACCAGCACCACTCTATGTTAGAAATTAAGTCAGTTCACCATGAAAAGAAACCTGTGAAATACAGTAGCAAAGTGTCATCTCCTGTAGTAAAGTTAAAAACTATAAAAGTGGTATGTTTGCTTACCTATTTCGTTAAGAAAGTAGTGCTTTGCGTACCAACTCCCATAAAAACCTCATGTGCTGAAAGACTTTCCAGCACCAAGTTATATAGCAGTGAAGACAAAAAACAAGAGGAAATATTTAAAAGTTGGAAGAGGGAGCGTTGATAGGAGTGTAAAAGGGAGCTGGCTTGCTAGCTAGTGACAAAAGTCAGGGAAGAGCTGGTTCTTGAATCTCCTAAGCAAAAACCTTCCAGGCAGAGGCAGGGAGTAACTGGCACTATCTGATCAAAAGATGAAAAAAAAGAAAGATAAAGGAAAATGAGAAAGGCTGGG
Organism: Platyrinchus mystaceus; assembly: GCA_035041135.1. Taxonomy (NCBI): domain Eukaryota; kingdom Metazoa; phylum Chordata; class Aves; order Passeriformes; family Tyrannidae; genus Platyrinchus; species Platyrinchus mystaceus. The sequence continues at coordinate 19,837,880 of JAWWLV010000121.1, read as the reverse complement.
AGAAGTTTGTAAAGGTTACAAGATAAAAAGTATCCAATAGATTCCTAAAATACTTTTAAAGATTAAAAAATTCTCCCTCCTTATAATTCCAGTAATATAAAATGTAGATCCTGTCTATTATGGTATTATGGGATGAAAACAGAAATTGCATAATATTTTTTTTCTTTTATAAAAATATATACATGAAACAAACCTTCTCTATATTGCCGTGGGAAAATGTAACAACACTCAAAAGCCCTTGATAACAAATGCTCCAATGACACCTTTTTCATTCAGTCCTCAAGAATCATGTCTGTATCAATTTGTAAAAACATACTCTCTCATACAAGGGACTTGGGTGTAATCAGAAAATAAATTCAAACTTTGAGAATTAGAAACCATATTTCTCTGTAATTCTGGACACTTACTTGCTTCTGCCATTCACCATCACCATTATGTTGTGTCGAAATAAAGACCAACACGAGATGTAGGTAATTACACAAGAACTTGAACTGCAGAGAGCCTCAGACCACAGCATTAAACTGGAATTAAAGCTTTACGGGAAAAGAGAAATGTTTCACTCCCTGCAATCACCTCCCTCCCCGAAACACACACTGCACACCTGCTACCCACCAGCCAGATGGGACTGAATTCTCCTGAATCAGATTTTGGATTTTTAAGCTCAGCTTGAGCTCAATTGGATTTCAAGACATGAAAATATATTCTCATTTCACATTCAAAAAATTATGTCAGCATCCAGGAACTCCTAGTTTCAGTGCTGCTCTCACAATTAGATTTGTATTAAAGTGGGATTATTGCCCTAAATGTACTAATAAAAATAAACAAAATGCAGCTTTGCAACAACATTTAATTTAATTACATATGCTCACTTAATGCATGAGAAACAGAAACAAGCTGATTTTATATCATCATCATGTTAAGTGTGATTGGGAATTTAGCTAATCCATGGTGACCAGTATTGGGTTTTTTTAAAGTCCATAAAGGCAATTTAGCAGCTCAAACTCATTTAAACATTGTAGGAACTAGCCCTTAATGCACAGGTATCATAAAATATTAACAAACGTTAAGAAAAAACTGGGAAGCATTATATTCCTAGAGGATTTGCTAAGCTTGCATAATGTAACATTTAACATCAATAAAGTTTCTTCATTTAGGAGATCTCCAGCCTATTCTTCAGAAGAAGGCCTTTTTTTTCCTCTCTCTTCTTCCAACAGCACAGCTCCACCAGGTCCCTGTTCCCTGCTCTTTGGTGGACTGCTCACAACTGGCAAAGTCACATTTTTAATTGGGACTGGCCTCTGAACTAGTCTTTCCCCACCCTTTCCTTCAGTCCTGAAACCAATTTGAGACTTGCAGGGGGTTAACAAGTCATCGGTCATCAGCGAAACATTTTCTGCAGAGACCGTGGGCATCTGGAAGCTGCTGCCGGTGTTGTTCCGCCAGAGCCCCGTCTGGCAAGTGCCAAGGCGCAGAAATGCAAGTCCTGCTTGCTTGGCCAGCCTTGGACTGACCTTTAGTTGTAACGGGGAACAGGAGTTTTGTTAGTGAACACAGAGTTCTGGTCTACACATTTTTAAATTGATTATTTTATTGATGTAAAGTGCCCAGGTGCCCTCACGACAGTCACTAATATAGATTTTGAAAATAAAATTAATTAAGGGCCAGTCTGGACCACCTTTACTGTCATCATGTAGTACCCTTTTCTACAAGTAACAATGCTATCAAGCGAGCACAAGCATAGTGTTTGTAGAGTATTTCATTATATCTCAAAACACCTGACCATGGAGGTCAAGATCACTGTCACCTATCTATGCCTATGCCCACAAACACACACACACACACACACACTCACTCCCCTCTCCTACCTTCCAAAAGGGGAACCGAAGCACGGAAAACTTAAGCGGCAAAAGTCTGTGTCAGAGCGCCAGCTGTGCCGCTCTGGGCTCCGTCCCTCCGGAGCACGGCAGGAGCATGGCACAGTGCGAGCCTGAGCGGGAGCAGAGCAGCCTGGCACGCAGGCTAATCTGAATTACACTCATCCAGCCCTCGAAATGGTTCCTCATTAGCTGCGGGTTAATGGAGTCCCAATGAGTAGTGTTATTTTCATCCCCTGCCTACTGAACACAAAATTCATTTGCAAATATCCTGTAAAATACTGCAAAGCAAGCCAAAGAGATATGACAACATAAGAGGCATACTATTTATGGAATGCACTTACCGTCATTTAGAAAAGGAAGCTGACATGAGCAACAGCCTAAATTTAGCAACACATTTAGTTTTATTCAGTAGTCACAATGACAACATTTTAGAAGGCTACCGCACACCTTGTGCACTGAAAGGTTCCACTGAAATCAAGACAGACTTTGATCTGAAAGGAATTCAGGATCAGCTCCTTAATGAATACAACACTGAGTTAAATTAAGGCAATCACCATCTTGACTTTCTATTCCAAGTAGATATAAAATTACATTGATTGCAGGAAATGGTGGCATTCAAACAATATTGCAATGGCCAAAGCCTGAAAGCTAAATTCATTGTCGAGCTAAACTAGGCTTTCAGAGGGCACCATTTGATTTGAGGGAAAAAAGCATCTACAAACCACATATTTTCAATTAATAGTTTAAAAGGCACAGAGTAAGAAAGGAAAAACACAGGTCAATATGCCACATGCCACTCAAAGAAGCAGAGTCTCTGCATAGACACTGTGGATACACATATACATGTCTATATATACGTATGTGAATGTATGAGTTTTGGGAGTTTTGGGGGTTTTTTTAAGGCAGGCTGTACTACAAAGGCTAAAACTGAGATCCAGAAAGACACAGTGTATTTCAGAACAGCCTGAGAATGCTCTTTTATCCACACTATCTTTAATTCAAAAGTCATTTCAAATCAACAGCACACAAAGTTAAACCTAGTTCTCTTGAAAACTCAGAAAAAGAATTAATTCGAACCCTTACCTTTGGCACCTTAAAGACTTTTGGCCATGACTTACCTGTATAAATAGAAAGAACTAATTTACTACAGAAATGCCCATGGGCAAACATGTTCTGGCTAATGAAGTGTTCAGCTTTTGCATGATTAACCAGCTGGTGGGGGTGGTGTAAAAATCACAGGGCATAAAATAATAAGAAAAATTGATTAGCAGCTCTCTTTTAAAGCACTCTATGAAAAATTTCCTTATTTTTGCTCATCGTTTTGAAAAGTGACTGTACAGAAAGAGAGACTTGAATGACTTACCAAGGAGCCAGGCAGAGACTGCACCAGGCACTCACTCCTCCAAGACCTGTATCGCAAAGAGGTTCAAGTGAAAAGCGAGATACCAACCAGCACCATGGCTGGACTACTTATACAACAGGCCCTGCCACTACTAATAAAGGTAATTTTCTGCTGTATTGCGAAAGACGTTATATAAAGTTAAAACTTGAACTTTACACTTGAACACCTGAGCTGGCTACAGCTACACCCATGAGCCAATTTAAGAAGTGCCTCCATATAAGCCCGGGGTTTCATATGCTACTTAAAAATAATGCACATATTTAGGTGATGCTACATAAAAAAGATGGGTTTTGCACTCACTAGGGACAAAAATCCTCTTGCCCTTCCCATCCTGTACAAGGGGTTCCTTACAAGCTCACATGCTCTGCCCTCAAAATAGGACCTAATTAGTGTACAAATATTTGGCAGACAGGTCACGAAAATAAATTTATCATTAACTCTCCCCTAAACCAATGCAGGTTATGCTGAAGCAGTTTCACTTCGTATACACTTGCTCTAGGTCTCTTCAGCTGGGGTTCAACTGGCACAAACCAGTTTCTTTAGGAAGGAAATCCACATATTTTTATGGCATGGAGTTATTTCAGAAATATGAAAGAGCTGTTCATATAAAACATACGCACCAGTAATAAACAAAAATGCAAAAATTTAAGTTACAGGTAATTCGCACTGGGCCACAGTAATTGTCACAGTCCCCTTTACCATCATAACTTCTATGGAAAATGCGTGTTTTACACTTATTTACAGACTTTTAAAGACCGGCTTATAGCTATGTACCATGGGAGACACAGGCAAAGGGTCTGCACCTCAGGGATTTGCAACGTGTCCCACCCCTGGGGATGCAACCATAACTTCAATGCTGGGACTTAATGGGCTGGGAACCTACATTAACTCCCTTTCTCAATATACAAGGTTTCACCTTACATTCCCAGCTGATTTCTAACCACAACCAGAGCTTCCTCTCTCATGATATGTGATGGTATATGGTATATGATGCCTTCATATACCATAGTTACATACATGTCTCCATAGTTACATGGATATGAATTCAATTCTCAAATCATACTGGTATAGCATGCATGCTGTGCCTCAAACTATTCAGTCAGACCATGATAGTAGTAGGCATACCATGATAGTTTGTGAGGAGCAACAATTTTACCCGAAGTGAGAGTTATTTATTACGAGAAGAACCAAAGCAGAACTCTGAAGCCCGTTTTTTTTTTTCATGACTCCTCTATTTATCTTATTTACCACTTTCTGTGGAAGACAGTATCCCCCTTTAAATGCACTGAAAGAAAAATATTTTCCATGCTATTTCCCTGAGGGAGTCAAGCACATTATTCTGAGAACAGATTGCTTCATGCGTATACCACAGACTCTACTTCACCCAAAGATTCACACCAAAGAACTGGTCAGGCTTATGCAGGTTAGGTAAGTCTACAAAAATGTTCCATAGAGGTCTTCCTTTCTTATCACATACGTCTGAGAAATCTTGTCGCTAACTTCACAGTCAGTTGAGACTTCTGACGTCAAAGAGGGTTTTGCCTGTTTTCAAGGCACTGCTGGACAGTTGGATCTTTCTACACTTGCACAGATCTTGCTTTTGAGCCTACTTTAACATTTTGGAAACAGTTCTACACATTAACACTTAGGAAAGTGGGCATAGAGCTGACACAAGCAAACAGAAATAGAGGAAAACTGAAAACACTGGCATGAAGCGACATTTCTCTTGGTACATCAGTTGAGAAAGTGCTATTTCCAGACAGAATTCACCATAAAAACAGAAGTTTCTAGTTAAGCTCGAAGCAGTATTAAATTCCACTTAAGTCTAGTTTCTATGGTCGTATCTGAATCATTAGCAATTTCTAAAATGTCGTGTATTTCTAACTCTGATCAACTGGGACCCTGACAACACCAGAGCTTGTAAGCTGTATTTGAAGCTACTTTCAAAGATGGTAACACAATTTATTAATTGCAGCCATACTTGCTAAGAAATTATGCTGTGGAGTATCTAAGTAACATAATTTTGGCTAGTCTACTTGCTTAAAAAGTGAAATTTAAAAAAAAAAAAAAAAGCCCGTTTGCCACAGAAAGTGAATGCTTGTTAAAATTATATTTCCTTAAAAGAATTCAGAAATACAGATACGAGGCACAGCTGTTTTACAGATGGAAAAACCTAATTCTTCAGATGTGTGCATTGTACTCCAAAAGCTTCATGTAATTATCTGTTTACTTATAAGGAATTGCTTTGGAGGAGGCCCCCCAGTGAGTATATGCTGTGTGCTCTGCAGAGGGGTCAAGCACAAGATACAGGCTGTGGACTGCAGGTTTATCTTCAAAGAACAAGGACACACAAAGGTATTTAGGTGCCTAATTCCACTTATATCCACTCTTGGTGAAATTCATAGAGAGTAAGCACCTCTGAGGACATGATTCTTTGACATCAACATGGATTCCCCACCTGGATCCAGGTCCATGCTTCTTAGGATACCAAAACAGCAGAGAATAAAAACAATTTTGCTTTGTGGCCTCCTTATCCTCTCCTATATTGGAGTTTTTCTAAGGTTGACCATGGTTCCTGGTAGAGGACATAACATCCAAACAGGCTGGTTTAATTAACCAGAGTTTTTCATACTAATTAATAACAACATGAGCATTAAGCAATCAATAGGACACTTTACGTCACTACTGCTTAAGTCTGCTTTGACAGAACTTCTGGTTCAGTTGTACCCTTGAAGCTGATTTGGAGGGTTCTTCCTGACTTCCTCCCACGCAGCATCAATTTTTAGCAACGATAATCTTTCCTATTATGCTAGAAATTGATAAGCAACATTGTTAACCTATGTGATGCAGCTAAAAATCAGATGTAAAGTGCACATTGAGGAGCTGAAGGGATATTTTTTGCTAAAGTATTTTGATTACTCTAACATGATTATAGACTTGACCAATGAGTAACATAGTATGATATGCGCCCCACTGCAAACAAGTTGTATGCAGACTTGTGTAACACACACATCCCACTCAGGTGCAGGGGGAGCCATGCTCCACCGTACATTCAGCAACTTACTTTCAAATTTGTATGAAAAAATAATGCAAACATTTATTCAAAAGTCATTTTAAACTCTTTTGGAATAACTTATGAAGGACAGCTGGCAAGAAAGTAATATGTTTGAAGTATAGATAAAAACAGAAAACCTGTAAACCATCTTTTCCAATTGAGAGACTCAACTGCTAAAATTAGTTCCTGGAATTTCTCCTTTGGATGCCAGTTTAGGTCTTGCTCCAAATTACCACTAACTAACAATCTTCCTGACTTTGAAATAATCCACTACTAGTCAACAGGACCTGTTTGATGATTACGTGCATGCAGCCCCCTCACAAAACATTACATGCTTGTACCCTTACTTTAAAAAATGCACTTTTGTTCCAGTGTCCCGAAACTAACTGTACAAACACAAAGAACTCAGATGCCCTCTCAACCCCTATTGGAAATGACAAGCGAGTCCTTCTAAAATTGCAGACACACACTGTCAAGTGCAGGTGTTTGTAAACAAGTTTGGAAATGTTTCTAATTATAAACCATATGAGCTAAAATTAGAAGTCCAATCCCCTAGCTATAAAAAAAAAGAACTTCCAAAAGTGTTAATCTAAATGAGAGCAACCACTGATGTTTAATTTAGTCACAAGAAGAGAATTCCTGTGCAGAGTGGCATACTGCTCTTCATCAAACTTTCCACTAAGTTCACTACATTTCTTTAAAAAAAAAAAAAAAAGGATTTGTTAAGAATTTTAATTTAATTTGCTGTCATACTATGATACTGTATATTTGAAAGTACAATCTAAAAATACCCTATTCACAGGTCTCCCGCGTTTCATATAATTATAAAGAAGGGAAAAAAAATGTTTCCAAATCTTCTGAATCTGTCTTGGCTGACAACATCAAAATTCAGCTTTTATGGGGAGCTTCCCACGCTGACCTTCTGAGAACTCAAACCAAACTCTGCTTGAGGGAGCCTTATTCTTCTGGATGAAGTTCTCCTCAATAACCTCACCTACTAAGCTTAGCTTGCCTGGCACAAACTGCTGAAGGATGAAATATAGAAGGGCAACCCCAGAGGTCTGACTGATGCAGATCTCAGGAGGCTATCACTGAACTCAGGATGTCTCAGACTTGCCTTCACTGCTCTGGTATGGAGTCCAGAAGTGTAGCTCTAAGGAGCCACATACTTTGACCAACACCTCAGACAGAGACTGAGGGGAGACCAATCCTGCAGTCCTGGTACATCTCTTACAATGCACTATGATGAGATACTGCAGGCAAAACAATGGACTTCACCTCAGCAAAAGTTTGGGAGGAAACAGAGCTTCTACTAGACTCAAGGGGAGACAGAGCTGTTTTAAAGAAGGAAAATAAAGGTTAATACTGGAATCTCATTATTTCTTAAAGGAAATGTAACAGCACATTTGAGCATGTCAGAATAGCTTCGTCTGATTACAAGTGAGCAAACATGAACAACTGTATAGAGGCCTGACTATGGCCTTGCTTCAAGCAAGGAGTCATCTCCTGCTGCATTGTCCTGAAACACCTGGAAAAGGAAATTAATTAAACAGTGAGGACCTGCTCCAGGAACAAGGTGGGACTGGCCCTGCCCAGCAGACATCCCTCTGCTCTACACCTACAGCACAGGCAGGGACTGTGAGAGACAGGGAAACAACAGCTGTTCAGCCCCTGCACAGCCAGACTCCTCCTCCTATTCCACTGGGATGTTATATGAGAGGAAAAGCCCAAACCCATCCTCCTCAAAAACCAAGACAGAAAGCAAGTTGTCCATGTCCCATCACAGTCAGGGAGCTATTTAACACAATAACCACTATCCAACCTTTCTTTTTTCTTTCCTTCTTTTTCTTTTTAGTATTTGCTCTGTAAAAATAATAGTGTAAAAATAATTTTTTGGAAGTTTGCTGTCTTTAACAAACATGACTGTACCCGTTTAGTGCCTATCTTGTAGCTAGCAAATGCAGTGCTGCACCAGGATGAGAATACAAATGTGCTTTCAAGGCAGGAATCTTGCAAGTGGCACAATACAAATGTGCTTTCAAGGCAGGAATCTTGCAAGTGACACTTCCTTTGCTGCAAGTCATGAATACCATAGAATCACGGAATGGTGTGGGTTGGAAGGGACCTTAATGATCATCTGGTTCCAACCCCACTGCGATGGACAATGACACCTTTCATTAGACCAGGTTGCTCAAAGCTCCATCCAACCTGTCCTTGAACACTTCCAGGTATAGGGCACCCACAACTTCTCTTGGCAACTTGTTCCAGTATCTCACCACCCTCACAATAAAGAATTTCTTCCTAATATCTAATCTAAACCTGCCCTCTTTCAGTTTAAAGCCATTCCCCTTGTCCTATCACCACATGTCCTGCTAAAATGTGTGTCTCCATCTTTCTTACAGGCCTCCTTTAGATACTGGAAGGCATTATAAAGTCTCCCTGGAGCCTTTTCTTCTCCAGGCTAAACAATCCTAACTCTTTCAGACCATTTGCACAGGAGAGGTGCTCAAGCCCTCCCTCTTCATGGCCTCCTCTGGACTCATTCCAACAAGCAGACATCTTTCCTGCACTGGGGACCCCAAAGCTGGACACAACACTCCAGCTGGGGTCTTACCAGAGCACAGTAGAGGAGAGAACCACCTCTCTCGACCTGCTGGCTTTGCTGGTTTTGATGCAACCCAGAATTCTGTTGGCTTTCGGGGATGTAAGTGCACATTGCTGGGTTGTGTTGAGCTTCTCATCAACCAGCCTGAAATTTCTTATCACTTAAATCAATTCCCTTTTTTTTTTTTTTTATTGTGACATAGGTAAGGACCACAGCAAGTGGAAGCAGAGGGATAGCACATCTCACCTGCAGCTGGTGGCCTCTACCCCTCTTTTCCTAGGCTTGGGTACCTCATCTTCCCCTTTCCTGGCCAGTGCTGTGAGAGCTCCCCCTCCTGTTCCAGTTCAACCAGTGTTAGACCTTCTCCCACTGGAAGTGTGGCCTGAGCAAAGAGAGCACGTTCAAAGGCAGTCTCACTGAATTAGGTTTCCTGCTAGAAACTGGCACCAAAATTAATTCCTAAAGGGGGAAATAGTATAATCTTCCAATTAAAACCTATGCAAATTTATTTCCTTATTAAACATAATATATATATTCACATGCCCAGATTTGTATACATTCTATATATACTGTGTATATACACCCACATGTATATGTGCACACACACATATGTAGCATTGCAAATCTTTAATGCTACTAATCTCATTGCTATTTTAATTCAAAGCAAATATAAAAACTGTTAGTTTCTACAAGCCCATCTAGCTTCTGAAGCATATAAACTTCTGCATGTACCTGTACTGGGTTCAGCTAAAAAAACATTTTTTCCTAAATGATTACATATTGAAGCTGTGTTTGCAAGTCTAAAAAAGCTAGGCTTTTCACTGGGTATATAAATATTTTAATTAACAATAAGTATGTATTTAGGAGATTCTGCATCAAAATCTAGATCAGATAAGGCAATTAACCCATTACAGTTTTTCTAAGATATTAGATGAAAGAAAATACATTTAGGAAATGCATCATCAGACTTAAATTAAGCATTTGAGTGCTAAAATAATCCCAGATAGTGATTTATTTCTAATATTTTCTGCATGTTCCAAATGAAAGCATGAAAAGCAGCACAATTGCATATATCTTCTACCAAAAATAGCTGAAAAATACTATAGAAGAGTGCCTGCTGGGTTGGTTATAAAAGTAAAGTATAATCCATTAACTGCTAATTAGAAGCATCAGAAGCAGGCTTTGCTGCAATAAGAGCTGGCCCCTAAGTAGATGTTTCTATAACCATTTAAAGGCACAGGGTTTCTCCAGTTGCTGAGAATGGAGCTTGGATGGTTTCAGCATAAAGGCCATGTGAAAAGAGACTATGGCACTTGGCCATGTTACCCAGCTGTTTTCTAAATATGATGACAGGTGCCATTTTTTCCATTTGATCGTGGAACGTAATACATCTTCAAACAAATTTTCCCCAACTAGTCTGGTGCAGCTACATTTCAGAGATTCAAATATAAGAATGTTTGGTCTTTTTATCTGACAGGCACATTGCAGTCTCTTTGGCATATATTTCATTATCTGCCTTTTTCTCAAGGCTGATTTTTGGTTTATGTATTATTTTGCTTTATACTGCTATTGTGGGAAGGAAAGAATAAGCACTTGGGCAAAGGATTTAATTCTGAAGGAATTAAAGAAAAAAGGGTGGAGAGCTACTATTTATAATTAGACTTAGTAAATTTGACTTACAATAAGGAAGGATTCTCTTCCTCTCTGTTCACTATTCACTACTTCCTAAAGGATGAGAAATATTCCCATAATTTCTCCTACTCTTTATCTGACTAGCTACCTGCTCAAAGTGAGCTCCTTTTCAGCTACTGAAGGCCAAACAGGTCTTTTGATCCCAATGAAAAGGCCTTAAGGGACCAAGGCAAAAAAAAAGGTGAAGCCAGAAGAAATGCCAATACTCCAGCTCGCTGCAGAAGTATTCAAGACACAGAGAGCAGCAATTATGGACATAAGCAACAAAGAGATGATGCTTTGAAATGGATGACAAGCTCCAAACCCCAGCCATGCTCAGCTTCCTCCAGGGCTTGAGTGGCCTCAAGCAGTGGACGAGGACAGGACAGAAGTCAGGGTGTGTAACTCGAAAAAATCAGGAAAAAAACAAGCAGATAACTGACTTCCCCTGTTAAAAAAAGGGACATATAGATAGCACAAGGGGAAATAGTTCAGGTCAATGTTTTGGGCTTTTCATCTACATGGATTGACCAACTAGAAAACAAAGGAATAAATGCCCCCCTGTGTGGGGCAGGAAATGAGGACATTTAGATTTTTTCTCTCTGCCCTATTTTCATCTACAAACACAGAAGAAACTTGTTTCTTTCTTTTTAAATGGTGAAACAGGGGCACCCATTAAGAAAAACTAAGATGGTAACAAATCATTTTCAGAAGTCAAATATCTAAGAAACAATAAAACTAAGACTATAGTACAAATAATAAAATGAAGTTTAGTCTAAACCAATGTCTTAAATATTTGCGAAGCCTGGCAGCAGCTTTTACAAGACAGATAAGTATATATCTTTTAATTCTCTGTGTAAGAAAACAACCGTAAAATGCCCCAAAGCCATGGAGGGAGTCAGTGTCAAAGACATGATTAGTAGTTCAGAAGTTATCTGATTCGGGTCACATGGTGTTCCAAAAACCATACCTAAATATAGCATGCAAGAGATCCGCACAAAGAGCAATCCCATGATGGGAGCACACTAAACTCTCCATAAAATTAATTAGGGTTATTTTGAGGCAACCAAAGGAAAGCGAGAAGGGAAAAAAAAATAAGCCCTTGCCCTGCCCAGTTCTGCAAGAGCAGATGTCCCTGGTTTGGACAAACCCCAGTTTGCAGCCCAGGCACTCAGGAAGATGCTTTGGTTCCTGGGAAAAACCCCACTCAACACCAACATGGAAGGTGGGCGGAGGGCATGGTATGGTATTACAGAATACAGCTCCTCGGGGAAGAGGATGATCCTGCCAGTAAAGGGATCAGCAGGTACCAGAAGCAGGAAAACAATACTTGGGTTCTTCTGTTACTATTAACAGCATCCTTCTAACAGAGAAACAAACACCTTTTCAGAAAGGGAAGGTCCATGTAAATGATACCCTTAGCACAGATCAAGACTCTGGGAAAAACTAATGCTTCCCAAGGCATGGAAAGAAATGGAAAGAAAATTCCCTGTTGGAAGTTGTTGCCTCTGAAATCCTCCATTAGGATTGGCCCTTGACAGGAAGGAGGATTTTCTTATGAAACACAGCTTAAAGAGATATTTCTAACAGCCTTCCCTATGTTTAGGCATGAGGAGCAACATCATGGAAAAGCATACGAAGGATCCTCAAAAGGCAGCGGGAGCACGAAAAAGGGAGTGTTCCTCAGGACTTTTGGGTTTCTTTTGGTCCTTCTGTTAAGTGGCTGTGCTGTTTCCTATGTTTCCTGAACACTGAATTGTCATTTGGCTACTGACCACCAGTGATGTACAAGCTGATTTCAGCAAGCTGCCCTGGCTCATAATTTCCCTATAAAACCTATTTTTAAAAACTAAAAAACTCTGCTGGTGAATGCCATGGTGAAGGTTTTAGGATGACCACAACGACTGATTTACTTTTGCATCACCTTTGTTCCTGTGTACCAGAGGAAACACCATTCTTCATTCTAGCACTAGAACAAGCAGGATGGATCAATGTTACCTTGAAGACCCAGGTAAAGTGAAGCAGGGACTACAGAGATCAAGGGAGAGAGCAGGACAAAGCTGAGAAGAGGCAGTGTTGTGAGGAGCACTGCTGCCAGCGGGTAGAGAGCAGGCTCTTGAGTCCAAACTGTGGAGCAGGTGCTCCAGAAGGCAGGTAACAAAACAGAGTGAGTGTGGGACACAAACTGCAAATTTCGGCTTGAACGCTTCAGGCCATTAGCAGGTGCTTCAGGCAGTCATCCAAATCAAAGTAAGAAAATGGAAAGAGCCAAATGCTGGTTAAAGAGGTTTGCTAACATGAAAATCCCAGCACGGGCAGATAAAATGTTTCCCTGTTGTGGGAGCAGGCTAGTAAGAAGACAGGAAACAAACAAAAAGCATATGCAATTTTTGTAAAAAAGGCTGTGTTGGGGATTTTACTATCCTGTACTCAAGCCCCAAGATGCAAATGTTGGCTGGGGTGCTGAGATCAGCAGTTATATGTCCTCAGGTGGTTAGAGGCAAGACAGAAAAGAGCTGGCATTTGGGAAAAATAGAGGGCCCATTTGATAACGCTTCACTTGAGCGTAAGAGGGTTTCCCCTGTGGGTATTGTCCCAAAGAAAGCTCCAGGCAAGTTTAGAATGGTTCATTACTTGTCACATCCAGAAGGTGAGTCAGTTAATGATTACACTGACTCCCTTTTGACTTCAGCTTCACGTGTTTTCAATCTGAGAACTGCGTTCTCATCAAGTCAAATACCACTCACAACAAACAGAAATACAGAGGGGATCTGCGTTTCAGATGCTCATGGCACAACTATAGTTATTTTATTTGTCAGGATTTTGCTGGCGCTTTGCAAACCGTATTTTTGGTAGCTAATACACAGCGCTTCCAACCCGTGTTCTGAGGGTGTCACTTCTCTGTAATAAAGTACAGTTCAGAGACCTGGCACTTGCTTTATTAGGATTAGTCTCCAAAGGACCCAATATTGGGGCCTTGAAGGTATCCTTATAACAGCTGAATATCTACTTCCGCAAGGGTTAAATCCCTGAGGTCTCCTCAACCTGGAACAGCACTACTTAAGTTGTCTTATGCAACATAAGAAATAGAATTGGCTACTCCAAGCAATTGTTGATGCAGGCTAACTATATCGGCCAATGATAGTATATTTAAATCAGATGGTCACTTAAACATTATTGGTAAAGTTCCCCTCGCTGAGGGTTGCATCCCTTGCCAGAGGCTAGCAGGCTTGACAGAAGGAGAGAAACAAATTCCTTTCATCAGAGTAACATGAGTCAATATGTGGAAAGATACTTCCATCTGCTCTGTGTTTCTGGTGACATGACATTACCGTATAATTTGGTATACACTTAGAATAGATAAAACAAGATGGCTCGGCCAGTATTGTTTATGTTCCACATCCATAGGGACTTCTCTCCAGCCATTTTCAATGTATGGCACCATATGAGAGGCTAAGACTCACAATAGAAATGCTGGAGGAAAAAACATGTTGCTGTTTATTTCAGAGAGTTAATGGCACAGACAGACAAGTATGGTGCACTTACGAAAAGAAACAAATTCTATTTCTCAAAGTGCTCTCCAAAGAGGCACATTTGGTCAGGTACAGGAATAACCAAAGGAACCTGCTCCATCCAGCAACTCACAGACACACACAACGTACTAAACACAACCCATCAGTAGAGTGGCCTGTGCTGTTTCTGCATTAATTGTGTGTCCCTGTACATTACCAAGGCCCTAGGACTTTCATGGTCTGTGGGCAGCAAATCAGCTGAGCCAAAAGGGAAGGTTCCACCTGACTAGGCCAGAGGGAGCTATATTAAGCTTGTCTCAGCTGGAGGTCATTCTGCATATTTTGAAGGCTACTTTCTTGGTAGTTGGTCAAGCAATCAGTGACCAGAAATTATGAACCAATTTTTATAACACCCATAATACACAGAACATTTCTGAAGTCCAAACCCTACATATCTAAAGTTTTTAATTTCCAAAATGTGCAACCAAAGCCTTTTCTTTCAGGGCCAAGCAGGCTCTTTGGTTTGTTAAGCTCTTGCTTCATATCTCATTTCTGGTAAGCTGCTGGTAGCCCTGCAGCCAAGAATTCATTTTCACAATTCCAAAACATTTTTTGATACTTCCTGACCAAATGGCTTTGCAGTAGAAATTGGTTTCTGCCACCATCTGTTGTTACATGGTCCGGAAGGGCTAGCATTTTCCTTCAAGAGGGAAATGTTGGGGAGGATGCATGGCCAATCCCAATGGAAGAGATATTCTTTTCCTTACTGTCACTTTATAGGGAAGGCTTGGCCTATTTCTCAGCAGCTGTGAAATTGGCATCAGCAAGATTCTTTACAAAGCTTGGTGGCATATGGAATATATTGCTCACTTCTTAGTACTGTAAAAACAACCTTGCTGCATAACTGAGCTAGGCAAAGAAAGCAGGTGCTTAATAAAAAAAAAAACACCATCATGCTTCAAGCCTCTATAGACTTTGTAGAAATTCTAGACAAGGATATTTTGGAGACAATAGTGTTTTCGACTTAACTAAATATTTCAGAGAAGCTCCTAAGCTTCAGAGGTGAGACAGTCCCTTAAAAATGAGCAGGTGAAGTCACTGTGCCACAGGATAACATCATATTCTGCTGGTCACAAAGGCAGCATTCACATTCCACACTGAAGGGAAGTGTCATTCCCTCTCTGTGAGACATTAAAACTGCTGCAAGGGTCCAGTCTCCATTTCCGATTTGATAAGAGACTATTTATTTAACATCAGTTTTAAGTCATCACTTTTTGTCACAGTCTAGCCTTATTTTTACAGCTGTGGACTAACCAAGAATTAACAACCAACCAACCAACCAAACAAACAATAATAATAATAGTAATAATAATAATAATACCACCATGGCATTTTGGTGACCATACACACTGAATTGCAAACACAGGGCTCGAATTGCATAAGTCTAAGTTCTCACTACAGAAGATGCCCAGAGAACAAGAGGTAAACAAGCTTGTTGAATTTGCTGGACTTTCTAATGCAAAGTAGTCAACAGCATTTTCATACACAGCCAGAAACAAAAAACAAAACTATAAATTCTCAGAAAAGGGATTACGATGTGATGTAGTCAATGTCCCTGCTGCTATATATTCCACAGTAAATGTCCACTCAGCTATCCCCACACATACACACATATTCAGGTCATCTGTGCTCTGCTGTATCTGGGGGAACGGCCACAGCAGGTGAAACCAAAGGGCCACGTATGCTTATAGGCTTGTTCGGGCCAGTGGCAAACAGCAGATGCTTAGTGAAGGTCATGGAGCAGGCGTATAGTGACAATTCCCCAGACTACTCTTCCCAACATCCATCTATTTTCGGCTCAGAGACTTCCTTTAACACAATACATACAATTTTTCCAGATTAGTGATCTGCTTTTAGAAATCTTCACTTGCAGTTACAGATGACTATTTACTGCAAGGTTTTGCAGCTACATGGCATGTTTTTTGTATTAAGTGAGCTATTACATATCGATATGGAAAAATACAGCCTTCTGCCCTCATCCCAGAGGGAAAGGCAAACTACATATTTGAGCAGCCCATGCTGCTTGAACTACTGTACACATTTTCTGTGCACAGTCAGCAGAGAAGAGGGATCTGGCGCAGCCATGTCACTGCACAGCATAAAAGATCCGTCTGTGATGGTGGAAGTTTGAAAGTCCTGTCCTAGAGGTTATGTTTTCAAGCAGCATATATCCTATTGAAGTCATAAATACAGATCTGTCATCGATGAAGCTACCCTTTCATCTCCTGTCCCTGTTTAGAGAGGACACAGTGGCCTTTTAGCAAAATGGGATATTATTGGACACTGAAGAAGTACCAGCTACATGGACAATCATGGGACAGCATGCACCTGTCATTTCCCCACAGTAACACACCAAGAGGGTCATTGCTCTTCCAGAGGCATCCAAAAAACTAGTTGCTGTTCACCGTTCATATGTTAGCTCTTTATGCACCTCCTCATTGCACAAGTAGTTATTGTGTGCTTTATCACCCAATAAAATTAACTCAGAAAAAGAAAGGCCGAAGGAAAGAATCAGTGTGCAAGAAAGAACAAAAGGCTCTCCTAGCAGTTTTATACCCTATTCATGTAACACACAAACCAGAAAATAATACAGAGTAAAACCTACTGTCTAACTAAGCAGGCTTTAATAATACTTAGGTCTTTTTATCACCCAGAAATCTCAAAATACTTTATAAAGGTGAGCAGACTTTATAAAGGAAGAGCCAGAATGCAACCCACTCCCAGGCACTCGCTCTTTCCATTAGACTACATCACTACCTCCAAGTATGAACACATTTCTCTTACAGCTGACATGCAAAGATGCATTCACACATTAAAGAAGCTTTTTCCTTAATTTTCTATTCATTCTATTCTGAAGCTATTTTTGACAATAATCAAACTACAAATGCCTCTTCTCAAAACCTTCATTCATTGGCACGTTTAAAGGAAAAGGTAAGTTTAACAATCATCAGGACAAAGATAAAACCATGAAGAGTTTGGTAGAAATTGGGAAAAGTCAATGCTTTCCTCCAAAAGACACAAGCTTGCATAAATTATCACAGAAGGAGGGTTTCTTAACAAAATTCAAATGCCAACATAGAATAAAAAATTTTGGAAAGCTCAAAATGTTACTTTCAGCATGACCTATCAAAATCGGCATGGAGAGCAAAGTGAATCAATAAAACATAACCATGTTTACCTGCCTTCTCAAATCAGAAAGCTACTGTCAACAAGTTTTGATCTTTGCTACAGAAGTGGGAATCCACAGTAACACCTCAAAATTCAGTGGATAAATTTCAGATTTACACCTATGAAATCACACTGATGATTTTTAAGTCTCTGTTGAAAAATGATATTTAGCATACATCAATGCCAATGGTCCTCTGAACCAGGGCTGTAGCTAATATAAATGGTGTACAAAAACAAACACGTGTCAAAGTGCTTTTTTTGTTTGGTTGGTTTTTAAGGTTTGCAATGAAAATAGTATGTTCAGAACAAAAAAGGAAAAAAATCTACCGAAATTTTATCTCCTCTCCAGTTAGGACTGCTAGAGAGAGTTTGCTTACACTTGGTTCAGGAAGGACATAAATAGCATCTTTTTAAGCTAATGATTTTCACCACAGGCCATTTAAAACAGGTGTTAAGAGTGGCCCTGAAACAGATCCCATCTGTGTTCACCTAAGTTCGTTTATTTTTGTTTTGCTCCATTTTAATGTATGTATACATCCTGTGGTTTCAGCTTGTCTTTTCAGCCCACTCCCATCCTCCGCACTCCCAATCTGTCAGCCAGACTCCAGGGACAGGAATTAAAAATGACCACATTTAAAAACTGTACCTCCCTGTGTAACAGACTTTATAGGCACAGACAGACTAAAAAGCTGAAAAGTTCCCCACGGTCTTTGCCTATTAAAGCCCCCAGCTTGCCAACAGCAGGCCACATCTTAGTGTCAAAGAACAGGGCACCAGCTTACGTTTCTGTGTGATGGGAAGAGCTGGGGTACTCCTGCCTCTTTACATTTCACATTACACTGTTTGTGGAGAAAGTCAACACCACTGGGATGCTCAGAAACACCCTGTATTATTACAGAGGACACAAGATGCTTGCTGAGAAATAGTGCTGATACCAGAATATGGTTGATTAGGCACAAGTGATAAAAGCTTATTTTTGGTTGGTTCAGGCAGTTATTTGATTAAAATAGGACTAAATCCTCATCATACTTTCTTTAAAATCATTTTACATTCATCGTTAGACTGCATCATTCTCCATCTTACAACACTTTCCACCATTAATCAGAAAGAGGTAAGTTTCTGTTCATCAGATGAGCAAAGGGGTAGGGAAAGTCCTTGAAAAGAGTAATGCAAGGGAGTATGAGGAAGGATTCAGTCAACTGGCAACCAAACAGAAGCCTTCTGTTATTTCCCACTGAGAAGTAACAGGATCTGGGCTATAGATATGTTTGTCAAACATATCTATAGCAGGGATAATTAAGTTAGTACAGCAAACTAGGTGCATGCTTTGAAGTGTTCATGCAGTTGCCATACTGACTTTTTTTCACCTGGTAGCTTAAGCTCACCATCTCCTCACACATATTTGCAGACTCATGACCTATCCTCTGTCCTCATTATCACTTCATTTCTGATAGCTGAACATCTTGGAAATGATATTCAAAGATTTTGTTATAAATAAAGAAGACTAACAGAAGCCTAAATACAGACTTCTGTCACAGAGGAATAAATGCCTAGAATTTCTTATGGCTCCTTTCTGTCAAGGAGTTCACAAAACTTTTCAAACAAACAAATATTCCTCTAAGGTAGGTATTACCATTTTTTCTTTTTCAAGGCCTCTTACGATTAGAATCCAAAATCTTGATTCTCAATTTCCTGAAACTGGAAAAACTGGGGAAACAAACAACGTCCTTGCCCTCCTTTGCAAAAAGCCTCACAGATGTTTCAATTTCTATGCTGGTATCACTCAGAATAACATGTTAAAAATATAAAGTAGAAAGCTTTAAAACCCCTGTCTTAGGCAGTAATTTTTTATTCCATAATATTACTAGCAGTGATATCTTTCCTGTAAAGATCAAACCTAACGAGATGGTGAGGATTCTGCTGCAGTCTGTACTGGGGTTTCTGTCACTGGCAAGAGCACCACCCAAGTATACAGAATCTACAATGACATCCAGACTGATTCCCACTGATCTCAGCAAAGCCAAGACATTATCCTGTATGCTTTTCCACAGCTGAGGAGTGATTTCATATCCAAAGATCCTCACCTACCTACATTCTTCTACAAATCAGAGTTCTCTGCTATCTTGTTCTTCACCCAACTCAATAGGGGACTATTGACAGTCTCCCCTTTTCTACATTAAGTTTCTATGCAAAAAAAAATATTATTATCTTTACTTAAATCAGTGTATTTCTAACTGGTGCAGAACCCTACACACTCAAGACTGTTTCAAGACAGTGGCTTGTAGCCCAATGGACTGGATTGGCACAGGTACTCTGGAATTTCACTCTACTCAGAAGTAACTGGCATTTACTTCTGAGCAAGGGACACAATTATGATAAAGACAGTATATGCCCTTGTGCCTTCTCTGTTATACAATTTCTTCTTACTTTGTCAGAGACCTGTGTTTTAGGTATTTATGGAGTGGAGAAATCCCAGATCAGACGTGAGCACTACTGACAGGGCAAGACACTGCTCTAACTGTCCTTGTAGTGCCCGTCCTGTGGGAATATATGGGCTTTCATTTTCCAATAACATCAGCCAGACACATCCACTTTAACCTATTCATTTGGCTAAAAAGAAAAAACAGTCTCTTGCTGCATCTGGTTGTTGTACCTTTGCCTTTATTTCCAAGTTAGTTCTTACTTACGGTTATCACCCCTAGTATTTCATTTCTCAGCACACTAACA
Organism: Platyrinchus mystaceus; assembly: GCA_035041135.1. Taxonomy (NCBI): domain Eukaryota; kingdom Metazoa; phylum Chordata; class Aves; order Passeriformes; family Tyrannidae; genus Platyrinchus; species Platyrinchus mystaceus. The sequence goes on along the minus strand of JAWWLV010000121.1, from coordinate 19,817,803 downwards.
GGCTGGCTGAAGTCATATCCCCATTTTATATGAGGGCAAAAAAAATCTCACCCACAGTCCTTTACCCGTACCCATAAAACAATCCATAAAACTGCCTTAAAAGAGTCAAGCAGCAGACTTGCCTCCTGTACCTCAGTTGTTTTTAGAGAGGCAAAGCAAATAAGTAGGACAGGGCTCAGAAGCTCGCTCCATAAACAAGACCTCTCGATTTTATGAGGGCTCCAAGGCCATCTCAGAAGCTGCACATCGGCAGCACCAGTGTGAAGCCACATCCTGAGAGGCACCCAGGGACCCCAGAGCATGGAGCCACTGTCGGTATTGGGAACCAGCGGTGAGCAAGGGAGACCAAACTTCCTTCTACGTGCAAACTCAAGATTCAATTTTCTGCAAGGTTACCCCCAATAATTAATAGGTTTTGTAATTTATCCTTAAGAGCTTGTCACGATGGGATCCATCAGAATTGATCTGTTATCTTTTACCTCCGCACATACGGTGTGTGTGCCTTTCATATGTAATATGATTTACCAGATGAATCCTGGCAATATTTTCCACTAATTGCAAGAGTTACTAAACTAAACCTTAACTAAAATTAAGTTGACTATTAAAAGCTCAATGAGTAACCCAGCAAACGGAAGCACTGTGCATAGGATTTAGCAGGCACGCAAGTGATCTGGCAACCACCAAAGCACAATACTTGCTGAACTTCCTATAACTAAAACAGGTTCCATACAATAGCCATGTGTTCATGGCGTATGATGAATTAATGCTCACAATGTTTGTATGTATTAACATGCCAAAATAAATGTGTAATAATTCAAGCATGCTATTCTGAAAACACAAAGTTAGTGGATTGAAAGTTGCAGGTTAATCTACAACATATACTCTCCATTAAAATAACAGATATCCCTGTATCAGTTTTAAAAATACATGAATAATGTTCTTAGCTATTAAGATGTCATTATCATAGACAGTCCTACAAATTTTTGCTACCTCAATATAAACACTTCTAAGCTTTGTAAGGAACACAGATTGCACTTGTTATTACATGTTTATTCACTAGATATAGGCTTTTCATGATAGCAGTTTCTAAATTTACAAATATATCTTTTTTGTGCTTGTATAGTTTCTAGGCTATACCTCTATACAAATACGTTCTACATTCTGTATTGTTGTTTTCAGGATTGTACACATGTACATAAATCAAAAGCAGCAAGAAGTAATATTAAGATTGTATGCAGTCTAGCTGTCTTTGACAAACTCAAAAACTAGGAATTCCCTGAGAAAAAGTTCTCTCTCTCAGGGGAAAAACAAAAACAAACAAACAAACAAACAAAAAAGAGAAAAAGGAAAATATTCTTATCGATTCATATGGATAAAAGATACTTTCACATAAAAAGGCAGAATGATTCAAAAGAAATTTTATGAGATTTCCTAAATACTTTCCCTATTAAAAAAAGAAATCCAATATGTTAAAAAACAAAAGGTCAAAGTGGACATATGCAGAGGTGTGTGAAAGAGTTAAAGTTAATGATGAAAGACTATTTGCTGATAAGGATGCATCTATTTGATATAGGACAGCATTTGGGACTACTCGAACAAAAGCGTACAGAAAACTGCTAAATCAAGGAACTGAGCAGGATTTAAACAAACAACAGACATAGCTAAGAACACATGAAATGTCATGAGTACAGTTGAGAAAGAAGTGATGGCACAGGACCACTTACTCAGCTACTAACAAGACATTATTTGCTTTGGCCTCCGCAGAGCGAGACAGCTATCAATCCTGCCACAGCTCCAGAAATGCTTGAGACTGAAGCCCTGAAAAGAGTGGTTATTATTTCTGGGTGTGCACATGGAACACCCCAGTAAGTCTGGCTTTCAAATCATAAAACATCCACCACGTAACACGGTCAGGTGAAACCCTAAGTGAGTTCTTGCAGAAAAGAGTTCTTCCTCCAAATACTGCTGTTACAAAACACCAGGGCCTGGATTCTCCAAGAAAACCTCTAGGACCAATAATAATTTTGCATCCCAGTACCCAGCTTTCAGGTGCTCTGTGTGTGAGATGGAGCCCTCAGCCCTGCCAGTTACTCCTGTGTCTCGTGCAGTGCCAGCCAGCTAAGGAGGAGCCATCACTGAGCAAGGAGAGCCCAGCACTGCCAGCAGGAGATTGCGAAGGCCACATTCACCTGTAGTCCCACTTCTTCTTCTCTAGGACCTGTGTTTTTAAGCAGCAATACTCAAATTTTATAGTTTTGATACCTTTTTCAAGGTTCTCAGGCTGCTCCTGAAAGAAACCTACTGGAGGGTACTTTCCTTCAAGGACACAGCTGGAGAAATTGAGATATATCACACACAGAAATCCACAATTTTGCAAGAAGAGTTTGCACTTTCTGAAGTCTGTTGGGATGTTAGGGGAAAGATGGGAGCAGAGAGGCTCAACCTTGTCAGGATGGAAGTGCTTGAGAACATCCAAAGCAGATCTTTGGCCACGTGGGAAAGCTGGATATTGAAAACGTAGGCACTCACACAGGTTAGGCAACTTCTAAGGTTAGGTGGCAGTTCAGTGGGGATATTGAGGATCTCAGTTTGGGCTTTCAATGCCTAAATCCCACTTAAGTCCCACTTAAGGCATCTAATCCTTTTGTGGATCTGGGCCTAAAACCTTGCCAGGAAGAATAGAGTCTACGTATGCAAAAGCTGATGGTCAGTGACAGTCTGGTTCTGTTAAAACTAAACTACACAGAGAACGACCTTATTTTGTACAAAGGAATAATGCAGAATAATCAAAGATGCGTTCTAGTCACGGAAAGTTAATGGAAAGTTAATGCAGCTGATACAGATCACAGTCCTGTCTTTAGACCCTATGACAGTTTTGCTGACCTGGAGAATATCATAACCCATAAATCATGGGTCTTCAATAGCCCATGGGAAGAAATGCATTTGGAAATGTTCAAAAGACAAAATTACTAGAGGAGTCCTCAAAAAAACACCCACACCAGCTAAGAGGTAAAACGAGAAAGGAGCAAAAATTTATAAAACACTGTAATGTTTACAAAGAGTTAATAATTCAAAGAACAATATTCTGTTATTCAGTGACCAACCAGCTTGCCATGCTCCATGGAATTAAGCAGTTCAGTCCAGTTCCTGACAGTCAGGAGTCCACCAGGCAAAAACTATCAATTTATTTCTCACTTACCTGCAGTGCTGTTGTCTGTCTCAACCATAAGGTAAAGTGTGAGTAAATGTGGATAACAGTTTACCCTATACTCCCTACACCTTGTATCTCCATATCACAAATGCATTTTTAATTTTTTTAAAAGTGCCTGTACTTACCCCACTGGAGTTTAGTTGACAGGATTGCAAATATGATTATTTTCATATACAAATTATCTAACTGATAAAAGCAGTCTTGGCATAAAAGTAGATTAGAATTACAATAATAAAATACAAGTTATTGTTATTATTCTATGCTACTGTTATTACAAGGAAAATATCATAAATTATTACTAATTATTTTAATGGTAAATGTTTCTACCAGATCTCAGGTATGGACTGCAACATTTAACTGACTGCAAACACTGAGATTACTCTATGCTTAAAATACTAAGGTCTCCATTTTGCAGATCCAAACACCTCTTCACAGAGCTCTGCTTCAAATGAAAATTCTCCTGCAGCTGCCCATCAACCAGCACCAGAACTTTATAAACCAAGAGAAAAACAAAGGGATCTGCTTCCCAGTTCCTCCTATCTGCAGATGGGCAAAGAGTTCTGGCAGCTCACTCACCAACTCCTGCAAGTTTTGCATTATAAAATCAGTATTTGATGCAAAATACAGGAGAGCAGAATAAGCATATATGTCACAGATCGCAAAGATGCCAGAGATACTTTAAGGAAAAGAAAATTGCCTGTTTTCCCATGCCAGTTAAGTCCATGGGATCATGGTGCACTCCTTCCTTCCTGAACACTGCATTATCCCTCCAGATTGAAACTTGGTTTCTCCTGCCAGGCTCAATGATTCAAACAGCCCCCACCTGGTTCTGAGGGGGTGTAGAAATTACCAATGCTTCACAATCAGCCCATGGTAAGGAGGCCAGTGCAGCTTCCCCAATTTACTTGGATATTGGTCTCGAGTCTCACTGTGCTTTCACCTGCATTTTACTTTCGGTTCTGGATTCTTTCCAGGATAAAGACGCAAAGTCAAGGTGGTATCTTTCCTGTCCAGCCACCTCCTCCCTTTTGGTAAAATGTTAATGTACTTACAGGTCTGATCTACAGGAGTACCCCAATACACTCTTACCACTGACAAAGCCAAGCTACAGAAAATATTTTGCAATTTGGCATATTTTTTTTGCCCAAATACTCCTGTTTAAATGCTTTGCTTTTAATTCTCAGAAGTATTTCTTTTCAGTAGAAGTCAGTCTATTTTTGCCTGCTGTTAATCTACGTATAAGATAAATCTTACTTTCCCGACTCACACAAGCAATCGCCCCCTCGGTCTGGCAAGGCAGCCCAGAAGAATAGGGAAAGCAGGATTTGTCCTGTATCTATCATGCATTTTGGTGGCAACCTGTGCTTGACTGAGACTGGCCAATTGTAACAGATTGATGAGAACTGTTTGAAATACTTCTGGTTGAAAAATATATAAATCATAATTACTGGTAAAACAACATAGATGTCTCTGGCACATATGAAATATAGAAATAACCTAGAAAAATAGAAATAAGCAAAGTTCCTGCCAAGGACTCTTATAATGTAAGTTTTCCAAATTATATAAATATTATGACAGATAAATACACGAACCAGTAAGTCAGTATACTGCAAGGTGACAGTTGTCTAGAGAACAGTAAGGGTTAATGTATTTGAAGAGGTTAAGGGGGCCATGAAAATTGTAAATTTAGATTCACACCGATTTGAATTATTATATTAAATAATGCACAAAGTTAACTTTGTTTGCATTTCTTACTGACTACTATTCCTATTTCCTCCCTAAAAAGGACAGGCACAGCAGGGAAGTAGCACCCAGGAAAAAAAGTTAAGGGAAAAACATTGGTGGAATGCGGCAGCCTTGGGGGGAGAGACCCATTTATGCAAAGAAAGTGCTTAAGCAGGAACATTGGTGCTTGCATCTACTGGTACATAGAGAGGTTTGGTGAGCACATGCCCAGGGAGGAGGATCTGGTTATGGTTAGAATTTGTGAGTGACAGCCATGTGACAGCTGGGAGTCAGCAAAGTTTTTGTAGGGATGGAAATTCCTGAGACAGGACACACGACTGCTCATGCGATCTGCATGTGCCTATCATCATGCTATATTATAATAGCTGACACTGTGGTTTACCAGTTTTCCAAAAGAGAGGCTATAAATTAGGAAGAGGGTTTGAGGAATGGTGGATGAGAAATGAAAGTCATAACATTTAAAAACAAAGGGATAAATATAACTTGTTTTCATGTTATTGAAACAAGCAAACAAAATTCTCCAACGAAAACACACAACACCAGTAAACTTGCATTTCCATTATTTATCTTTAGTGACGGGTATTTCCTTAGAATACAATTTTTTGTTACTAATATATCTAGAAAGGCCTCAATCCTACAAACACAATTTTTAGTATGTGAATAATCCCATTGATTAGAGCTATTCCTACACTTTCAGGATCAGGGCCTAAGTCACAATGTGCGATTAAGCAGAGGCTTTTCCAAAGAACTGTTTTATTTGCCCTTCTGCAGGTCTTACACAAACATGAAGCTAGTGGAGATGTGCAATTTAAATCAAACCCAAAAAAGCTAAATACTTTCCCTTTAACACTGAATTCAAGCCAATACAGTATCACATGACCTTTACTGTAATTTCTATTAAAATCATTTCATGTCTGGTTGCTTCTGCTATCCTGGCTCATTTGTATTGTTTACAACAAGTCATTGCTCTCGACAGTTAGTGGTGGCTGAATCCATGGTTACCAGTTTTTACATTCACTGGTTAAATGGAATGCAGCTCTTCAGTGGGGTTTCATGGAGAAAGCTCTTAAGAAACCACAATCCAGCTATCAATCAGGCTAACCTGGGAGAAATTAATCTGATAAACAGAAGTGTCATGTATGAAAAATTTATTGAAAGGGAGCTCAAGGCTTGCATTAGTTGCAGTCGCAAAAGTGGACACGTTTGGGTCAGACAGTACACGGAAGACTTAGGTTATGAGGTCTATGTCTGACATTCATCCATGTTGTGCCTTCTCTGGCGCTCTCTGCTAATAGAACTATACTGTTCAAGGCTTTAAAAAAAATAAAAATCTCAAACACTTATTTTACCAGAAATGTGTTCGGAATATAAATAGTGCTTAAATACAGGTTTAACCAGACTGCAGTCCCGGCAAAGTAACTTAAGCAGACAGAGACAAGATAGTAAAACACAAAACAGACAGCCTTGAGTAGAATCCAATTAAGACAAAAAACACCCCAAACAGTGCAACATTGTTAACGACTAAATTAAGCCTGCAAACAAATATATTTTATTGCCACCTAAGAACAATACACACTAATTCCTTTTGCCCTGTTATTTATAGTTTGGCAAAGGGTGGGGTTGCCAAAGTCAAAGAGCAAAGCAAAAACTTATTTGCTAGATGGACCCCCAAAATCCTTTAAAAATGCCTAAAAACCATAAAAGTTCTCTACAGTTTAATGGCTACAATATTTGTCCCACAAGCTACATGACAGCAACAAATAGTTAAATCAAACATATTACTACTAGCTCATCTACTGCAAAGTCACTGTATCAGAAGCCCGAATTGATTTGCTTCCTTAGAACAAATTGAAAATGAATGTAACACAACATCCGAAAAAAAGAAATCCCTCCTGCCCTGCTAATCGGATATCGTATAATGGTTGATTGCAGCTTTGCACTGTGCTATTGTTGCCTATATCATACATACTTACAGGTTCTGGGTTCTTCCAAGAGTTTGGTGCAGTTTCAAGGACAAATGTCTTAAGGAAGTCTTTCTACTGTGCAGCAGTGATCCTAGCTCTGATCTCATTACATGAGCAAAGTGCTACAGCTGACAATATAAAGGAAACTTCCTGCGTGAAGAAAAAATCTTGGAAAGTCTCAGGGTTAAAAAGGCTGCTTAAATGTGCTGCTTGATTTGCTCCCTAGTTGTGTATACACAGTAGCAGCTGATCTCTGTTTGCAGCCCTGCAGAAAGAAACCTTTGCTGAAAACCAATGGCATCACATTTCAGTGGAGCTACTGCCAGGCTCTGGAGAGCAAAGCAACCTTTGACAACTTCACCCAGTTCAAATCACTGGCGTTTGCTGCATGTCCTGCAGGACTTTTGAAATGGTATATTTACTGTATTATTTTTATTTAACACCACTCTGGAATCCTGCATCCTAGGCAGTCGTGATATAAGCGAAAGTCTCCCTCACTGTAATAGGAGGTTTTGAATGTGTCAGGACTGTGAACTGCAGAATTCGCCACAATATCTTTTGCTTTGTCTTGATCGTGGCATTTGCAGATGAGAAGCTGTTAGCTGCGCTCAAAAGCATTTTCTGCCTTAGAATTGCTAAATTAAGTGCAACAGGCATCCTGTTTATCCTAAATTAATCCTGAGCCTGCCTTGCATCAGTCACGCACTTCTCAGTGCTTTTTTTTTCTGATACAGAGTACAAGTCAAAAGATTTTGGGAGTGAGAGGGGGCTGGTTCTTTCATTTAATATCTTATCTAGAGCCTGGTCTAGCCAGGTCCTTGTTGGACTAAAACCATGAAGCACAACACCCCAAATTCAGGAAAGTTTGGTATTTTGACCAAAGTCCCAGTGTGATTTCAAATACCTGTTCGTGCCCCCCTAGCTCCTGCCTCGGCCCTCCAGAAGCAAACCAAGGATGGGCAGAACCTGCATCAGCTTCTGCAGTTCTTACTGCTGTCCAAGCAAACTAGTAAGACCAGAAAACAACATCTAAAAGGAATACATCTGCTAGCGCTATTTCAACTCTTAACTGGGAAGCAACACTCCGAACACATCCTCACATTTGATGTTAAAGAATTATCAATAATTAATTCAGACTTAGTTGTTTCACCATTTAGCCCAGGGTGATTCTTCAAAGAGTAGCTGGGACCACACATTCCCCTGGCACACAGTCAGAGCATGACCACAAAGCTTGCACACTGCTTTCCAAACAGGACCTACTTCCCTCTCCAGGATAACCAGAAGCCTCAGAAACAAAATTTAGAAGAATCCCTTTTAAAAGTGTACTATAGCACAATTTGGTTAGGAGGAGTTTAGGGTTTTTTCCTGGGCATTTGTAAAACAGATTATTCACCACCCTCTCTTTCCCTCGGGCACTATGACTATTCTAGCTACTAGTATATAGCGTGTTATTCCTTTAATATTTTGAACTTTATTTCAAAGGGCAGAAACCAAAACTGACAGTACATCAAGACAGCATGCTTTATGATTCAAACAGCAAAATAATTGAGATCATGTGCATACACAACATCCTAGTCTGTGTACACACACTGCACATGTGCATGCACACTCATTCACAAGCTCAAACAAGTGTAAGGGTTTGTGGCCCAAATTTCAGAGGTACTCATAGTTCACGTCCTCACCTCCCTTCAATTAAAAAAAAAGGTAAGAAGAAGCAAAATCTTATTAGTAAAACATTAAAAATAATTTCTGTAAAAAGTCATCACCATTTATAGCAGGGTACCATACTGATTCAACATGCACTTCCACCCAAATTCATCTCTTCCTTTTGGGAGAAGGATCCTGTCCACCCCTGGACTGTGTCACACCAGAGAAATGAAAGTGTGTGGTAGCATCAGCAGGTTTAATTTTGCTCTTCTCCCTCACGAGACAGTGCAAGGCAGGGACTCAAAATCCTGGCTACCAAGTTGGGCTCACTGTTTTGTCTGCGCCACCTTCGACACATCACCTCACCTTTCCGTGCCTAAGCTGGCACCACCACATTTACTGCATGTTGCAAAAGCACAGCTTCTGTCCCTCGGTTGCTCAAGCTGTGAGACAGGGATTGCATGTTGGAGCAAAGTAAAGGACTAAAACTTGAGGTTGTGCATCCTGCTCCTGGATGTGCCGTAAGAAGGGCCATGACCTTGAACCGCCTGCTCTCTGTGCTCCAGTGCCCAGCTTGCTGCCCAGACTTCACATAACTCACTCCCAATATTCACCCACCCGGTCCCTTTTGACTGTCGTGTGGCAGGAAAGGTCTTTTTTTTCTGTTAGAAATTCAGCACAGAATAAAACAAGTTTTTTTTGCTAGGTGGAACTCAAGGCACTAATTGAAGACAAGTTAAAAAAAAAAAAAATCCCTGTGGAAGCAGGAATTTCAGTGAATGAAGTTTTCTCCTCAAGAGCCTCTAAATGCCCAAGTGTCAGCACAGAAAGGCTGCAACTTCTGAATGAGGCATGAGAGAGCAGTAATCCAACTGTATCCAGTAATCCTACCCCACACAGACCCAATGCTATTTTTCAAGGTTGGAGGATGTCATCTCCACATTAGACTCCACTTCTCCTTACCTCTCCTCTGTAACTGTGCCCCACCTGTCACACCTGGGTCAGTACAGATCCAGGGACACAGCTCCTTCAGCTTCCTTCTTTTGTAAAAGTATACACAGGTCCCAAACGGGAATTGCAAAATCTTTCTCCTCCCACTCTTCCCAGCTACACCTCAACCTGCAGCACTCTGTCTTCTCTTTTCTCTGCTTTCTGATTTTCTCATTGAATTTTGTTTTCACAGCATTGTATCCAGAAGGGAGAACAGTAACAATGCAAAGCCTATTTTTCAGCCTTCAGAGGGCAGGGTAAAGTAGCCTGGCTATTAAAGCAGGACGGCAGAAAATGTTTAGAGGATGGGGAGCAAGACCTAGGAGAGAAATGAAGGAGAGGCTGACCCCGAGCTTCGACAGTGTCAGAAGCTGTAGGTCTCCTTCCCCCTCCATCCATTCCCAATGGAAAGGGTGGCCCTTGGAAGCCAACCCCACTGCCTGCTCTTCCAAAGCCTAAACTAGTACCGGTGCCCAAGATGGGCCATGCTCAGTCTTCCTGACATCCATCAGCTGTAACAATTTAGAAAGCTGGTTTAATTCATGCAGGTCTTAAAATTCAAAGATAGCATCAAGAGGAAGTCATTTACAGCTAATATTACAATGAAAATAAAACAAAATCTCAGTTTTTGCATGAACTTTTGTTGTATATTTTAAAACCCTGTTTCCAGGAGTCAAGTAATAAGAGATCAGCTTTCTCATCTAAAAAGAGATTTCTGACTCTTGCAATTAAAGAGGAACAATTGAAGGTAACCGCAATAAAATAGAAGTCCAGCAGTAGCACAGTTACACTTTTCAAAGTCCCACCTTTTAGCTGGTCTCAAAATTTCCAATAAGCAGTATCAGTTTTAATTATCAGTCTCAGAACCCAACATATAGAGACTCCACAAACTATATCCCACCTATTTTATTCAGACACTTAGGACTTTGCTTAAACATTAAGTCTGAAACTCTGTTTATCTAGACCTGTCTGATTCCTGCATAGATCCCAAATGTGTCCTTTCCTCAGCCTATCCATATACATAGTAACTGTGAATACTGGATTTGCTTTTTAACTTTTAATGCACATGGATCCTAATCAACATATGGAACGCCTTTCTCATCCTCACACAATGAGTGGCTAGGCTTTCCTCACTGAAATTCCTCCATAAAAGTCACTTTTCCCTTTTCATCTATCAAGACTTTAAACCAAAACTAATATAATCATCAGTAACTGTGTATGCCTAAGCTAGCTGCTGTTCCCATTAGCAGCTCTGCACTACCCACTCATTCAGGATTCTCTGTCCCATTGTATTAAATATATTCGTATTTTGTGCTATGTGTACAATTAAAACTGTTGGATGATTTTTTCATACCGTTCCTGTCTTTTATTTGCTCTCTAAAGTATCCAGCGTACTTTGAAACCAATACAGGCGATAATATAGATGTGAATACCACCATGGAGGCATCATGATAAATTTGACATTGGGAATAATTTATTCAAGGTATCTAGATCCAGTTTAAATTCTTTCCCAATTTCAACTAAGGCTTCATAATCAGATGAACTTAAACGAAGGTGTACAACTTCATGCTATGCAGGTAAGCCACCCTAACTAGGAAATAAATTTTCAGTGATTAAGTGAATTGTTCATACAAAATGCCAGCTTCAGCTTTTCACCCATACAAAATAGCTTGGAAAATATATACTGCATGTGTTTATTATAGCTACAGTTGCTATGAACATCTATAAATCTCCAACAATTTCTTTGATTTATGTTCAAAAACATACAGGGCATGAAATGATGCCTGCAACCTTACATTTCCCTCAAGAACATTGTGGGGAGAAGATCTATTCCAAAACATCATGTTAGATTCCTTGTTATGTCTCCTTTTTAAAATAAATGTATGATAATCAATTACACATGCTTCAAAGCAACTGCCACTAGATTCCCCAACAGAAAAGCTGTTTGAGAAAAGTTCCATTTTCTTTCCCCTAATGGTTGAGTTATAATAAGAGATCTTGCCTCGATATTAAAGGAAAAAAAATGTATTACAAAGGATAGGCCCTGCTAAACTTGTATATGCATGCACAGGTTTATGCTTGCCTAGACTTGACTTAGAACAAGGTTTTCAGAGAAGTAACATCTCCACTGATCAACATGCTAAGAAAAGGATGTGTGTGTGAAGATCTTGCACCTAATCTCCTTGTCATATATGCTTGTAGTAACCCAACCGATGTCAGGAGAATGACACAGCTGATAAGTTAATGTATCAGGCTCAACTTCTCTTTCAACCTCAATATGCAAAACATTCCTTTAAGAAGTCCACTGAGCTGTAGCCTCCACTAGAAACAGAAACCTGCAGATGTTTATAGGAATATCAATTAAGATGAATGGGAGCTCTGCCATTAGCGCTGGTGCATGTAAGATTGGACGCTGTAGATCTGTCTGAACTCTGCTCAGAGGCTGAAGTGCATGTTTCCTCTGGGGTATTGAGGCCAATGGGTTATATGCCATTAACAGGTGAGCATAATACACATGGTATTTCCACAGTGCCATGGCTCTGACACAAGGACAAGGGCAGCATCCCCAGGCAGCACCTAGGCCCATAGTGGGAAAACTGGAGTGGCTGGGAATGCTTGCCACATGCATGGCACATAGCACAGAAAAGGTCAGGATCTACTGTCTCCCCTGCATCAGGTAGTTTGTGCTGCCTGCACTCCGAACAGGAAGCTCCCATTCCCAAGCATTTAGTTTAATGCCTTGGCTTACACTGCAAACTAAACAGCTGACAAACAATATAGAAAACTGGACTGGATGGGACAAGTCCCTCTAAGGAGGCCTGGCACCTACTGAGTTTCCAGCAAATAAGGAATAAGGTGGATCTGTGACTTGTTTCAAATAAGACATGGCCCTGCTCATCCCTGCAAGGGTGAGAAATTCGCATGCCAAATCAGGAGACAGAAATAAACTCACTCATTACACTCCTATTTTTTTTATTATTTCCCCTGTTTTCTTTGAATCAGACCCTCAAAGAAAGATAATTCACAGGAGAGGAAATACAGGCTTGCACTCTCTTTGGACTCCAGTGCTATTTTATCCATAACTAAGGAAGCCAAGAAGGAGGAGGGGAGATGACAGGACATGCGTGCCTATTGCCTAGGCAGCCCCAGCTAGATAGCATCAACAGTTGTTCTCCTATTTTCACAGTGGGAAATAAGCAGGTACTACCTGTATTGGAATAATCAGGAGGAATCTAGGTCAAAATCAAAGCAAGACCACTCTGTCCATTTGACAAAACTCACATGCAAACACAATACCCATGTAAAAACAAAGAAGTTATTTGTAGCAGTTATCTCTGTTAAGATTGCTAAACAAGCATGCAGACATTGGCCTACCTTGAGTAAAAGGCACTATTCCTTCCCTGTGACTTTTGAAAAGGCACTCAAAATCAATATAAAATTGCAATATTAGGAAATTTTATAATCATTATTTCAAAAAAGCAGACTTGAAAGGGTCTCTTGTTCATGGGTAAATCTTCAGTTAGTTTTTCTAGTACCGGTGGTTCAATCGAAAGATTCACCAACTGCCCCCTGGAGAAAACTGAAGATCTGCATTTAAATGGAGATATAGTATTTCCAAATGCACGGTACCTGCAAGGCAGATACTGTCAAGGTTTCTTAGTGAGTGGATCTCAAATTGTATTAGGTACATTTCAGTGCTGTAACTATACCCATTTCATAGGATTGCGGCTATTTCCATATAATTTTTTTCCTGTATGCATGATTTGTAATATTTGTCCTGATAAGTCAAAGTTAAACCCCCAACGATAACAAAGCCCTCACATATCAACAACAGGGAATTACAACCTTATGCATAATTTTCTGACAGAGACAATGAAGACTGTATTAGATGGCTTGACTGAAAATCTTAAATAATTGAAAACTCTGATGACTTAATAGAGTAGTAAGCTTGGTTTACAATGCAGCCAATTTAGAGCCATAAAAACACAGTGTAAAATGTTTATCTTGTGGTTGACCATTACATATCCTATTTATTATTCCAAAGTATTTCAACAGCATTTTTCTTCATCAGTGTGGCTGCTGGCATTTAGCACCCACTCGCTAAATGCACGTGATTTTCCTGGAACAGCTTTAGGAAAAGAAAACAGAAAATTAGCAGATCACTACAAAACTGTTCCTTGTTACAATATGCCTCCTTTTCACATTCTGACTTGAACCGACTTCATGTGCTGCAAAATACGTTCAAAACCACTAAGGCTTAAATATAATAAATCAAAGCCATATACGTGAAGTTAAAAAGACTGGTGCAACTACTGATCCTGACACATCAGAGAACCAAAAAAAAAAATCAAACCTCATGAATACTTTGTTGCTAATGTACACCAGTTCAAAGAGCAATGTTCCTCTTAGGAAAACATCTTAATTTTCATATCAGAAAATCATCCTAACCTTCCAGAAAAGTTTTTAGGAGTATGCAAGGAAGGCAGAGAGAAGGTTTAGAGTGCAAAAGACACTCGTGATGGGTTACAGACATGCAGGCATTAGTCCAGGCAGCCTCTCTCTGAAATTCAGGTTGCAATTGAAATGTCCCTGTAAACAAGGTTACTGCGAACGGCCCAAGATATCCTTCTCAGCAACACCTTCACCAGGAGCCCTTCAGCTGTCTACTTAGTTTGTTATACCTTATCTCACAGCCCTGACATCCTAATGCTGATTCAAATTCAGGATTCAAAATGAAAGATGAAATATCTCTAAGATCACTTAATATTGAAATACCATTGCAGTAATAAGTGGTGCCAGGCTGGAGATAGGGATATAGTACTCTAGTGGTAACCTTTTAATTTCTGACAAAATACTGTGGAATAACTGTGATACTGCACACACAGTTAATGCAATCGATTTGTTTTCCCTGTTTTGATAATGAGTGCGCTGAATGTCGTGTTTACCTTCTCCTGCCCCTGGCACATTTTAAACTGTAAAGTCCTCTAAAAGGAGACAGGCCAGATTCCTGTACAGACATGAAACACGTCACACCACAGAGCCCCCCTCCCCAGCATGCTGAACCACAGCTACCTTAATGCTCTCAAGACAAGGAAAATCATAACCACGAGTCGCTTTGTCATTCTAAGTCTTTGGATATTTTCAGTGGAAATGCAATGCATGGACCGTGTACAATGTAATGTAGGTTAAAATGTAAACTACTCCCATTCTGAAAGTGAGGGTAGGTATGCTACACTGGAACATTTTGTCCTCTGAAATAAAACAGGGAAGTAACAATGAAATGTATCAGGCAAGTTTTACACTTTGTATTTTAAACAAGGTGGCTAATAAATGCTTAAAACTTTGGTGGGTTTATACAATGGCACTGGGGTTTCCCTCACGGTCACAGACGGTGGTAGGGTGAAGCAGGGCAGGGGGTCATCTGTTTTTCTGTTATGTTATGTTGGCTATTAGGTTCTCCTTAATAGTATGAAAATACAGGATGGGGGGGGGGGAGGTTTGAGACAGGGGGACGATATAGGAGAGAGGGAGGATTACAGGAGAGAAACCCCAAGCAGCTCAGTGCCTGCCTTCCCACACTACCATTCACCTTCATTTTCCTCTCCTTTATATTCCACTCATTTTTACTTGCCTCCCCCATTATTTAGTCATCTCTTAAATGCAGTCCTCTCTTCTTTGCGATCACGAGAAACATATTAACTAGACCCAGGACTCAGAGAGCATCCCCTTCAGCACTTCAAAATATACCTCCAGACCACTCACTCCTACATGGCATTAATGACTGGGAAAAATAAATAATAAAATAAAATTAAAAAAAAAAAATAAAAAAAGGAAAGAAAATTTCTCGCAGCCGGGTCACACGCAGACCCCACAAGCAGCCGCTTCCCCAAACCCCCATCCTCCCCACGGCTGGCGCTGGGAGGGCCGAGTGCCAGGAGGAGCGGGCAGTATGTGGACTTTGCACACTTTCCTTCGCCCCTGCTGATCCCGGGAGCGAGCGGCCCCGCCGCCTTTGTGTGCGCGTGTCCGCCCGCGGGTCCCGACAGCCCGGCACGGGCGGACCGCGTCCCGCGTGGGGCGGCGACGCCGCCGCTCCCGCCGCCGGGGGCCGGCAGCGCGGCACGGTGACCCCCGCCCGGCGGGCAGGGCTCCCCCCGGGCCTGCGCCGCTCCCGCCGGCCGCCCGCACAAGTGTTCCAGCAGGGAGCGAGCGGCGGGGGAGGGAGGGGGACGGGCACGGCCCCCCCCGCCAGCCTCGCCCCGCGCCGCAGCCGGGACACTTCGGGGTTCCCGGCGGGGGCACCGCGGAGAGGTCAGGGCGGCACAGGGCAGCTGCCGCGACAGTCACACGTGCCCCAGCACAGGCTTGGAGAGTCCGGTCCCCCTTCTCCGCTCGCAGCCGCCGGAGCCACCCCGGGACCCCGGCCCCAAACTCTTTGCTGGTTAAAGCCTCGTCACTTTTCCCGGCACTCCTGACCCTGGGCGGGAGGGACACACGCACACAAAACCTGCCGGGGTAGGATCTGTCAGCAGCAAAAAAAATCATCCTGCTTCCCTTCTTCCCCCTACACTCAGCCCCCCCCACCCGGGCCAATAATTCTAAATAATTGTCCGAGAGGCGAGAGCCACTGAACCCTGGGTGACCGGTGCCGTCGTGCAGCTTTTCCCCAAGCTGGATTTTTTTTTTTTTTTGGGGGGGGGGGGAGATGACTCTGAGCAAGTGCAATTGGCAAGGGCTGAAGGTGGAAGGGGGCGGGGGGGGAGGGGGGAAGCGCTTCTGGCAGCGGCTCGTCTCCAAGCACAAACATGCCCCCCATGCAATGTCAGCTGGCGGGGGTGCGGGGAGGTGCGGGGGTGGGGGGCTCGCTTTACCTGGTCAGCTCAGAACCGCAGGCAGGTTAATCAGGTGAGTCGTCGGGGATTTTAAAGAAGCCGAAGCCGGTTTCTTTGCTAGGAAAGTCTACAACACCATGCAGGGACATTGCAAAATCTTTACACACGCCTCCTTTAACTGGGCTCCCGCGACCTCCGCCGGCGAG
>JAWWLV010000121.1:19773077-19792762 GCA_035041135.1 Platyrinchus mystaceus | reverse complement strand
CCCCCCCCCCCCCCCCCCCCCCCCCCCCCCCCCCCCCCCCCCCCCCCCCCCCCCCCCCCCCCCCCCCCCCCCCCGAGGTGAGAGGGTGGGACTTTGGTGGGGACGAAGTGTTTGCCTGGGGCTTTGGGTCAGCCACGGAGCGATGGACTCACTCGAGAAAAAGCCCCACGAAACACGTGGCTGTGGGGTTTCCGCGGTGCGGGCCCCCCACGCCGCCCTCCCCGCCCGGCGCAGCGGAGCCCCCGCATGGGGGCACGCGTGGGAGCCCAGAGAGCCTCGTCCTTGAGGGCGCCCAGCGCTCCGACCCTTCGCGGGTGGGCAGCGCCGGCGGGGCCGGTCCGACGGCTTAGAGGGGAGCCTCTCGCTCCACCGCCCACCTTGGCCTTCTCGGGCAGCCTACGGGCTCCTTGGGGCCGGCTCCCCCCGTCGCCTCCCTCCCCATCTTTTGTCGGTGGGCTGAGCGGTACCGGCACGTTCGGCATCACCCGGTAACGACAGTCCCCTGTCCCCGGGGGACATTGATTTGCGGGAAGCTTAAGGCCGGGCCCTGACAGCAGAGGGGCTACCGCTGATAAGGATCCCACCGCGGCAGCTATGAAGAGGTTTTCTCCCCTGACAGGTGCCTGACAGGGCTGGCCGGGAAGAACTGCTGACCTGTCTAAAGAAATATATCTGCGTCTCCCGGAATGGCAGGACAGATGGTGCCCGTTCGCGCCGCGGCGACTTCTCTCGATGGCACACCGAGCGGAGCTGATGAGTGGTTTGTTTTTATGGCAGGAAGGTAGCTATGCCCTCGGACATCCCGTGGCACGGGCTTGATGGGAAATGTCCGCTCCTGTACGGGCGCGAGTGCCGCCAAGACGTGCACCGGGAGGGCAGGGGGGCAGCGGCACCGCTCCCGCCTGCTCCTGCCCCGCAGAAACGCCGAGGAAAGCGGCTTTGGGCAGGAGTGCCAGAGCCGCGCCCCCAGTTCCCTCCAAACTGGTTCTAAAGGTCGCTGCCCGCTAGTCCCTACTCTCCTCCGGGGGGGCGGCCGCCGCTGAGCCCCCCGAAAGGCCGGGCAGAGCCCGCGCTGCCTTTGTGCCGCCCGCGGGGACGCGCAGGAGCCCGTGTCGGGCAGCGCCTGGGGTGCGGGAAGGGCCCCCCGAGCCCCCTCGGACGGAGCCGCTCCCCTTTCCCGTAGCCCTGCTGGGGCAGTGCCCGGGCGCGGACACGCCGCCGCCGCCGCACGGGCAGCCCCGGCACCCCCGACCTCGGTGGCGGCTCCTGCTGCCAGAGCGGCCACCTCGGCAGCCCCCGGCAGCCTCTCGCCTCCCCGCGCCGCGCTCCCGCAGCCCCCCGAGACCGGCGCGCTGGTCCATCCGCACACATTTCCAATCTCATGGCTCATAAACTATTAGCGAAGGGATTTCATTATTCACCTTCCGTATCTTACAAAGGAGAAAAAAAAAAAACAAACCAAACCAACCACGCTCTCCTGGTAACAGTAAGACCGGGCCGGGTTTAAATCCCAGCGCCTGCCCGGGCTCTGGGATCGGCTCAGGGCTGGCGGCCGCGGGGGCTCTGCCGGTTCCTCCTTTCGGCGCTGGGCTGCGGCCGAGGCTGCTTGTCCCGGCGGGACTGCGGAGGTCAATCTCGGCCGGAGGCAAAGCAAAGCAAAGCCAAGTCAAGCCAAGCCGTGAACTACGTTTTACCGTCCGCAGAGAAAGCATTCCAGATGAAAGAATAAAATTTTAGGGATGAAAGGGGATGGGGGGTAGTCTGCACATTTACCTTATTTTTTTCTTCCTTTTTAATTTTTTTTTTCCTGCAATAAATAACGTTAGGAGTTATTTAGCTGTCCATTAGAATCTGACAGATCCCACTCCGGGGTGCGGAGCACAAGCTCCCCAATGCGATGCCGCGGGGTGGGACACGTTACCGCGGACCGAGGGCCGGAGCCCGGGGAGGGCGCGGCGGTGCGCGGAGGGGACCGGCCGGGCGGGGGGTTCAGCGGCAGCGACCCAAGGCCTGCGGAGGGCCGGTGTCAGGCTGAGCTGCAGGCAGGGCGGGCGGGCAGGCAGGGGCAAACGCGCGCCTCAGCTGGGCGCCTATAGAAACAGGACGCGATCCAGGGAAAGTTATTGACAGCCTGGATGAGAGACACAGAAATGTTAATGGAGCTAACTTTGTTCTTTTCTTTTTTTCCCTTCCTTTTATTATTTCCTTTTTCATCCTTTAGGAAATGGACTGCGAAAAAGTTTAGGCCATGAGGTAATTATAAAAACCAATATAGCGATTTTGAAAGAGAGACTCACTTCGCAATTTTGCACCGAGGAGCAAAATATTCTGGCGAAGTCTGGGGTCATCACCGACAATGGAGCAATGTTCCCTCCCTGTTTAATATACATGGTGTGGGAAATGGACGGAAAATATAGCTAGCACCTGTAGTGCCAAAGGAAAAAAAAATCAAATTACTACATCATATTTTGGGGCTATTTTGCAGGACATTCTTCAAAAATAGACCCATATTTAATTATATCTCTAATGATTTTCTCTGTGAGACTGCTAGTTAATAGTAAGGAGGAAATGGGTTTTCTACCGAGTTTTTGCATTTTGATATCTTGAAAAAAAAAATAAAAATTCTTATGTGTTAATAGCGCATCTGGGACTGCAAGCGACCGAACTGGGCCAACTTTTAATTAACATGCTGACCTGCGGAAGAAGCAAAACTCCCTTAAAAAAAGAAAAAAAAAATAAACCCCAAAAATTTATACCTATACATACACTGCCGTATCGGCATGACCCTGGAAACCCTAGGGCTCTCCTCCACCTTTTTTTGGGGGGGGAGGGGGGGAGGATGTGATCTTCGAAAGGGGAGAGGAGATGCGCAGGTTGAGCACCCGCCCGCCTTCCCTCCCAGGGGCCGCCGCCGCCCGCGCAGCCCCTGCTCAAGCTGCGCGGGGGGAGGCGGCTCCGGGAGGGGGAAGGCGGGCGAAGAAGGGGGGAATATGACCGGTGTCCCCGAGCAGCGTGTGCGAGGAAAAGGCCGTGGCAGAAAGGGGGAAGATCTGGGCTCTTTGGGAGGTGTGGTACAAACATCAGCGCGGGGTGACTACAAGCTCACTCGTGGGTGTTACAAGCTCCAGAGCCTGTTCGGCGGCTCCCCCACGTAAAGCTGACAAAGAGAGGTCAGCAACCTGAAAGATAAACTTCTTTTCTCTATGCTTTTGCCTCGTCAATGCTTATTTTCCTTCCCTGTTAAATTAATTTTATCTTAAAAATTAATTTGATTTTTTTTTATTCCCATACAGACTTCAGGCAGGCTAGACGCCTGACTTGCCCCCCACCCAACCTCAAACTGGCTCTGGAGTATGTTACTGCAGAGTTACACTTTAACTTATCTGCAGGTAATAATTAAAGAGCTTCTTTCTAAATCTCTTTCCCCCACAGAAACGCTGAGGCTCTCTTTCGCAATAGATTATATTGATCATGCACAGGGACACAACTCTCTTCGGAGGTGCCGTCTGTGAGCTGCTCTCAAATCGGTGCGCTCTGCGCAACTTCCCCCAGATCTTCTCCAATTTTTTCTCAAGCTGAAAGGTTTCTTTAGGGACACATTTATATAAATGCTTCCAAATCCCCCCAAGAGAGAGCTCCACATGCAAAAGGGGACTGACAGTCATTGAGATGCACACTAGCAGGCTTTGGCCACACATTTGAATTTTGTCCCATGGTCGCATTGTGGGTGAATTTAAAAATAAGATATACAGACGGAACAAAGTCATCTGACATAAGTAAGGGAGTATCTTTGTCAAGTGGGAAGAACTCCAGCTTCTTCTAGTGTTGACAGTTTCCAAAGAAAACCTTCAGCCTTGTCCTAACAGCCATACTGAAAGTTTTAGGGGCTCTGAGTTACTTGAGATCATAAATTATTCTGCCAGAGAAGTGCGGCACACACCTGATATCAAGGAAGGGTCAAGAGCTGGCCAGTTCCAGCTGGTCCTGCATTTGATTTACTTCAGGCTGTTAAGATGTATGCTGTAGTGTTTTGATAAGAAAACAGGAGTCAGCAGTTTGATTTGGCAATTCTTTCTTTTCTTTTCTGTCTTTTTTTTTTTTTTTTTCAATTTTTTTCTCCTCTGAAGAGAGCCGCAGTTTAAGCTAAGGAATTTGTTGTTGCTGTTGGGGTGGTTTTTAGAGATTATTAGTTTGCATGGGGCTATCTCATCACTTACTGTTAACACTTAACTATGTTTCTTACTTTCCCAAGTCAGCCAGACAGTGGCATGAACTTTTACGCAGCCTGTCTACCTCAGGCCTCCAACACCTCTGGACTGTGCCTTTCCCGGGATTCACCCCAGACAGAGAACTTGGAGCAACAGCAAAGACAGTGGCTATCACCCAGTGGGTCACATCAGCAACCTACTTAGTGGAACCCTACCACAGCTTTCCCCTCAGGCCTCTCTTTTCTACAAGGCATTGCCCATGAGTTTCATCAGGTGCCTCAGAAATATTTGAATTTAGTCTTATTATACTGTACTGATTCACAAGCTGAATGTGGGAGGCTGGTTGTTCTTGGCTGAATTAAACTATTATTTGAGGATATCTCCTGCACCTGCTGTGCCCTCTTTTATAGCCCCCCCCCAACTTTCAATCACAGAGAGTTAAATCACAATAATTACACAGGGGATGTTACCTCTGACGTGCCTGTCTGTGCAGTGTAAAAGAATACCTGCAATACTCCAGACCGGAGGAGCATTGCACAAATAACACCCCTCAGAGGTGGCAACAACGGGTGCATAAATGGGGAACTAAGGAGCAGATCAGGATTTTTTTTATTCTATCCCTGGTTTTTTTTTTCCCTTTCCTCTTGTTTTAGTTTCTCTGCCTCTAAAATAGGGACGTAAGAGTCACTGACCCAATTGCCTTTCCATGAGGCAATTGATGTTTGAGGAAAATCAGAAATCCTCAGAGGACGTAATCTGTGATAATATATATTCTAAGGTGGATGTGCTGCCATTCCCTGTATTGGGGTTGGCAAACATTTCTCAGCAGAGATCATATTTTCTGTTGCATGTAGCTTTAGAAAAAACATCATCACTTAGGCTGAAAACTGATATGCTGACTGTCTGTACTGGGCAGATTATTTTGAAAATACCTGCCAAAACAATTTGTCCATTTCCAAGAACAAGGTTATGGAAAAATAAACAGTTTTGCTTGTACTAAAATGGAAACTTTTTTCCTTTGAAATGCTCTGCTGCCCTCAGGCTTTGAAGCACAGTCTCAAAATGTGACCTTTTTT
Source organism: Platyrinchus mystaceus (assembly GCA_035041135.1). Classification (NCBI taxonomy): domain Eukaryota; kingdom Metazoa; phylum Chordata; class Aves; order Passeriformes; family Tyrannidae; genus Platyrinchus; species Platyrinchus mystaceus. The sequence continues at coordinate 19,787,478 of JAWWLV010000121.1, read as the reverse complement.
ATTCAAAATATGCCTTTCCCTCTCTGTCTGAAAATGTATCCAAATGTGGTTAACTTATAAGTATTAGAAATTGTCATGAACAGATGCCCAGTAATGATTTATTTTAGTAGGAAAAAGGAATTGCTACAGATTGGCCCTCTCTACAAACAGAAGCTTTAGGATACAGTGGTGAGCCTAGATTTCCACTTTAATCCCCACCTCCAAATTTTCCCCATGAGCCTGAGCTTTGGCACAGAATCTGAGAGGTAGGAATCCTATCTCTTCTATGCTCCAAACGATTTGAAGGTTGGGTCAAGAAGAAAGGTCTCTGCATGAATATAACACAGAGAAAAAAACCCATCCAGTCTGTGACAGAGCAGGCAACAGAAGCAGCCAAGCAGTCCAGAGAGAAAAGCTGGGACTAGTGTTTGGAGGCAGGAGCCTGGGACTGACTAGCTAAGGAGGCACAGAGGTTGTGCAGAGAGCAGAGAAACTCCTTGGTTGAGGAACCTGGAGGGGATATGGGAGGGCAAGGCTAGCAAAACCGACTAATGTTGTCGGTTGTTGTCAGCCAAGAGCAAGGATGCTTAATTGCAGGATGTCCAGAGTAGCTGGGCTGAATTTAGTTTGAAACATAGTAGAAATTCTGAAAGTCAAAATGTTTTCCCCCCCTATTTTTAGTTGATGCAGTACAGCTACATAATTAATGCTTTTTATTTGGAACAGAGTCTGCTTTCTAGTGCTAAAAAAGAACTAAATGATCTTCAAGAGAAGTATTTCTGAGCTGATTCAAAACATATTTTGATTTTTTTGGTGTGTGTGTCACCACTGAACTAAGGAAATGTGTTACATATTCAACACTAGCCGCAACATCAGGGATGTTAAGGAAATGACTAACCTGAGGGTTTCAAAGCACCTCGATTCAGCCTCCATATGTTATGATACATGACCGCACAGATTATATTCTACAAATTTCCTGAAGCAGAAACTAAACCCTGCAAGGTACCCTTCCTCTGGGAACAGATCAGTACTTTATAGATTTTATTCACTAGATTCCTGTCTAATTTGTCGCAGAACTGGGTACGGCTCATATACAAGGTAGAGAATTACAAGGGGAGAAAGCAGGGCTTTGTGGCAAAGAGGTAGCAGAATTTTACCTGCTGAGTTTGCTTCTGTTCCCCTGTCATCTCAAAGCTTCTGCAATGTGGGGAAAGTTGCCTCAAGAGGTAATGATTAACTGAGATTTTCATATGAGGAGGGCCCATCTTGAAATTTTGGAGTCTGGTAGGCTGAAATGAATCACTCACTACCTCAGATAAAATCCAAGGGACTCTGCATTGACTATGCCAAGTGATGCGGAATGCCAAGCAGGTTGAAAAATCAAGTAGACAGTATCTCTAATTGGATAGCCAAAATTAGCAGGCATTTTTTTACTTTAATCTCATTTGTTTGGAATACAGATTTACTAAAAAGCATAGGATGATCTTATCCCTTCAATTTCAGGCTGTAAAAGATAAGCACCCGGATGCTGTAGCATGGTGGGGACAACAGGAAAAGCACATGAGTGTTGGGTTCAGATTAGGATTTGTGTGCCCCAGATATGGCCCCAGATATAGGTAAGTTTAACACTGTAAACCAACTCCCAAAGAGAGCTTTGTCCATGCCCTACTCTGCATGCCAAAGGTGCTTGTGAACAAGATCAAGCAGAAAAGCCCCACTGCCCTGTCAAATTGCATTCATATACCATTGCACAAGAGCAGATGAAACCAAAGGCTTTGTAAAGTTATTCATGAAAAGGGGGAAGGAAATGGAGGAAAAAAAAAGAGAGGATCAAGCCCAGGGTACCAGAGAACATGGAAATAAGGTGATGATTCAGAAGAGACCAAAGTGTGTGTCTCTACCAGTGAAAGCACTTGTATCTGGGACACTTCATGTCAGGTATATGCCATAGTGCCTTGCCTTTTGCTTACTGCACAGCCTCTTTCCCTTTGTTTTTTTGACTTTTTTTTTTCTATTTTTTTTCTATTACATAGTGGTTTTTTGAGGAAAACTTTTTTTTTTCCTGCAAAATTCTTCATCATCTCCTTGTACTTAATGGTGTAACTAAAGACTATATGATAAAGCATGTGCACAATGGATTGGTACTGAGCAGTGCGATTAGCTTTCATTTTCCCATTTCCTACTACTTCCTACTGGCTTTAAATGTTTATAGTCTGTAATACTCTTTCAATTTGTGTGTGTAAAATATTATATGGGTACACAAGGTTTATTCTCAGCTTAATTTACTGCTGTTCTTTTTAATTTCCATTAAAATATATTTTGCCTTGGTTATTTGATTTTTCATTCCTTATCAAATTTATTTCCTTGATTTTCCATTTCATTCAGTCCCACTGCAAATTCAGAGGTATTAGTAATATCTCACTTATTTCAACAAATGGGTTTTTTTATTTTTTTAGGGAGTTGATCACTTATGACAGGTAGCAGATCGATACCTTTTAGACAGTATTTCAGCTCATCTGCTAATCAGGTATGACACAGCTAACACTGCTGTCCTACCAAAGTTAAGCCAAATAGCAAAAGGGTGATCAAACAGCAGAGTACAAATACTCTCTTTTTAATTTTCCTCAATAAGCACGTTTGACTGCTTTTTTAGTTGGTAGCACTGGCACTTATTCATTGGGAACTGGCCTAAAATCTTAAAATTATTTCAGGTGGATGGATACAACATTAACAATCCAGATTTCCCTATGTGGTGCTGGATTTAAACAAATGAGGAAAAAAAACCCTACTCTTAAACTTTTGAAGTTCTGTTTTCTGTGTTACAACACAGAAGAGCTCCAGAATCTCTTCCTTTTAGTCAGAGACAGAAAGTGCCCTCACCAGGCACATGGTCCTGACCTTGGTCGGAGGATCCTTGGCCTGGAGTCAAGCAGTCATTGCACTCACTGAAACAGCCAAATTACCTGTCTGCTTAGCCATGGAATAAAATTCATTCACTGATCCAAGACAGTAAGTGAGACAATGATTTGCTACTCCTACTTTGTTTCACATTCAGAATAGACCTGCAGTTCAGCATCAGGTTTTTGCCCAGAAATAACCACAGTGGCAATGTAAAATTGTACCTCCAATAACTTGAACAAATGGGATAAATTAATGCAATTGTAAAAAGAGAAAACTCATCCTGTTTTTAGTAACACAGAGGCTGTGAGAGAGCAGATACAAAGATAGCCTCAGAGTCCTGATGTGATCAGCAGTCATCGTTATTTGGAGTAGTAACTTGTAACAAATAAAGTGCCATTTCCTCTGAGCCAAGGACCTCCTCAGCATTGCCTTTACCACCACAGCCTAACTCTCTGCTTTTCTAACAAACCACAGGCTTGACTGAAATGTTAGAGAGTAAATTGCGTAATGCTTTCTAGAGACCTCAAATATGTGAAGTACCCAGTGCATAAAAGAGAAAGCTTATTTCAAAATGAAGCATGACAAAACTGACCTGCTGGAGAAAAGACTCTCTGCCTTGTTCTTGTTCACAGTAGGTACTGTTCTTGGATTTGTTAACAAAGCAACTTATGCTTCCAAGTCCATCACTTTTATACCAATATACAAGACAGAACAACTAATATAATCTTAACTATACAATGTAAAGGTGGCCATCTGGCTGCTTAGAAAATGAATTTGACCCAGATAACAGCAAATGTTTTTGTATCAGAGACAAAAGTTTTAGGTGTGACATCCACATCTCTCTTAGTATCATTGATAAAACCAAAACAATTTCAAGATGTAGTACAAAAGTCATGTTGATGGAAAACAGCACATTTGCTGCTGTATGTATATGCCCTACATTATCAGCCCCTTTGCAGAGCTAGATTCCTCTCACAATGGCCAATAATAATAGAATATAATAGGAAAAAAAAAGCTTTTCTTCAGTGCATCTGACCAAGTCAAAGAGCTAGTATTCATGTCAATAAAGCTTTGGTATTGCTTGTGATGATGATCCTATATCATCCCACCCCTGAGGTGGCTATAATTCAATCGTGAATGAATAGATCGTTATATAAAAGTAGGTACTTACTTTGAAGTACAGCAATCTGACTGTATCTCTATGTAACGTGAAAGGCCTCAAAACAGCAGTAGGGGTGGTCACAATAAATCATTTGAGTATAAGGACAGCACTCGTTGCAATAGCACTGCAATATTTTATAGATACAAGGGCTTATTCATAAATACACTGATGATATAACTGACTTGGACACCCCTAGCATGCATTTAGACAGAGGAGTAAAATGAAAATTTATTCTAATTTTCTGGGTATGAGGTTGACTCGTCCTACTTGCAATGGCTGGTCCATCTTTGTCACACTCATTTAAAAACTCCCCACTCACTCATGCATATCACCAATAGATAGGAAGGGAATGACAGAGTTGTCTGGGAAAGTAAATTGAATATGAGGAAGATATTCTGGCATTGCTGCATGGCCTCACTCCTGGGGAAGGTATGCAAAGACATAAACAGAAGTCAGGCATCCAGTCTAACTGTGCACAGCCAGAGCCAGCCTCTCTAAAGGCAGATGAGTGCTGATCTCTCACCGAATTCAACTTGTCAAGAAGAGGTATCGTGTTTAAACTATTTTCATGGGGTGGTTTTTCCCTTTTTCTTTTTTTTTTTTTTTTTTTTTTTTCCCAGGGTTACTCCACCATTATGAGAATGAAGAACATTTAGTTGTGACACTTATCAGAGAAGTGCTAAGTGCTTGAGAACTGGCACCTATAACCTGTGAGTGTTATTAAGTTTGCAGATTAGTTTAGCTTTCCCTTCAAAAACCGGAATAGCTTTTAAACTAAGTTTCCATAATAAAATGTATTGACAATAACAGAACTGAAAATTCTCCATATTTAAACTCTCACTATGTAATAGAAACTCCTGTAAAAGCAGACACTGCACACTTCCATTGCAAAAGACATACTGATGTTTTGTCCTATATAGAATATAGGAGTCAGGACAACACTGTGTAGAAAGCCCAGTAAGCCACCATCTTCTGCATAGACAAAATGAGTGAGGATGATGAAGAAGGTAAAGAGTGGAGAAATGCTTTCAAGGGACTGATGCTGAAGATCAAACACACTGATAAATAAGGGTGCTGAGATTAATGAAGATAGAAATTAATTCCTAGTCATCATACAAATCCTCAACATGACCGTATTTTAATGATTTTGCAAGTCAGGCTCACCTGAAAAATATGTATTTTTTTAGTAACTACACATTTTTTTTCAATTCACCTTCCTAATGACTCAACACGCCTTGGGTATTTGCTTTGCAGGTGAGCTTTTCCTACATACTGATAATCATACAGTTAATGCCAGAATATTAATTCGAAAAGCTGCGGAAGAGCATTACAAATAAATGAAATTTACAATGAATTAAACTCCTGTTCTATTTAGTGGAAGAATAAAGATCTAAAGTATACATATTTAATTAGAGTCATGAATGTACCAACTTTCTGAAATGAACTAATATTTTTAACATGTGACTGAATCAAGTAAAGGACTGGAACAGAACATATTATCAGCAACGCTGTATTCACAGTCTCTTTGAAGATAAGCAGATGGGTAAGTTTAAACTCAGAAAAATAGACTTTTAGCCTAATAAATTTGCCTCCCACCGTATCTTTTTTTACTGTTTGACAATACAGTATTGTGGTGGAAGAGTTACACTTATTAATCTGAAATGCAATGGATCCTCTCTTCAGTAATGTTTTCTTCCATGCATATTTATATCCTCCCCACCCTTGATTTAGAAACTCTCATTCATCTTGAAACAGATAGATATCAAACCCAGCTCTTTGTTCAGATTAGAATGTATTAGGAATTGCTCAGATGTATCAGTGCCACAGATAAAAGAGATTCAGACCTTTCCTACTGTACTTGGCTCATCCTGCAGAGATGTTATGACCTGTAAGCTCCAGAGGTGATCAGGCTGCTGGGGCTGACTTCCCTAAGCTCTACTGTTCGGCTACAGAGGTGTCTTCTCCTGAAGGCAATTTGGGGCAACGCTGTTATCTCAGATGTCACAGCTTGTCTTTTGGGGCAATCCCTTTACTCACAGTTGCTGCACCCTCACATGTACTACTGAGGCACTGACTGTACCATCTATTTAAAGAGGAATTTTTTTTAAATAGGAAGTCCTCAATTGCTGGATAAGCATCGTCTCATTTTTTAAAGCTTCAGACATCACAAGGCAAAACAAACCAAAGCTGACTCTGTGAGTGTTCTTTCACAAGACATCAGAACATGAAAATCTTTATGGTTGACCACCAGGTACCATGCTGAGATTGTACCAATGGTCCACCTGCACCAGTCTGCCACTTCCTCACTAGCCAAAGTCAGACAAAACCAGGAAAAATGCTGGAACTACACCATAATCAAGTGGAAATGGCCTCCTGGAGGACTTACTCTGGTTTCTAAGAGTCAAACAGTGACTCTTGTTTCAATCAGGAAAAAGGATGATTGACTTTTACTTACTGTTGGATCAGAAGTGATATATTAATATGAAGGTACTCGGAAAAGAGTGTTTATAGTGTTAACATTTCTAAGAAGCCAAAACTTTCAAGGCTATGTGAGCACAATGGCATATTTCTCTTTTATTCATTTGTTCTTCCTCATGAAAAAACAACTTTATATAGCAGCAATCAAGAACAAGGTGAATTTTACATTCACCTAAACCAGACACATTTGGGAAGAATAAATTACAGAACTGTGTTAGCTTTAACTCAAAAGATTTTGTTTCCAAAGTCTTTATCATTTTATTCTTGAAAAGGAATTAAGAAGATTAGCAGATAAGAAAAGTATCTATGGAAATGCTAGTCACTATAACTGTTTGATGAACATGATACTTATGGAATAGATAAGGAGCTTTCTGATCTGGCACTTAAAAGATTTACAATTTGCAAACACTTTGGGGAGTACCATTGATTTAACTGGATTTTGAATGTTGACACAACAAACCAGTGCTAAAAACACTAAAAGTTCTGCTTGTGGATAGCCCAGTCATTTGACTCTGCTTGCTTTGCGCCTAGTGTTAATTTTTAACACTGTGGGGACAAGCCAGTGACCCTGTGTTCTCTCTCAGGAATGTTTGACCATTCACCAGCAATCAGTTTGTACTGAATGCCCACTATACTGGCATATTTTGGTGTTTAAAGATGCACCCAGTTCAAACTTTTCTTTATTGCTATCGACTTTCCATCAGACATTGAGCTCTGTGGAATACTGGTGCTTTGGAATCAAGGATGCATTGAGTTGTTAGGAAAGTTTGTAAAAGCTAACAATCACTCAAGGAGGAATTAAATAGGCTTTTATTATAATTTCTTATTAAGTTTAAGAAACTGCTTTAATGAAATCAAGATCACTTTGAATGCTGTAAAATTATGACTTCAGTTTGAAATAACAACAGAAATATTTAAGAAGAAGTAAATCAGGACATTGTAGAAATATGATTAAGACCAGTGGAATTAGTAATAAAACTGAAAAGAGAGACATACTTTTTCCAAGTTTATTTGTGGCTATCAAGTTTTAATTAAAACAAATCCTATTTGCTGCATATTTACCAATTTATCATACAAGAACCATAAAGTGGAATTATATTGGGTGATTTATTTTGTGGTTGTTTCTCTCTGCTTCTGTGTTCATGTCTAAATCATGAAGAGAAAATGAGAGCACTAGCAAATTCCAAATACTTTATTTAAAACAAAATGTATAATTGTTCAGAAATAGGCTATTGACTTTCACTGGGTTAAACAGCTCATGTACTGATTAGGCTTGAAGCTATAATTGTTCTTGTCACCCAAACTTTACTCAGTCAATATCTTTTTATCATATACATTTTTAATCACATATTAATAAACAAGAAGGTGTGCTTTATTGATGGCTGGATTAGTTTATTGACCAACTCAACAACTCTCTATATGGTTTCTGAACACAGAAACAAGGTCAATGTGTAAAGATGAGAAATAGTACATTCACCATCTTTAATATACTTCAATCCTGTAGCATACTCCCTTTCTTACAAGTGTTGAAATCCATATAATTTCTCTAATTATTTTAGAAATTATTTCATATTTGAAACAATCTCTCACTGTTCAAGCATGGTTTGGCTTGAATTTCAGGGACTTTAGATTTCTATGAGCTTCTCTAATTCATCATTGTTTGGTCACCTTGACACCAAGTATTTTTAAACCTTCCAGAATTCAAATTTTCAGATACTTGTAGATTCTTAACAAGTATTCTTTAATGACTTCTATTGTTGGAAAATTTTCAGATTCTTTTAACTGATTACTTTCTTCATTCTTCTAATCGGTTCTTTTAAGATTTTTGTCTGTGAATTGTCATCATTGAATATTCTTCTTGAGTAATTCAGTAATTTCATCATTGAAATGATGACCTCTAGAACAACTGTACGAAATTAACAATTAAAACAGCAATAGAACATGGTACTACCTGTGTGTATCTTTTCCTGTCAAAGAAAATCTGTGCACAGGAAGTCCCATTCCACACCCACTCTATTTATTTAATTAATTAATTATTTATTTATTTAAAATTATTGCTTTTATTTTTCAAGGGAATAGAATGTGAAATAGAAATAGATCTTTTCAGTGGGATATCCATTTTTACAGAACACTGTTTTGCAATAGAAAACTAATAAATTGCAAATATGTTGATGACTCTTTTTGTCAGGCACACATATGATCACCTAAACCCAAAAGTCATGTGAGAAAACATCTGACTGTCAGCACACGCAGAGGTGGACATCAGCCAGAGAAAAAGATGAAGCATGTTTCCAATTTGAAGTTTGTAGTCTCTAAACTCCTCAAAATGCTTTTCTCCTTAAGGCATGAGCTTAAATTAGGTCAAAATGATCAATCAATGCAGTATCACATATCAGTAGCTCTGATTTTACCAATGCCTCATGCCTGAATAGTTTAGCTGATGAGATGTATGGAAAAAAACCCCCATCTGGCTCAACTGTCTCTAAAATGATATGCAGAGGTACCATTATTTTTGTTTTCTCCCCATGCCTTTCTTCAGATGCCTTTAAAGCTCTATTCCCCATTGTGGATTACAGTCCACACTAAACAGAGGCTGTCTGAAGAGGTCCCTGTGTTTCTTTTTCCCAATCCAAGAACTGTTTTGTCTTTGTGTCCCAAAATATAGTGTTATCAACTTTGGGTTTTTTGCAAACAGATTAATTCACTTATTGTCTGACTACATTTCTTCGTTCTCTAGGTTCTTTTTTTGCTACTGTTTGTATTTATACTGTTTTTTAGGAAGAGGGAAAAATATCTCAGTGCTATCCAGTAGTGTTTTACTGTGCCTTTGACTCTAGAGTTTAAAAGATGTATCAATTTTATTCTTTTTTTGTGAGTGCTATTCTATAATCCTCAGGCTGCTGGTCAAGGAAAACACTTAAGACTCACATGTACTAGTGTAATGATGAAGAGAAAGCTGCTAGTTTAGACTGTTATTAAACACCAACCAGAGGCCCCCAGGCACTCCAGCTTTAAATGGGGAAGTTTGAGAAAGCAAGTGTAGAAGAGAGGATCCTTCACTCTGCTAATACCTCAAAAGACCATTAAAAGGGAACTGAGAAAACAGCACAGGGTCAGGCTGAACTGCAGACTACCACAAGGTCTTCTCAGGAAACAAAAGGTGTTACAGAAATGCATCCAAACCAAGTGCAGACTAAAATCCTGCGGATGACTAACATACTGGCAAAACCATTCATATTCACGAGTATTATCCCTGTAAAAGCACCGAGTGCACTGAGATGTTGTGTAGAAGTTCTGGTCATGCAAGGTGAAGCTTCCCAGAGGCACCCTTTAATTGGTCTCATTTTCTCTGCCAAACATCATCAAAGTTTTAGATGTTCAGGCCAGGTCTTGTCACTTTACTATTTCATCACTTTTTGGATTACTGACTCCCAGCATTAATGTTCTCAAACATATTTGCTCCCTGTATGTTTTTCTACCTTTCACAAGCACACTTCCTTCCCTAAGAGCCTTACTGAATTCTTAAAAAGTAGAGAAAGGAAAATTATGGAGCATGAACTCCTATTCAACCCCACAAGGTAAATGCTTGTCCAGATACTTTCTAATTTCAAGGGCAAACACAGGAAATCTTTGCAACACTTTAGGAACAGAGTCTTTTCTACTTTCACTTCATTTCTGGCCTGTTTGAGGGACAAAAAAACCCCAAAACAAAACACAAGGAAAAAGAGCTATGCTAGCCACAGATACCATATGCTACTACCTATGTAGATGTGTAGGAAGTATACAGAGCCAGGCAAGCAAAAGCTTTTCTGGGAAAGTTGTTATTAAAGGGAATGCAACTACTAGAGCCAGTTTATGAAATGATTGAAATGAATACTACGGCACAATGAATAGGCTGATTTCCATGGTAGGAACACACCAAGCCATGCCAGCGTGGGCTGACTCACCACAAATAGGTGGGTTTGACTCTTGGCTCTGACACAGACTTATTGCATGGCCTCAGGCAAATCCCTAAACATTTGTTTTTACTTTTCCATTTATATGATTTGGATAATACTTACATACCTGAAGGGGATACTTTAAGATACAATATGTTTAAGATACTACAAAGATTTTAAATGCTGTAACATAGCTAAGCCTCATTAACACCGTCAGGCTAAAATAAACACCGGATGATTTAGGTAATGTGGTACATGTTCCTGGAACTGGGGAACTTCACCGAACAAAGAGCAAAATCTTCAAAGAGACAGAGGAAAGGGAAGGTACAACCCATTGTACAGCAGAAGCAGTTTGCAAGGGTGGGCGAATTTGTAGGGGAGGAAGAACAAGTTTGTTTAATAGGCAAGAGTTCAGTCTTCATTAATTATTGAAATAGTTGGGCAGCACTGAAAAGCAGCACAGGCTCAGGAGTGGATGAAGAAAACAAAAAGTGTAGCCTCAGTTACCCCCTGTACTGGAGCAAGGGAGGACTTTGCCAAGGTGAGACCTGAGGGTTTGTTTCTATTTGCTATACCATGTGAAAACATGAGCATCAAAAGAGATCCCCTCCATTCAGACCTACCAGGAAGGGGAGATGGCTTTCTCCAAAACAGCATGAGTTGCTCTCAGGACTGAACTATGCAAAAGAATGATGCTTATCCTGCTGAACTTTCCAGCGGGGGAGAAGTCGTGGCATGGCGAGAGCTGGGTTAGAAACCCCTCTAGAAGAGAAGGGCCCAGTAAAGCCACTGGGTAGAGACTGGTGACTGCACTAAACCCACTGCAGTGAGGATGAAGTGAGAAGGCCCAGACTGCTGCTGGAGACTCTGGGCCTGCCACCAGTGTCCTTAAATCCTTAATCACAGAATCAGATTGGTTCAGATTGGAAGGGACCTTACATACCATCTTGTTCCAACCCCCCTGCCATGGCAGAGACACCTTCCACTAGACCAAGTCACTCAAAGCCCCATCCAACCTGGCTTTGAACTCTGCCAGGGATGGAGCATCCACAACTTCTTTGGGCAACCTGTTCCAGTGCCTCACCACCCTCATAGTAAAGAATTCCTTCCAAATATCTAAACTGAAGCTACCTCTTTCAGTTCAAAGCTATTCCTCTTTGTCCTATCACTACATGCCCTTGCAAGAAAGTCCCTCTTCAGCTCTCCTGTAGTTCCCTTTAGGTACTGCAAGATGCTATAAAGTTTCCCTGGAGCCTTCTCTTCTCCAGGCTGAAAAACCCCAACTCTCTAATCCTGTTGTCAACTGAAACCCCACTTACACCAGAAGGAATGCATTTTTGGGCTCACCCAGAGAGAGGCAAATCCCACACACAGAATATCAGATAAGATAAAACACCAACATTAACACTTCTGAGGTTTCCTCCCTCAGCTTTTTTTTTATTTCTCTAAAGTTTTTTGCCACACTTAAAGGCCTAGGTGAAAAAACACACTCTTAATAGAAGGGTGGAGGGAAAGCCTGGCAGCATAGAGAGTAGTATAACAGGACATGAAATCAGGTTAAATGCTCTAGAAGTAGGAGGGAGAGGTTGGAAGATAATGAAGAAGAGGAGGACAAGCTGAAGTGGATTTTCTTGGAGCAAGGGAGATGCAGCCAGAGGGTGGAAAAAGAGGGACTTCCCTTGCTCAGTGGTCAGTGGCAGGGAGCGAGTGAAACCACAGTCGGGTTTCAAGCATTAAGAAATGAGGATTGTGACAATTAGTGTCAAGATCTTTTCTTTTCATTAAAAATGTTTGTAGTAAACCTGAGAAAACAAGTTGACTGGTCTATGATTTGTACAGGATCTCCAACTTTAGGGGATAAACCTCAGTCCACCTACTGGTTTGACCGGAAAGGACTAGCAGGCTGTCTTGTTTCCAGACCACTTCTACCATCATCCTACTCTGAATGCCCATTCCTGGTTGAAAAATGTTGCCCTGTCCTGCAGCTTCTATTGTCCAGGCTATTCCCACAGAAAAGAATCCTGGCTGTCACCTCCGAGACTGCACAGCAATGTGAGCTAAAGAGTGGTAGGTGGAGAAATCTGGGAGATTTGCCTCCAAAGGGCACTTCTATCCTAAACGAAGTACCCTCACAGGATCATTCAAACAGTATGGTATGTATGAATAAGGTAGGCTGGACTTGTCTCACATCCCATAGTGACACCAAGGTAATTTTTAAGTTGCTGGCACAAACTGCTCCACAGCTCCTTGACAGATGCTATTGAATGGGGCAATTTGTGTACTTCACTCACTGTATCTATTTATATGTCTTATTTGCCACTTATGATGACCCTAAAGATGGAGCTGAACCTAGAACACACTACTACATTGCTGACTGTAAAACTGTTTCCCATACCAGAAAAGAAAACAAAAGTATTTTCACCCTGTAAACTGTTCTTTATAAATACATACCAATTTAGAGACAAAAGATCAAGTTCATATTAAACTAACAGAGCTGATACATTTTTACTACATCTGTAGACCACAGAACACTTTTCTTTTAAGAAAAGTTGAATAAATCACAGGGCTTTCTTAAGGAGAGTTTCCCCCTTGTCTTCAGAAAGTCCTTAATGTGACATCTGTCCCTGCACTGTCACCTCCTCTAAAACTAACAAATGCATGACATATAATACAAGATTTATAAATTAAAGAAACCCACCCCTTTTAAGTAATATTCTTTAAATCTCAGTTTCTGACAGTCCTCCTATTTGCTCAGTAACTGTAATAGGCGTATTTTTCAGAAAATAGTGAATAAAAACTGACAAGCTATCGGGGGAATCTGAATGCATAATTGATAGGGGCATAAATTAATATGATTAGGCCTTTATTGGGTGCCACTGCTGCCAAACCGACAAAAGGGGCATGGAATAAAACATGGCTATGTTCTCAGGGCTGATAGACATCAATATGTAATGCATATTATCTCAAACCTTCTCATGTAGTCTGCTTATGACAGCACTCAACCTAATTGAAATTTTTATCTTTCTGTTGCATACAGACAGTTTTGACTAGCTGCTTTCAGGGAAAAGAGAGAAATCCAAATGACCCAAACAAAGATTTCTCTGTAGAGGTATATACCCTTCTTGCAAATCACTTTAAAATGGCTTTTTACTTTCTGGTTTTATAAAGCCATCTTCAGAAAGCTGCATTAATGACAACCCAGGATTTGGTTTGCCTCTCTCCCTTTTAACTAAGCTTAACAGTGCATTTCCCCAAAAGAAAGAAAAGAATCAAAAGATTTCTTAGTAAAAATCAATATATTGTGTGCTCACATCAACTGGAGCCTCATTTTACTGCAGTTATTCACACTGCTTATACACATCTTAGGAAGAAATCACTTTCCTGTTTATTATGTAATTTTTAACAGTATCTACCTCTTGACCTGTGAAGCAACAGTTAAAAATTAAGAGTGATTTCTTGAACTGACACCTCTAATCCCTCAAAAAGTCCTCGTCAGGTGATAGAGTCACAATTAGAGAATTCTAAATTATTTTAAAAGTTTTTCTTTCTTTTTCAGTTCCCTTTAACTATGAATTCACACTCTGTGAAATGAAAATCCATGGCAAACCAATGATAGCTATCAGTTCTAAAAACATTTCAAACATTTTCTGTATATGAGAATGTAATCAACATTCAGTTTTCATGAAGGGTTTTTGCTTTGGTGAGTCAAAATTGATTAAAAAGTTTCACATTTAATATTTTTCTCTTTACTGAAAAGTTCTGTACTGCACGAGTATTCCTGAGAATTCATGCTACCATTACTAAATATTACATTACATTATGGTAGTGCTGGATGTTTTACAAATAAGATAGAGATTCAATTTCTGCTCTGTTGTTTACAGTCTAGAATGTGATTATCCCTGGAGTAAGACACATGTAACCTCTAAAAAAAACCAACCAAAAA